>JACBWV010000394.1:2298992-2493992 GCA_013435795.1 Chlamydomonas sp. ICE-L | reverse complement strand
TGCTGTTCAATAGCAGACAAAAGCCCCAGCCATGTCACATGCAGCATCAAACCTTTCTCCTTGCCCTCCAAGGTCAGCCCCCCCCCCCCCCCCCCCCCCACACACACACACACACAAACACACACCACGCCCTGTTTCCGTGGGGCCAATCCACAAAAGCACTCAATCCAGCCGAGTGTAACCCACACCACATCAAATGCTGTTCAATAGCAGACAAAAAGCCCCAGCCATGTCACATGCAGCATCAAACCTTTCTCCTTGCCCTCCAAGTCAGCACCCCCCCCCCCCCCCCCCACACACACACACACACACACAAACACACACCACGCCCTGTTTCCGTGGGGCCAATCCACAAAAGCACTCAATCCAGCCGAGTGTAACCCACACCACATCAAATGCTGTTCAATAGCAGACAAAAAGCCCCAGCCATGTCACATGCAGCATCAAACCTTTCTCCTTGCCCTCCAGGTCAGCCCCCCCCCCCCCCCACACACACACACACCACACACACAAACACACACCACGCCCTGTTTCCGTGGGGCCAATCCACAAAAGCACTCAATCCAGCCGAGTGTAACCCACACCACATCAAATGCTGTTCAATAGCAGACAAAAAGCCCCAGCCATGTCACATGCAGCATCAAACCTTTCTCCCTTGCCCTCCAAGGTCAGCCCCCCCCCCCCCCCCCCCCACACAACACACACACACACAAACACACACCACGCCCTGTTTCCGTGGGCCAATCCACAAAAGCACTCAATCCAGCGAGTGTAACCCACACCACATCAAATGCTGTTCAATAGCAGACCAAAAAGCCCCAGCCATGTCACATGCAGCATCCAAACCTTTCTCCTTGCCCTCCAAGGTCAGCCCCCCCCCCCCCCCCCCACACACACACACACACACACAAACACACACCACGACCTGTTTCCGTGGGGCCAATCCACAAAAGCACTCAATCCAGCCGAGTATAACCACACCACATCAAATGCTGTTCAATAGCAGACAAAAAGCCCCAGCCATGTCACATGCAGCATCAAACCTTCTCCTTGCCCTCCAAGGTCAGCCCACCCCCCCCCCCACACACACACACACACACACACAAACACACACCACGCCCTGTTTCCATGGGCCATTTCCACCAAAAGCACTCAATCCAGCCGAGTAGTATAACCCACCCACATCAAAGCTGTCAATAGCAGACAAAACGCCTCAGCGATAGCCATGTCACATTGCAGCATCAACCTTTACCCTCCTTGCCCTCAAGGTCAGCCCCCCCCCACCCAAACACACACGGCACACACACACACAAAAACACACCACCACGCCCTGTTCCGTGGGGCAATCACAAAAGTACACTCAACTCCAGCCGAGTGTAGTGTAACCCACACCACATCAAATGCTGATTCAATAAGCAGACAAAAAGCCCCAGCATGCTCACATGCAGACATCAAACCTTTTTACTCCTTGCACTCCAAGGGCAGACCCCCCCCCCCACACACACACACACACCACACACACACACACCACACACACAAACACACAACAAACGCCCTGTTTAGTGGCGGCCAACCCACACCACAAAAACAAAATAACAAAGCAGAGTACGAATCAGCACATGCGCATTAGTACAAGTATCCGTGAGCTCATGCACACCTCTCATGTTATCTGCATGATGTTGTGCACGTTCTGGTTGCTCAGCTTATGCCAACTAAATAATTAATACATAAATGAAACAGATGGATCAATAAATGCTGTAACAACAATAAATAAATGCCGTAACAACAATAAACAAACAAATTTATGAATTAGCACATGCACAGTAGTACACTTATCAGTGAGCTCACACACACCTCCATCTCATCCCGAGTTATCTGCATGCTGTTGTGCACCTCCTGGTTGCTCATTCATGCCTACTAAATCATAAATATATAAATGAAACAAATGGATCAACACATGCCGTAACAGAACTAAATAAATAAACCAACAAAATAAATAAACCAAATGATGAATGAGCGCATGTACACCTCCACTGAAACAGATGGATCAACACATGCCGTAACAGAACTAAATACATAAACCAACCAAAATAAATAAACCAACAAAATAAATAAACCAAATGATGAATGAGCGCATGTACACCTCCATTTCATCCCTGGTGATCTGCAAGATGTTGTGCACGTCCTGCTTGCTCATCCTGAGCAAACAATAGCTACCGGTAGTATCTCAACATATCTCAAAAGCAAAAAAACTACCCAACCTGACCAAACTAACAAGATAACATACTAAAGTATGAATGAGCTCACACACACCTCCATCTCATCTCTAGTGATCTGCATGATGTTGTGCACGTCCTGTTTGCTCATCTTATGCCCGAAGCGAGCCACTGTGCTGTTCTTAGTCTCCTCCTCACAGAAGGGCATGTCCCCTAGCTCAGGCTGACCATCCTCTATCGTTCCAAAGGTAATGGCCTACACAGCATAGGGCAAGGGTAGTGGATAGGGGGTAATTTACTTCAAGATCGAAGCGGATGGTGATGGTTAGGATTAATTGACTATGCTATGCTATTATATACAATGCATGTCCCATAGATTGGTCCGACCTTCCTCTATCGTTGCAAAGGTATGGCCTAAAAGCATAGGGCAAGGTTAGTGGATAGGGGGTAATTTACTTCAAAGATCAAAGAGGATGGTGATGGTTAGGATTAATTGACTATGCTATGCTATTATATACAATGCATGTCCCATAGATTGGTCCGACCTTCCTCTATCGTTGCAAAGGTAATGGCCTACAAAGCATAGGGCAAGGTTAGTGGATAGGGGGTTATTTACTTCAAAGATCAAAGAGGATGGTGATGGTTAGGATTAATTGACTATGCTATGCTATTATATACAATGCATGTCCCATAGATTGGTCCGACCTTCCTCTATCGTTGCAAAGGTAATGGCCTGCAAAGCACAGGGCAAGGGTAGTGGATAGTTTTTTTTCCAAGGGTGGCTAGGAGGTTCTTTCCTCAAAGCACGAGGAGGATGGTGATGGCTATGCTATGCATGTCCCCTGGCTCAGGCTGACCATCCTCTATCGTTGGCCTACAAACCATACGGCAAGGGTAGTGGATAGGGGGGTATATAATTGGAGATCAAAGAGGATGGTGATGGTTAGGATTAATTGACTACGCTATGCTATTCTATACAATGCACGTCCCGTAGCTCAGGCTGACCTTTCTTTATAGTTGCAAAGGTAATGGCCTACAAACCATAGGGCAAGGGTAGTGGCTAGGGGGTTATTTCCTCAAAGCCCGAGGAGGATGGTGATGGCTATGCTATGCATGTCCCCTAGCCCAGGAGTCCCCTGGGCCAGGACGACCTTCCTCTATCGTTCCAAAGGTAATGGCCTACAATGGATTATAATGACGGGGCAAGACAGGGTGTTGGAAATGGATAGCTTTTTGTTGTTGCTGCAGGTTGGAGTGGTGTAGGTAAGGAGTGTTATTAATTGGTCTCCTCCTCACATAAGGGCACGAACCCTGGCTTGGGCTGACCTTCCTTTATCATTCCAAAGGCCTATAGAGAATTAGCAGGACAGGGCAAGAAAGGGTGTTTGTAAGGGATATCATTTTGTTGTTGTTGTTGCAGGTTGGAGTGGTGTGGGTTAGAAGTGCAATGGCTTGGTCTCTTTTTGTTGTTGTTACAGGTTGGAGTGGTGTGGGTTATAAGTGCAATGGCTTGGTCTCTTTTTGTTGTTGTTACAGGTTGGAGTGGTGTGGGTTAGAAGTGCAATGGCTTGGTCTCCTCCACACAGAAGGGCATGTTCCCTAGCTCAGACCGATCTTCCTCTATGGTGGCCAAGGTAATAGGCGTTGAGAATAGCTTCAAACTTGATACAAATTCGATTCAAATTCAAATTCCTGGATGGTGTTGAGAATAGCTTCAAACTCGATTCAAATTCGATTCAAATTCAAATTCCTGGATGGTGTTGAGAATAGCTTCAAACTCGATTCAAATTCGTTTCAAATTCAAAATCCTGGGTGGTGTTGAGAATATATTCAAATTTGATTCAAATTCAAATTCCTGGGCGGTGTTGAGAATAGTTTTTCTTTTAAGCTACGAACAGCAGCTTCTAGGCAGCTCCCTCACTCATGAACTGGGCCATGCCAGAGATGCGTGTATTGGTTACAGGGATTTCCTCCCCGATATATATGGCAATCGCTATTTTTGACCCTGTTTTGGCCTCATTATTACCATAACCCCAGTCAGCCCCAGTGCCAAAATAGCTATCCCTACCTTCCAAAGCTGCTGACGGGAAAGGTGTGGTAGTAGAGGACATGCATGTGGGGTTGTTTTATTATTGCAATTAGTATTGTTGTTGTTGTATTTATAATTATCATTACCGGTATTATTATTGTTGGCATCATTGTCCCAGTCAGGCCCTAGTGCCCAAATAGTTACCCCTACCTTCCAAGGTTGCTGAAGGGTGAGGTGTGGTAGTAGAGGACATGCATGTGGGTGACAGGATTTTTTTTATTATGATTTTTTTTATTATTATTATTATCATCGCCCTAGTGTCAAATAGTTACCCCCTACCTTCCAAGGCTGCTGAAGGATAAGGTGTGGTAGCAGAGGGCATGCATGTGGGGTTGATTTATTATTGCAATTATTGTTGTAATTGTTGTTATTGTTATTATTATCATTACCGGTATTATTATTGTTGTTGTTGTTGTTATTATTATTATCATTACCGGTATTATTATTGTTGGCATCATTGTCCCAGTCAGGCCCTAGAGCCAAAATAGTTACCCCCTAGCTTCCAAGGATGCTGAAGGGTGAGGTGTGGTAGTAGAGGACATGCATGTGGGGTTACAGGATTATTTTTATTATGATTTTTGTATTATTATTATTATTGTCATTGCCCCAGAGTTAAAATAGTTACCCCCTACCTTCCAAGGTTGCTGAAGGATAAGGAGTGGTAGTAGAGGACACGCGTGTGGGTTACAGGATTTTTTATTATTATTATGATTATTATTGTTATTTGTTTTTATTATAATTATCGTCATTGCCCCAGTGCCAAATAGTTACCCCCTACCTTCCAAGGCTGCTGCAGGGTAAGGTGTGGTAGCAGAGGACATGCATGGGGGTTGTTCTTCCGCTGTGTCACCCAGTGCTCGAATAAATGGCTTCTACAACAAAGACTGCGTATTATTATTGTAATAGTAATAATTATAATAATAATAATAATAATTATGATTATTGCCCCAGTGCCAAATAGTTACCCCCTACCTTCCAAGGCTGCTGCAGGGTTAGGTGTGGTAGCAGCGGACACGTGTGTGGGTTGTTCTTCCGCCGTGTCACCCGGTGATCGAATAAATGGCTTCTACAACATAGTCTGCATATTATTATTGTAATAGTAATAATAATAATTATTCTTATAATTATTATTATTATTATCATTGCCCCAGTGCCAAATAGTTACCCCCTACCTTCCAAGGCTGCTGCAGGGTAAGGTGTGGTAGCAGCGGACACGCGTGTGGGTTGTTTTTCCGCCGTGTCACCCAGTGCTCGAATATATGGCTTCTACAAAAAAGACTTCATCTTATTATTTGAAGTATTATTATCATCCCCCCAAAGTCAAATAGTTACCCCCTACATTCCAAGGCTGCTGCAGGGTAAGATGTGGTAGTAGGGGACATCCATGTTGGTTACTCTTCTGCCATTTTACCCAGTGCTCGAATACATGGCTTCTACAACATAGTCTGCATATTATTATTGTTATAGTAATAATAATAATAATAATAATAATAATAATGATTATTATCATTGCCCCAGTGCCAAATAGTGACCCCCTACCTTCCAAGGTTGCTGCAGTGTCAGGTGTGGTAGCAGAGGACATGCATGTGGGTTACTCTTCCTCCGTGTCTCCCAGTGATCGAAAATGGCCTCCACCACGAAGCGTTGGTATTGTTGCCCTAATGACCTGGCCGCCTCTTTCTTGGATAGGCTGCTGGTGGGCTGGTTGGCAGGTAGCTTTGGCAGATTGCCGTTACTCACTGCATTGGGGTTGAGGGGTGGATGGGTGGTGGTGGTGGGGGCGGTGAGGGAGGGGGAGGAGGGGGGGAGGGGGGGGGGGGGGCGATAGGCGCGCTAGGGGGCGCTGTGTCCTGGCAGCCTCTTTCTTGTGAGAGGGGCTGTGGGGCTGGTTGCAGGTGCTTTGGCAGATTGCCGGTACTATTGCATTGGGGTTGAGGGGTGGGATGGGTGTCGTGGGGGTGGGGGGAGGGAGGGGGAAGGGGGGGGGGGGCGGGGGGGGGGGGGGGGGGGGGGGGGGGATATGTGTCCTGGCAGCCTCTTTCTTGGAGAGGCTGCTGGTGGGCTGGTTGGCAGGTAGCTTTGGCAGATTGCCGTTACTCACTGCGGTGGTGGTGATGGGTGGGTGGTGGTGGGTGGGGTTGAGGAGGGGTGAAGGGGGGTGGGGGGGGGGGGGGGGGGGGGGGGGGGGGCTAGTGTCCTGGCGCCTCTTTCTTGGAGAGGCAGAGGCTGATGGTGGGCGGTTCGCAGGTAGCTTTGGAGATTGCCGTTACTCACTGCGATGGTGGTGATGGGTGGGTGGGTGGTGGGTGGGGTGAGGAGGGGAGGGGGGGGGGGGGGGCTTAGTGTCCTTGCCGACTCTTTCTTGGAGTGGCAGGGTGTTGGTGGGTGGTTGGCAGGTTAGCTTTGGCACATTGCGTTTACTCACTGCACAAAGGTGGTGGTGATGGCTGGGTGGGGGGTGGGGGGTGGGGGTTGAGGTTGGGGGGATGTGTGCCAGAGCTTGATGCATCCATATGTGATAGGCTGCTGCATGGATGGTGGGTAGTGGGGAGGTAGCTTTGGCACGTTGCCGTTCTCAATGCGTGGGGGGTGATGGGTGGGGCAGGGTGGGGTGGAGTGAGGTGGGATGTTGTCCAGTGTCTTGAATGCCTTGACATCGACTGTGTAGGTGAACAGGGGATGGTGGGCAGGTAGCTTTGGCATGTTGCCGTTACTCACTGCATTGGTTGTGATGGGTGGGTGGCTGGTGGGTGGGGTGAGGAGGGGGGGGATGTTGTGCCAGAGCCTTGACTGCCTCCATATGTGATAGGCTGCTGCCTGGATGGTGGGTAGGTAGCTTTGGCACGTTGCCTTAATCCTGCGTGCGGGTGATGGAGTGGGTAGGTGTGGGTGGGGGTGTGAGGTGTGGGGGGATGTTGTGCCAGAGCCTTGTTGGACTGCCTTCCATTGGGATAGGATGCTGCCTGGGAGGTGGGTAGGGCGTTGGCACGTTTGCTTAATCATCGATTGGTTGTGAGGGGTGGTGGGTGGTGGTGGGGTGAGGTGGGGGGGAGGTTGTGACAGAGCATTGACTGCCTCCAGGGTGAAGGCTGCTGCCTGGATGGTGGGTAGGTAGCTTTGGCACGTTGCCGTTACTCACTGCATTGGTTGTGATGGGTGGGTGGGTGGTGGGTGGGGTGAGGTGTGGGGGGATGTTGTGCCAGAGCCTTGACTGCCTCCATATGTGATAGGCTGCACATGGGACGGTGGGCAGGTAGCTTTGGCATGTTGCTGTTACTCACTGAGTGGTCTGTTGGGCTTTCTTTTTCTGGCAGGTTGCGGGGTAGGGGGTTGGGTGGTTAGGGAGGCAAGGGGGTGGGGGTTAGGCGTGGTTGTAGTGGGGGTTGGGGTGGGTGGAGTGGGGAGGTGGGTAGGGTGGGGTTGGAGTGGGGGGAGTGAGGTGGGAGGTTTGTTGTGACAGAGCCAGGACGGCCTCCATATGTGCTAGGCTGCTTAACCTTAATTCGACCCCAATACACACAAACTAGACCCAAATTCGACCCCAATACACACAAACTAGACCCATATTCGACCCCAATACACACAAACTAGACCCATATTCGACCCCAATACACACAAACTAGACCCATATTCGACCCCAATACACACAAACTAGACCCATATTCGACCCCAATACACACAAACTAGACCCATATTCGACCCCAATACACACAAACTAGACCCATATTCGACCCCAATACACACAAACTAGACCCAAATTCGACCCCAATACACACAAACTAGACCCAAATTCGACCCCAATACACACAAACTAGACCCATATTCGAACCCAATACCACACAAACGTAGACCCCAAATTCGACCCCACTAAACACAAACTAGAACCATATTCGACCCCCAATACACACAAACGGAACCATAATTCGATCCAATACCACACAAACTAGACAATATTCGACCGCCAATTACACACAAATTAGACCCATATTCGACCCCAAACACCAACTTAGACTCAAAATTCAAACACCAATACACACAAACTAGACCCAAATTCGACCCCAATACACACAAACTAGACCCCTATTCGACCCCATACACACAAATAGACCCATATTCGACCCCCAATAACACAAACTCGCACCATAGTCGAACCCAATACCACAAAGAGACCCAATTCGACCCCAAATACACACAAACTAGACCAAATTCGACCCCAATACACACCAAACTAGACCCATTTCGACCCCAAACACACAAACTCGACATATCGACCCCCAAATACACACAAAACTAGACCATAGTGACCCCAATACACACAACCACTACGACACAGCTTCGACCCCCCTACACACAAACTAGACCCATATCGACCCCAATACACAAAACAGACCATATCGCCCCCATACACACAAACTAGACCCATCTCGACCCCAATACACACAAACTAGACCCATATCTCGGACCCCCAAATACACACAAACTGAGAACAAATTCGACCCCAATACACACAAAAACTAGGCCCATTATGCGACCCCCACTACACACAAACTGACCCAAATTCAACTCAAATAAACCAATCTCTGAGTGAGCAACTGAATAGAAGCAAGGGTTTGGGTGCTTACCTTCTTCTCCCAGTCCTCCCCCATCTTGCCAAGCACATTGCGAGGTGCAATTTTCTCTAGCTGCTCCATGAAAATCCTCACCAGCAGTTCACCACCATGACCGTTACCTCGCCAAAACAGCCACTTTCCAGAAAAACAAAGCACACATTCCTGCCATCAACACACACCCATTAGTCACAAATAGCCGATTCCATCCATCAACACACATACACTCACACAAATCATACACACATTACCATACAGGACACACATCACACCCATTCTTCACACCCATTCATTCACATATCCAGCCGCCATACACACACACTCCAGACAGTATGCCTGACTGAACACCACACAGACAACACCTATGCATACACCCGACCACATCTCATACCAGGACAAACAAACACAAAGAGGGCACACATGTCGAGGCAGTAAAAAGAAAACCAGGTGGGATGTTTGGCTGTGACGCGACAGCCTTCTTCGTTTCTTCCCAGTCCATCCCCCCTCTTGCCAAGCATGGCGTGTCATTTGTATTCGGAATAGTTTCATCCCATGATGTCCTCGAACATGTCAGGTGTGATGGATACGTACTGCTTGCTTTTCACGGCCTTGGAAACCTGTACATCAAGGGGGCATGTGTGTTAGCAGGTATGTATGTTGTTGTGTGTGTTGGGGGGGGGGGGGTGGGGGGGATGTGATGCATTGGCGGCTGTGGTGGGTGTGGTTTAGAGAGAGCGGGCGGGTGGTGGGGGGTGGGGCGTTAGGGAGCTTTTGGTAGCACCATGGATGTGGTGTTGTGTGATGTTATGGGGTGGGTTGGGTGGGGGGGTGGGGTAGGGGGGAGGTGAAGTGGGGGTGGTGGGGGGGTGGTGCGCATGTTTGTGTGTAAAGCATGTGTGTGTGTGTGTGCATGCCAGCATGGCTATGTTCCTCTTATCTCTATTTGTCTCAAAATGATATCCTCATCGCTCGACATAGTCAGTGTGATTGATACGTATGCTTGCTTATCACGGTCTTGGAAACCTGTACCATCAGGCAGGCCGACAGTGTGGGCGTGGGTGGTAGAGCATTTGAAGGAAGGGTTGGGGGGGGGTGGGTGGTAGTGAGTGTGCGTTTCTCTTTTGATTGCAATGTCAGGTGTGATGGATCCGTACTAGCTTGCTTTTTCACGTCCTGGAAAACCTGTACATCAAAGAGGAAGGGGCAGTGTGTGTTAGCAAGTTTGTGTGTGGTGAAAGGAAATAAAAAGAGGGGGGGGGAGAAGGGGCAGTGGATGCTGGACTGGGGTGGTGGGTGGTAAAGGGTGTGGGGGGGGGGGGGGGGGGGGTGGTGGCGAGGGACTGTGGGTAGCACATGGTGTGTGTGTGTGTGTGTGGGGGGGGGGGGGGGGGTGGGTTCCGGAGGGGGTGGGGGTGGAGGCACGTGTGTGTAGCAGGGCGATGTTGTGGTGTATTTATGCATTGGCCAAGACATGGCGATTGCCTGTTCTCTCGTCTTCTCATGATATCCCATGGACCATGTCATGTTGATGGAATAACCTTACTGTCTTGCTTTCTTTTCACAGCGTTGGAAACCTGTACATCAGAGCAGGCAGGCATTGGGTGGGTGGGAAAGCATGTGGAAGGGAGGGTGGGGGGTTAGGGTGGTGGCGGGCGTTCTCTTTGATGGCAGAGGAGAAAAATGGATCAGGGTTTGAGGATACCGTACTAGCTTTGCTTTTCACAAGGGGGCCCTAGAACCTGTCACATCATAAGTCAGGCCATCAGGTGCGATTATAGTATGGTGGAATATTTACATCAAAAAGGTCAATGAATGATGCGATCTTTAGTAGATGGTGAAATGTAGCAAACAACGTCAAGAGTCGCATGCATGGGTGGATTTAGTAATGGTAAACATGTACATCAGAGCAGGAATCAGGTGCCATTAGTGAAGGTGAAACCTGTACATCAAAGTAGGCATTGGGTGAAACTAGAAATGTGTAAACCTGTACATCAGAGGAGACATTGGGTGTGATAAGTAATGGTAAAACCTGTAGATCACCATGAAAAGGATTTGCAAGAAGGCACGAGATCACCGCAATGCATCACACCCACACACCACACCACACAACCAGCCGCAATCATCACACACACACACGCCAACACAAAACCAGCCGCATGCCTCACAACACACACACACACACACACAACAACAGTCCGCAGAATGCAATAACACACACACACACAACCAGCCGCATGCTCACACAACACCCACACACACACAACCAATCCGCAATGCATTCATCACACACAACACACCCCACACACCAGTCCTGAATGGCACTCAGCATCACACACACAAACAACCAGGGGGGGGGGGGGGGGGCAACCATCCTGCATGGCATCAAACACACCACAACACCCCACCCAAGCCCACACACACACAACCAGCCGCAATGCATCACACACACACACACACACACAAACCAGCCGCAATGCCATCACCACTCCACACACACATCACACACCACCGCAATGCAATCACACACACCCACACACCGCCAGACACAAAACCAGCCGTCAATGCTCAACACCACACACACACACCACCCACACACCCACCGCCGCAATGCATCCAACACACCACACACACACAAACCAGCCGCAATTCATCACCACACACACACACACACAACCAGGCCGCAATGCTCACACACACCTCCACACCCACACACACAACCAGACAGCCGCAATGCATCACACACACACACACACTACACACACACAACCAGCGCAATGCATCACAACATCCGCACACCCACCCACACACCACACATAACCAGCCCCGCAATGCATCATACACACAACACACACAGACACAACATACAAGACCTCAATGCAATACACACCACACACATCAACAACCAGCCGCAATGCAAATCACACCCCCCACACCAACCAGCCGCAATGCATCACACACACACACACACACACACACAGCCGCAATGCATCACACACACACACACACACACACCAGCCGCAATGCATCACACGCACACAACACACACACACACACAACCAGCCGCAATGCATCACACCCGCACACCCACACACACCCCAAGACACCGCATCATCACACACACACACACAAACACACACAAACCAGCAGCCGCAATGCATCACACACACCCACCACACACACCACAACCAGCCCCGCATGCATCACAGCACAAGACACACACACACACACAACCAGCCGCAAATGCATCACAACACACCACCCCACACAACCAGCCTCAATGCATCACACACGCACCACCCAAACACACACAACACATCCAACCAGCCGCATGCATCACACACCACACACCAACACACACACCAAGGATTTCGAAGCACACACCATCCGCATTCATGTCACACACACACACACACACACCAGGGAATTTCAAAGCCCAACCCAGCCGCAATGCACCACACACACACACACACAACCAAGGGATTTCAAAAGCACACAACCAGCCGCAATGCATCACACACACACACACACAACCAAGGGATTTCAAAAGCACGGCGGTCACTTGTGGTGAGCAGGGTTCTTCAAAGCGCGCGTTTATTTGGTTTCACAACTACGTCTGAGTTTGGCAACCGCGCAGTAACGTGACGGAAAAAAACAAAGCATCAAAAAACAAATTATCAAAAATTATAGCCTGGATGGGAGTGGTGTTAAATTAAATTAAATTGACTTAAATTAATTTAAGTTCAATTAAATTATAAAAAACAAAGCATCAAAAAACAAATTATCAAAAATTATAGCCTGGATGGGAGTGGTATTAAATTAAATTAAATTAAGATATTTTGATGATGATGGTGGTGATTGTATTTATCCTGAGTGCCCTACTAGACTCCACATATGCCCTAGGCTTGACAAAGAAGAAAAGAAAAAGAAAAACCATGTCCATATACGACCGGCTAATTGAAACTAAAACAAAAAAAAAACGAAACCTCCCGTTTACATGTACATACTAGAGAATGGCTACTATGTTGGGTTTATTTGGTTTCACAACTACGTCTGAGTTTGGCTACCGCGCAGTAACGTGACGGAAAAAAACAAAGCATCAAAAAACAAATTATCAAAAATTATAGCCTGGATGGGAGTGGTGTTAAATTAAATTAAATTGACTTAAATTAATTTAAGTTCAATTAAATTATAAAAAACAAAGCATCAAAAAACAAAGTATCAAAAATTATAGCCTGGATGGGAGTGGTGTTAAATTAAATTAAATTAAGATATTTTGATGATGATGGTGGTGATTGTATTTATCCTGGTGCCCTACTAGACTCCACATATGCCCTAGGCTTGACAAAGAAGAAAAGAAAAAGAAAAAACAATGTCATACGACGCTAGATTGAACGAAACCTCCCGTTTGCATGTACATACTAGAGAATGGCTACTATGTTGGGTTTATTTGGTTTCGCAACTACGTCTGAGCTTGGACTACCACGCAGTAACGTAAACCCTAAACCCTAAACCCTAAACTACGTCTGAGCTTGGACTACCACGCAGTAACATGACGAATAAAAAAACAAAGCATGACCACCCCCGTGGCCACGTCAGCGACAGGTGTCGGAAAATCGAGATCCGCGAATCGCTGCCGCCTGGGCGTAACGTGACGAATAAAAACAACAGCATCAAATTCTCAAAATTATACCTGGATCAGGGTAATCAAAGCGCCGCGCTTTTGCGCTTTTGAGCGATGACTTTTTGAACCCCCTCTGGCGCTTTAAGCGCATTTTTTGCAACCGCCTTGTGGGCGCTGCACAGCAATAATGTTAGGGGGGCTTTGTTTTGATCCACCTACCGCGGAGCGCAGTGTGCGTGTTTGTAAGTGTGGAGGGTGAGTTGGGCACAAGAAGAGTTGCGGGGTTAGAGGAAGAATAGACAACGGCGCCAACATTGTGGCATTTAGAGTACAAACGAAAGTGCATAAGAGAGAAGGGTTTTATGAGCATCAAAGCTGGAGCGATGGTGCAAGAACTACAGAAGCAAGGCGAGCACACACACACACACACCACCCACACAACCAGCCCGCTGCATCACACACACACACACAACCAAGGGATTTCAAAAGCACGGCAATCAGCATCAAAAGCTGGAGGGATGTCACCACAATCAAGATCAGTGTGTGAGGTGTGACGGATACGTACTGCTTGCTCTTCACAGACATGGGAACCTGTACATCAAAATAGGCATCGGGTGGGAGGGAGGGCAGGTGGGCGGAGCACGAATCGCGTAGTCCCGGTGGGTTCGGGGGGCAGCACATTGCGCTGGGGTTGCACCAGATGGCGGTCACGACCAGATCTCAATTTGCAGCACGTCGTACAAAAAAAGTGAGAGAGGGGTCGTGAGGAAACCAAAATTAAGTTTGAATTCAGATATGGGGGTACCAACCCACCATCAAGTTCAAGTTCGAGTTCGGAAATGGGGGAACCAGCTCACAATCAAGTTCAAGTTCAAGTTTGAATTCAGATATGGAAGTACCAACCCACCATCAAGTTCAAGTTCAAGTTCAAGTTTGAATTCAGAGATGGAAGTACCAACCCACCATCAAGTTCAAGTTCAAGTTCAAGTTTGAATTCAGAGATGGAAGTACCAACCCACCATCAAGTTCAAGTTCAAGTTCGAATTCAGATATGGAAGTACCAACCCACCATCAAGTTCAAGTTCAAGTTCGAATTCAGATATGGAAGTACCAACCCACCATCAAGTTCAAGATCAAGTTCGAATTCAGATATGGAAGTACCAACCCACCATCAAGTTCAAGTTCAAGTTCAAGTTTGAATTCAGAGATGGAAGTACCAACCCACCATCAAGTTCAAGTTCACCAAAATATAAATCAAGTTTAATTTCAAGATCAGAGCAGGGGGAACCAACCTTTGCGTTGTGTTGCTCCAGCCACTCCTCATCGTCCTCGTCCATGTCATACTCCATGCACACCTGGGAAAGAGGGCGGGGTTGTGGTGTTGGAATTGTGGGGTGGGTGGGGGTTAGTTTGTGTCTGGGGGGGGAGGGTGGTGGTGTGTGTGGGGTGGTAAAATATCGCGGGAA
This sequence comes from Chlamydomonas sp. ICE-L, assembly GCA_013435795.1. Lineage (NCBI taxonomy): Eukaryota > Viridiplantae > Chlorophyta > Chlorophyceae > Chlamydomonadales > Chlamydomonadaceae > Chlamydomonas > Chlamydomonas sp. ICE-L. The sequence goes on along the minus strand of JACBWV010000394.1, from coordinate 2,478,993 downwards.
AGGTTGGTGAGCTCTTCACTACCACCGCCACTACCCCCCCTCCTCACAAACACACACACAACACACACAGCCACTCCTCCCATCGTCCTCTGTCCATGTCATACTCCATGCACACCTTTAAGAAGAGGTTTGTGTGTGAGTGTATGTGTGTGTGTGTGTGGTGTGGGGGTGGGGTGAAAGGGTGGTGGGTGGTGTTTGCACGTGCTTGTTGTAGTGGTGGCCCTTTTATGTACCGCACAGCCTTGGATTTGGGGTTGTGGGTGGTTGTTCTTCCTTTTTGGTTGGTTTGTGGTATGTTGTTGGGGGGTGGGGGGGGGTAAGGAGGGGGTATTGGTTGGTCGGATTGACTTCACTGATAATCTACCCCACCCCACCCGCCTCCCCCAGCCACCCTCATCGTCCCGTCCATGTCATACTCCCATGCACACCTGGGAAAAGGGGTGGTGGGGGGGGGGGGGGGGGGAAGTGGTGGGGGGGGGGGGGTGAGTGTGTGGGGGGGGGGGGGAGGGGGGGGGGGTGTGAGGGGGGTAAAATATCCTGACAAGGTTGGTGAGCTCTTCATTACTACCACCGCCGCTACCTCCCCTCCACACACACACACACACAACAACACACCCATGCCACTCCTCATCGTCCTCCGTCCATGCATACTCCCATGCACACCTGGAGAAGAGGTGGTGGTGTGGGGGGGGGGGGGAATGGGGGGTGGGGGGTTGAGTGTGTGTGTGTGTGGGTGGGGGGGGGGGGGGGTGGGGGGGTAAAATATCGCTGAAAAGGTGGTGAGTTCTTCACTACCAACCGCCACTACCCCCCCTCCACAAACACCCACACAACACCCACAGCACTCCTCATCTTCCTCGTCCATGTCATACTCCATGCACACCTGGAGATAAGGGTGTTTGTGTGTGTGGGGGGGGGGGGGGGGGGTGGGGGGGTGGGGGGAAGGGTGGAGGTGGTGGTGGTGGCACGTGAGGTGTATTAGTGGGCCACCACCACGCACCACCCTGCCACCACCACCACCACCCCCCCCACCACCACTACCACCGCCAGCACTACCACCCCATCCACCCCCACCACCACCATCACACCACCTCTACCACCACCCACGTGGCTCCATAGTCTTGCGTGCAAAGAGTTCCCCTATACATCCACCCTCCACCACCATTTCCCCGCATCAGTGTCCTCCACCCCCCCAACCAACCACCCACCCCAGCATCCACCACCACCACCACCCCTCCACACACCACCCACCTTCTGCTCCATATGGCAAAGGAGGTCCTATGCCACCACCACCCACCCCACCACCACTACCACCATCCATCCCACCACCACCACCCACCTGCTCCATAGTCTTGCGTGCAAACAGGTCGGTATTGCTGATGAAGGCCGGCGTGGAGGTCTCTAAACCGCACTCTCCACAACCACAACCACCCACCCCACAACCTGCCCTCCACCAACATCCACCGCACCCTGCCCACAACCACCACCCACCCTTCCCTGCCCACCACCAGCACCCTGCCCTGCCCTCCACCTCCACCACCACCCCATCCACCCCACCATTACCCTGACCACCACCACCCACCCCAACCACCACCCTGCCCTCCACCTCCACACCAAAAATATCCACCCCCACCATTACCCTGACCACCACCACCATCCAACCACCACCTGCCCTCAACCACACACCACCACACAACTCACACACACCAACCCCACCCCACCCACACACGGACCAACCAACTGCCCTCCACCACCACCACCCACCTGCTCCATAGTCTTGCGTGCAAAGAGGTCCGTCCTGTGGATGAAGGCTGACGTGGTGGTCTCTAAACCGCACTGTCCACCACCACCACCACCATTACCAACCCTACACCAACCCACCTTACAACCACCTGTTCATAGTATTGCGTGGGCAAAAAGGTCCGTATGCCAACACCCTCCCCACACACCCACACCCACCCCCAACACACCACAAAACCAACCACCACTGGTCCCATAGTCGTGGGTGCACACAGGTCCGTTATGCCACCACCATCCCCCCCCCCCACCCCCCCCCCCCAACACACACCCAAACCACCAACCCACCTGTTCCATAGTCTTGCGTGCAAACAGGTCCGTATGCCACCACCATCCCCCCCCCACCCCACCCCCCACCACCCCAACACACACAAACCACCACCCACCTGTTTCGAGTCTTGCGTGCAAACAGGTCCGTATGCCACCACCACCCCCAACACCACCCCCACCCCCCAACACCCCACAAACCAACCCCCACACGCCTGTTACATAGTCTTTGGTTGCAAACAGGTCCGTATGCCCAACCCCCCAACCCCCCCAACCCAAACAAACCCAACCCCAAGAAACACACACAACCCACACCCACATGTTCCATAGTCTTGCGTGCAAACAGGTCCGTGATGCCCCCCCACCCCCCCCCCCCCCCCCCCCCCAACACACCACAAACCACCACCCACCTGATTCCATCGTATTGCGTGCAACACAGGTCCGTATGCCCCCACCATCCCCCCCCACCCCACCCCCCAACACCACCAACACACACAAACCACCACCCACCTGTTCCATAGTCTTGCGTGCAAACAGGTCCGTATTGCGGATGAAGGCTGACGTGGTGGTCTCTAAACCGCACTGTCCACCACCACCACCACCACCCACCCACCCCACCACCACCCCACCTGCTCCATAGTCTTGCGTGCATAGAAGTCCGTATGCCCCCCACCCCACACACACCCACACCCACACCCACCCACCCACCCACCTACTCACCCAACAACCACCACCACCACCCACCTGCTCCATAGTCTTGCGTGCAAACAGGTCCGTATTGCGGATGAAGGCCGACGTGGTGATGTCAATTTTACTATACAGGGTTTCCGTGCGCCTGGACAGAGCCAGCAAGTTTGTCTCATGGTAATCGCCCACAGCTCTCACGTGGGGTACTGTAATTGAGGGGGCTGATAGGCCGATAGACTGCTTGTTCTTCTGCACAAAATGTAAGGGGTTGGTGGTTGTGGTGGTGTGGGTGGGGGGGGTGGATGAGCAGTGAAAGAAAAAAAGGGTTGGAGGGTATGGTGGTGGTGGAGTGTGTGTGTGCGTGTGTGTGTGTGGTAGTGGGGGGTGGGGGTGGGGGTACTGTAATTGAGGGCGCTGATAGGCTGATAGGCTGCTTATTCTTCTGCACCACAATAAGGGGGGGGGGGGGGGGGGGGGGGGGAGGGGAGGGGAGGGGGAGGGGGAGGGGGAGGGGGAGGGGAGGGGGAGGGGTCTGGTGGTGGTGGTGGTGGTTGTGTTGTGTGTGTGTGTGTGTGTGTGTGTGTGTGTGTGTGTGTGTGTTGTGTGTGTGTAGGGGAGGGTTAGATGTGGTGGTGGTGGGGGGGGGGGGGGGGGGGGGGTAAGGTAATTGAGGGGGCTGATAGGCTGATGGGCTGCTTGTTTTCTTCTGCACCACAAATAAGGGGGGGGGGGGGGGGGGGGGGGGGGGGGGGGAGGGTGGTACTGGGGAGGGGTATAGTGGAGCTGGTGCTGGTGATATGATTGAGGGGGCTGATAGGCTGATGGGCTGCTTATTCTTCTGCACCACAAATAGGGGTGGGGGGGGGGGGGGGGGTACTGGGTATAGTGGTGGTGGTGGTGGTGGTGGTGGGTGGTGGTGGTGATGTAATTGGGGGCGCTGATAGGCCGATAGACTGCTTATCTTCTGCACCACAAATAAGGGGGGGGGGGGGGGGGGGGGTACTGGGGGGGGGGGTATAGTGGTGGTGGTGGTGATGTGATGTGATTGAGGGGGCTGATAGGCCGATAGACTGCTTATTCTTCTGCACCACAAATAAGGGGGGGGGGGGGGGTACTGGGGGGGGGGGGGGGGGGGGGGGTTGGTTTTATAGTGGTGGTGGTGTGGTGGTGAGTGTGATGTGATTGAGGGTGCTGATAGTCCGATATACTGCTTATTCTTCTGCACCACAAATAAGGGGGGGGTACTGGGGGGGGGGGGGGGGGGGGGGGGGGGGGTTATGGGGGTGGTGCTGGTTGGTGATGTGATGTGATGTGATTGAGGGGGCTGATAGTCCGATATACTGCTTATTCTTCTGCACCACAAATAAGGGGGGGGTTACTGGGGGGGGGGGGGGGGGGGGGGGGGGGGGGGGGGGGGGGTATATAGTGGTGGTGGTGATGTGATGTGATGTGATTGAGGGGGCTGATAGTCCGATATACTGCTTATTCTTCTGCACCACAAATAAGGGGGTGGGTACTGGGGTGGGGTGGGGGGGTGGGGTACTGGAGGTGGGGAATAGTGGTGGTGGCGGTGGGTGGTGGTGGTGGTGGTTGTAATTGAGGGGGCTGATAGGCCGATATACTGCTTATTCTTCTGCACCACAAATAAGGGGGGGGGGGGGGGTATATGGTGGGTGGTGGTGGTTGATGTATTGGGGGCGCTGATAGGCCGATAGACTGCTTATTCTTCTGCACCACAAATAAGGGGGGGGGGGGGGGGGGGGGGTATAGTGGTGGTGGTGGTGGTGATGTGATGTGATTGAGGGTGGTGATAGTCCGATATACTGCTTATTCTTCTGCACCACAAATAAGGGGGGGGTACTGGGGGGGGGGGGGGGGGGGGCTATAGTGGTGGTGGTGATGTGATGTGATTGTAATTGAGGGGGCTGATAGGCCGATATACTGCTTATTCTTCTGCACCACAAATAAGGGGGGGGGGGGGGGGGGGGGGGGGGGGAGGTACTGGGGGGGGGAATAGTGGCGGCGGTGGCGGCGTAATTGAGGGGGCTGGTAGGCTGATAGACTGCTAGTTCTTCTGCACGAAATGTGAGGGTATGGTGGTGGTGGTAGTGGTGTGGGGGGGTGGATGAGCAGTGAAAGAAAAGTAGGGGTTGGAGGGTATGGTGGTGGTGGTGTGTGTGTGTGTGGTAGTGGGGGGTGGGGGTACTGTAATTGAGGGGGCTGATAGGCTGCTGGGCTGCTTATTCTTCTGCACCACAAATAGGGGGGGGGGGGGGGGGGGGTACTGGAGGAGGGTATAGTGGTGGTGGTGGTGGTGGTGGTGGTGTAATTGAGGGCGCTGATAGGACAATTGGCTGCTTATTATTCTGCATAAAATGTGAGCGAAGTAGAGATTGGGGTTGGGGGGTATGGTGGTGGTGGTGGTGGTGTAATTGAGGGGGCTGATAGGCCCATAGGCTGCTTATTATTCTGCACCACAAAAAAGGGGTGTGAGGGGTACTGGGGTGGGGTATAGTGCTGGTGGTGCTGGTGGCGGTGATGTAATTAAGGGGGCTGATAGGCCGATAGACTGCTTGTTCTTCTGCACAAAATGTGAGGGAAGGAGAGGTTGGGGTTGGGGGGTATGGTGGCGGGGGTACTGTACTTGAGGAGGCTGATAGGCTGCTTGTTCTTCTGCACCACAAATAAGGGGGGGATGGGGGTGGTGTGTGGGGTGTGTGGGGGTGGGGGGGGGAATTGAGGGGGCTGATAGGCCCATAGCCCATAGGCTGCTTATTCCTCTGCACCACAAATAAGTGTATGTGTGTGTGTGTGGGTGTGGGGGTACTGTAATTGAGGGGCCTGGCAAGCGAGGCAAAGGGTGGGGTACTGGGGTTTGGTGGTGGGAGTGGGGGTGGGGGGTACAGTGGGGGTGGGTGGTGGGAGTGGGGGTGGGAGTGGGGATGGGGGGCACAGTGGGGGTGGTGGTGGGAGTGGGGTGGGGGTGGTTACAGGGGGGTGGGGGTGGGAGTGGGGTGGGGGTTACAGTGGGGGTGGTGGTGGAGTGGGGGTGGGGGTGGGAGTGGGGGTGGGGGGTTACAGTCGGGTGGGGGTGGAGTGGGGGTGGGGGGTACAGTGGGGGTGGCGGTGGTGGTGCTGTAATTGAGCATGCTGATGAACTGATAGGATAGGACAGGACAATTAGAAACCAGCTAGGAGAGCTACCTTTGGCAAAGCAAGGGGTATGATGGTGGTGGGGGGAGGGGGGGGGGGGGGGGATAAAGTGGTGGGTGGCGGCGGTGGTGCTGTAATTGAGCGGGCTGATGAACTGAAAGGATAGGATAGGACAATTAGAAACCAGCTAGGAGAGCTACCTTTGGCAAGGCAAGGGGAATGGTGGTGGAGGTGGGTGGGTGGGGGGGGGGGGGGGGGTATAGTGGTGGTGGCGGTGGTGGTGGCGGCGGTGGTACTGTAATTGAGCGGGCTGGTGAACTGATAGGATAGGATAGGACAATTAGAAACCAGCTAGGAGAGCTACCTTTGGCAAAGCAAGGGGTATGGTGGTGGTGGCGGTGGTGGTGTGGTGTGGGGAGGGGGGCAGTGGTGGTGGCGGCGGTGGTGGTGTAATTGAGAGGGCTGCTAGGAGAGGATAAGTATAAACCAGCTAGAAGAGCTACCTTAGGCACACATCTCTCATATACTGAGCAGACCAACCTGTTTCCAACTAACTCTGGCAGAGACTGGGGTCGAATGCCAACCGATATCAAACTGAATTCCAACCAGTTCAATCAGTTCAACCATTCCAACCAACATACCATTGGCGCACTCCTCTTCTCTACTGATCGGACCAACCTGTTTCCAAATGATTGCCAACTAACTTTGGCAGAGACTGGAGTCAAATGCCAACCGATATTAAACCGAATTCCAACCATTCCAACTGATTTAATCATTCCAATCAACATACCCTTTGGCCCACTCCTGTCCTACCAATCTGTTTCCAACTGATTACCAACCAACTCTGGCAGATACTGGAGTCAAATTTCAACTGATTTAAAACTGAATTACCAACCAACATACCTTTAGCGCACTCCTGTCCTACCAATCTCTTTCCAACTGATTAACAACCAACCCTGGCAGATACTGTGGACGAATGCCAACCGATATTTAACTGAATTCCAACCATTCAAACTAACATACCTGTGTCGCACTCCTCTCCAACCAACCTCTTTCCAACTGATTACCAACCAACTCTGGAAGATACTGAAGTCCAATTTCAACTGATTTAAAACTGAATTACCAATCAGCATACCTTTAGCGCACTCCTGCCCTACCAATCTCTTTCCAGCTGATTAACAACCAACCCTGGCAGATACTGGGGACGAATGCCAACTGATATTAAACTGAATTCCAACATACTCAACCATTCCAACCAACCTACTGTTTGGCGCACTCCTCTCCTACCAACCTCTTTCCAACTGATTACCAACCAACTCTGGCAGATACCGGGATCAAATGCCAACCGACATTAAATCGAATTCCAACCATTAGAACCAACATACCTTTGGCGCACTCCGTTTCTCTGCTGAGCGAACCAATCTGTTTCCAACCGATTACCAACCAACTCTGGCACAGACTGGGTCAAATGCCAACCGATATTAAACCAATTCCAACCAACATACCTTTGGCGCACTCCTTTTCCCTGCTGAGCGAACCAATCTGTTTCCAACTGATTACCAACCAACTCTGGCACATACTGGGGTCAAATGCCAACCAATATTAAACCAAATTCCAACCATTTCAACCAACATACCTTTGGCACACTCCTTTTCCCTGCTGAGCGAACCAATCTGTTTCCAACTGATAACCAACCAACTCTGGCACAGACTGGGGTCGAATGCCAACCGACATTAAACCGAATTCCAACCAACATACCTTTGGCGCACTCCTTTTCTCTGCTGAGCGAACCAATCTCTGAGTCTCTGCTTCTTGTTCATGCAAGAATGCAACCTGTATGTTTGAATGGGTGGGTGGGTGGGTGGGTGGGTGAGCGTATGAATGTGTGTGTGTGTGGGGGGGGGGGGGGGGGGGGGGGGGGGGGGGGGGGGGGGGGGGGGGGCAATCTCTGAGTCTGTGCTTCTTGGTCATGCAAGAAGGCAACCTGTATGTATGAATGGGTGGGTGGGAGGGTGGGTGGTGTGGTTGGGGGTGAGTGCGTGTGGGTGGGGGTGTATGGGTGTGTGGGTGGGGGTGGGGGTGAGTGTGGGGGTGAGTGTGGGGGTGAGTGGGTGGGGGTGGGGGAGGGGGGAGCAGACCAAACTCGTGCATTTTATAAATACATGTATTAATCATGCATTCTGTTATTAATACATGTATTAATCATGCATTTTATTATTAATACATGTATTAATCATGCATTTGTTTTTAATACATGCATTAATCATGCATTTTTTAATACATGTATTAATCATGCATGTTGTGTGTAATACATGTATTAACCATGCATTTTGTATTAATCATGCTTTTTGTGTTTAATACATGTATTAATCATGCATTTTGTATTAATCATGCTTTTTGTGTTTAATACATGTATTAATCATGCATTTTGTATTAATCATGCTTTTTATGATTAATTCATGCATTAACCATGCATTTTGTATTAATCATGCTTTTTGTGTTTAATACATGTATTAATCATGCATTTTGTATTAATCATGCTTTTTGTGTTTAATACATGTATTAATCATGCATTTTGTATTAATCATGCTTTTTATGATTAATTCATGCATTAACCATGCATTTTGTTATTAATACATGTATTAATCATGCATGCTGTTTTTAATACATGTATTGATCATGCATTTTGTATTAATCATGCTTTTTATTATTAATTCATGTTTTAACCATGCATTTTTTAATACATGTATCATTCATGCATGTTGTGTGTAATACATGTATTAATCATGTATGTTTTGTTTAATACATATATTGATCATGCATGTTTTTTCTAATACATTTTTTTAATACATGTATTAAACATGCATTTTGTGTGTTATATTAGTATTAATCATGCATTTTTTAAATACATGTATTAAACATGAATTGTTTGTTTAATGCATGTAATTTTCATGCATGTTGTTTTTGAACATATGCATGAACCATGCATTTTGTATTAATCATGCATTTTGTATTAATCATGCATTTTGTGTTTAATACAAGTATTAATCATGCATTTTGTATTAATCATGCATTTTGTATAAATCGTGCATTTTGTATTAATCATGCATTTTGTATTAATCATGCCTTTAGTATTAATCATGCATTTTGTATTAATCATGCATTTTGTATTAATCATGCATTTTGTATTAATCATGCATTTTGTATTAATCATGCATTTTGTATTAATTCATGTCTTAATCATGCATTTTGTTATTAATGCATGTATTGATCATGCATGTTGTTTTTAACATATTTCTGTCTCTATTTGCAAGTGCTTAGGTGACACGTACACAATACTGTTTCATTGTTAGGCTACGCATGACAGCTTCCATCCAGCTACAACACCCACCTACCCACCCACCCACCACACCACACCCCAAAACTCTGCAGGCTAACCAGGGACCAAGCACTAGATACCAGCAGCTTGGGAATCTATTGGTTACAAGCCCAACAGGCAGCGGCTTAGCCCCCCCCCCCCCCCCACACACACACACACACACACACACACACACACACACACACCGACCCACCCACCCGCTCCCACACCAACCCACCCAGACACACACACACGCACACACCGACCCACCCACCCACCCCCTCCCACACAAACCCACCCACCCCCACATACACACACACACCCGCTCCCACACCAACCCACTCACCCAGACACACACACAAACAAACACATCCGGCGACTAGGTCTAGACTGAAGCTTTCAGTAGCATTGAAATCTCCGTAACATCAGCTTCCAGACACACTAGCTAGCTTCAGGTTTGGGCCAAGGACAGGGGGAAGGAGCTGCCTGGAAGCTGCTATGCGTAGCCCCAAAATGAAACAGACATGCATACATGTGTCGTTTCCCCAGTATGCTTGTGATTGTATGTGCACATGCGTGAGTGTGGGTGTATGTGTGTGTATGTATATGAATGTCTTTGTATTTGTGTGCATGTGTTTGTATTCGTGTGTGTAGGTGTATGTGTGTGTGTATGTGTGCATGCATGTGCATATGTGTGTTTGTTTGTGTATGTGTGTGTGCATGTGTGTATGTGTGTGTAAGTGTGCACGTGTGTGTATGGTGTCTGTGTGTTGTGTGTGTGTGTGTGCATGGGTGCATGGGTGGGTGGGTGGGTGGGGGTGGGGGGGATTTGAATGTCTAAGGCATGGAACTAATCCCCAGATCCAGCCCCCTTGTCATCAAGGTCATGACTAAGAGCTCGCTTATTTAGGGGGGCCAGAGCTGACTCAGCCTAGGAGCAGATTTTAAATGGCGGGCAAGTTGAGCACTCTATCCTCGCCACTCACCAGACCTGGGTCCCGAGGCTCCTCATCGGGGTCGCGATCTTTGTAAAGCCATACGACCGGGATACGCTCCTCGTACCCGAGGGGCCGGGGCCTGATTTTACGCATTCAGCGCATTGTAGTATCAAAGCTGGTAAATATACGGGGACTAGCCTGTCGAGCGGTCGAAGGACCTTACAGAGAAGCAGGCAGCGTACTAGGGGTGGTGTTGGTCAACCCGAGTTTTTTTAGCGCCAGTGGCCTAGGTCGGAGTATCGACTGAAGGGAATGGATAGCAGGAATTGATGCACTGCGCCAAAAATTAGACAGTGGGTGGCAGAGGAGCGACTAATAAAGGCAGTGCATTTCGCGGGAAAATTCAATTCGTTCATTCAGGAGCTCTGGGCACGAAGGAAACGTGTTCAGCAGCAATATTATGTTTGGTCGCGCTAGCAGGCTCGGTAGTTGACGCCCCTCGCATATTGGCGCTGCTGACCTGAGCACTGGCCCGAGCGCTGGTGTCGGTTGAGTAGGTTAAAAGGAAGTATCGGTTAAATCGGTTGGTTTTTCGAACTGAGCCAGGGGACTGATACTGAACTGGGCGATATTTGAACGGATTTCTTCCCTTTCTGCTGGTGCGGCACCTTTTGCTTCCCTATCATTGGCGTTCCCAGCGTATTTCCAACCTTGAACAATCGAGATGAACCCTAGATTACCAGGAGGGACGCAGGTACCTAGCAGTGTCGGGATTTGCCTGTGCTGGAGTACAAGGAGGCCCGAGATCTCGGATCGCGCTACAGACCTGTGTAGACACCATCGTGTCAGCTTCAAGGTATGCTAGGTTGTATCAGTTTGGGCAGAATAGCCAGTCAGGGGAGCTGCCTAAAATTTGCTGCCCTGAGCTGGAAATAGAAGCCCGGCCTGATAGCCTTGCCATAAGGCGATCCATCCTGCATTCCTGCTGCCTGGTTACCTTGCCAGCATTACAAGGTAATCCATCTTGTTACTTAGTTACCTGGATAACTTAGAATTTCTCAGAGGCAATCCATCCTGTTGCTCTGTTACCCTGCCATCATTCAAAAGATCATCCATCATGTGACATGTTCGGTCCCACGTCTGCCCTCAGCCTGCTGCATCTCGTCAGTCAAGTGGGCGTTTCCTGGTGCTCTCTGTGCCTTGAATTGTGCCATTACTTATTCAAGTCCTCTTCTGTCCAACTCATGTTCGTCATCCTTGGATAAGCTGGACTTTCTTGCTGGATATCGTCCCAACTAGTTTAAAATCCTTGCAAGCAAAACACACAGACTTGTCATTGAATTGTGTTGGCATCAGCTCTTGCTTCCATGTATGAGTACTGAGCTAATAGTGGTGATGTCATTTGTGTTGCTGTATTGTGGTGGTGGAATGCTGTTGGGGGTTTGTGTTTGTATAAGTTTGCTTCAGGTAGAGGGGGTGGGGTGGGGTGGGGAGGTAGAGAGCATGCGTTTGCAGGAAACATCACAGGTTTGTCTCCATGTCAAGAGAGTGGCCTTGATACACACATGCGTGCATCCAATTGAATTGTGTATCATTATATGGAATGGAAGTAGGTGTGTTGTTGCATACGCATACAGGTATTTTTTGTATTTGCGTGCGAGTTGATGCGTGTGAGTGGAAGTCATTTCAGCAGGTGTTTGTCCGTGGATGGTTGTAATACTGGTAAAACAACAACAAAAATCTACAGGCTGTGTAAAGGGTAATTCGCCAGTTAATTAATTGGTTGTTGTTGTTGTTGCTATTAGGCCCAAACAAGGGCTTAATTGTCGTTGTTATTTTACTGGTAAAAATAAAATACAAATGAACAAGTTCTATGCAGCGTCGCAAGCAATTGGCGGAGAGCGTTTGCAACGGAGCGACAGGTGGCAACAGAAGGGAGTTAGTTGCGAGACTGTTGGCTGACGTTTCAGGCTTCGTCTCGGTCAGACGGTCACACGGCCATCCGGTCTCACGCACATACGGACAGATGGGTAACCCTGGGGGGTCCCACCCCCTTGAAGAGGGGGCTCCGCCAAAAAATACCAATGAAAGCTGTTGACGGCACCCTTTTGCTTAATAATGATCCAAACAATGGACGGGCGAAGTGCATCAAGGCTCTCCTTGACAGAGCCACTGAAGAAGTAGAGTCCCAGCAAGCAGAAGCACAAAGTGAGACTCTAGCGTGTGGTATGTGCATGGAGGCGCCCAAGGACACTTGCCTAGCTCCTTGCGGCCATGCCATGTGTCGACCTTGTTGCTTCATCTGCCCAATCTGCCATAGGCCAATTGAAAACAAGATACAATTGATTTTTGCTATGCACAAATCCTGAAGGGTTGGTTGGAAGAAGCCCCCCAGATGATGTGCAAGGCTGTTGGAAGTGTGGGCATCAGGGTTGTTTAGGAAGACCCCCAGCTATGTGTCCTAGGACGCAACCAATTTCAGAGCCGCGTCCTAAGATGCAACCAACCACACACATACAGGTGTTGGCAAACACATACAAGTGTCTAAAGCGGGAGAAACGTCTTCTCAGACCTTCATGTGTCTAGGGCTCAGCTCCCTCCCCCACTCGTTATTGTGGCAGAGGGGCAGCCAGCATCCCCCCACCCTGCCCGATCCACTCTCAAACAACAGTGTAGGCAGCCCGAGACGTCGAAGAACAAAACCAAAATCATGAGGTGTACAGGCTGTAGCAAACAAAAAAATCCCTTAGATTATTATATATATGCCGTCCTATTAATCTATTAAATATGCCTTGCTTGGCACAATTAAGAAGACAACATCCTATCCCGCCAAATAAAGACACACATGCATGGGCAGACATGTATGCTAAACACAAATCTGTAATCAAATTGAACTTGGCAGCGTACAATGCTTGGGTACAAGATCCACATGGAAAATTCCCATTCCCATTCCCATCCCCCTCCCCCGTCATCAGTCCACATCATGATGGTCACTCACTCTGCCGTAGCCTACAGTGATGACTTCTCCACCCAAGTGTCCCAGCTTCAGACTACCCCCACTGTAGGCAGTGACAGCGATGACAAGGACTGCCAAAACTTGTCCCTGTCTGTCTCCCATCCCAAATCATCAAAGATTTTGGGGGGGGATTTGAATCACCACAACACTCACACCTCGTAGATAATCTCTACTGCACCTCCTCCATGCCAGACCCTGCCACCCTAATTTCTCAGCCCATGCCAGATAATGTAAGCATACCACCGTATCCCCTTTGATGAACTTGGCAACCTGACACAAGAACAATCCAGATTAGAGATGGATCTCCTCACTGACCAATCCAAGACAGCCTATTAGGACCAATGCAGTCCCATAGATGGACAGGGATCTTGTACACCATCAGAACTCTCCCCAGCCAAGCCCTTTGACAAGTGTGATATGTGTCAACAATCTGAGCATGCATTGGAACCCTATGGACTTCCTCTTCATGAACATGCTGCACACTCCGAAGATGCCCAAGAAATCCTTTGATTTTTTCTTGGCCTTTGGTTCTTTCTTGGCAACTTGAGCTGGATGGATACCCAACACCAGGCACTTAGTGATGTGCCAATCGTTCCTTGTCCTCTTTGATTGAATTAGCAATGAACCATCTAGGAATCTTGTATGGACTGCCCCTTCATTTTCTACATCCTCCCAAATCAAAGCTTCCCTTTCTTTTAGTGCAGTCAGTGAACTTGATCTGAAGACCTCACTCTCCAATCATGGGGGGCCTAGTCTTGACATCCTGTCTGCAACTAAGACTCCTTAAGTTTCTCGTACGACCCTCCCACTGCAGCCTACTTAAAGTCTAGCTTCTCTGCAGGTTCCCCTTTAAGTCTCCTTGCAGTGTACTCTTTAGCTTCCCTGCAACTTCCCCGCAACCTAGCCTGCAGCCTCTCTGCAGTTTCCCCTAGATCCTCTGCAGATCCCCGAACTCTGCAGTCAAGATTGATCATGTAGCTTCCATGTAGTTTCACCATAGCCAAGCTACCCGAGTGAGATATAATGACTTTGAGACCTCCCTAGCAGGGTAATTCAAAGCGCGCGCTTTTGCGTTTTTGAGCGCTGACTTTTTGCCCCCCTCTGCGCTTTAAGCGCAGATTTTTGCAACTCCCTGTGGGCGCAGCAAGCAAATTTTGAGCTTTTTGCACTACAAAGCGCAGTTTTTTTGTTTTCAAGTGCGCTGAATGGAAGCGCTGGCCAATTTGGCAATTTGAAGTAACTTGCTCCCTAGTGCACAATATCTCCTTAAGTCATGACCTGAATAATTTATTATCTACAGTTCCTAACTTGCACTGGTCAGCTCTCAATCTTTTCTGAGTTTACGTCCGGTTTACATCTCATTATATTTTCTTATGCCCCTTAGTTAATTCCAGGGATTCTTGATCTCAAGAATACCTTGAATTGGGGAGGGGGGGGGGGGGGGGGGGGGGGGGGGGGGTATTAACCGACATACGACGATTCATGAGTTGGCATGCACACTGGTACCAGTTCCCTCCAGGTCCTGTGTTGCCTGCCGCCAGGCCATAGACTAGCTGTGGCTTGCACGTGACTGCAGTACCTTGCAGTACGCATCCAACTTATATATGATTGCGCCTGTTGCGCGTATTAGCTATCTTCCCCTATCGTCTTATACTATGTAAACTACTACGACTGAAATTGGATGCCTTCCGCCATCTCTATTTTAGGCCATCATGCAAAGCGCCTACGGTAGCTATAATGGGAGATTTCAATGTTAATTTACGCAATCCACTATCCGGACATCAAGATGCTCCCATCCCCGAAAGCACACCAGGGTAGTGCAGGGCGCAACATGGGAGGGCCCGTTGCATCCCAGACGCAGGTTCACCCATCAGTTGATTGGCTCACCACCACTCAATTGCCGTGGGCTACGGTATCTGTTGATATTTGGACGCAGCCTGACCACTTAATTGCGTCCCAGGACGCAACCTACCATATTAATTGGGTGCGTCCTAGGACGCAACCTACCGAATTAGTGTGCGTACTACGACGCAACCCCTAGGGTCAGTTTGAAGTACCATGAAGCACTAGGCTTGTTCCCGATGTTGACGAAAATTAATTGGGCTAACAAGCGTTTCCGTACCTGTCGTCTTCCTTTTTTGGGGAATTCACGTCGCCAACTTACGCCGCTAGCGCTACACTTCATCTTTCTCCCGAGCCAGATCCTGTAGAAGAGCTTTTATTTTTGATACATACCACGCGATTTCGGCCGTTTTTTGTATTTCAACGCTTTCAAGCTCCCGCGAGCATGTCGTAGCATGGTGGGATTAAAGCGCTTCCTACATGGTTTGTATACCAGACTCGTGTTGCATGCATAGGATACACCAATTCAAATATGAACTGTCTCTTGGGGATGGGGTTCCATACAAGCAAGGTGCCAAGTGCTCATGAAGGATACTAGGGAAATACAGACTAGATGCATCCAAGTGAGCATGTGAAGTAGCCTAGACCTCCTAACCTAGATACATCCATGCATGCAATAGGTGATTTGGGGAGGGGGTGCATTGTGTACTTTAAGGGACTTGTGGCATGCCCCAAGCACCCATGTTACTTGACTAGCCCAATGGGAAAAAATACCAATCCTTGTCAAGGCTTCTTACAACGAACATGATGGGACATGCATGAAACAAATCACAGTACATGTGTGGTTTAAGAATGTTGTTGTCCTGATTTATTTTTTAGAAAAATCCAAAGACTTTTGAACGAGTCTACACATTAGTTGTCAGTTTGTCACCATTTATTATATAACATATTCAAAGAACAAATCAACAAATCAAAAACTCTATCACTTGTGGCCATTGCTCTCTTATATGATTCGTGAAATTAAACCATGTATGGCTTTACCTGAGCTTTACTAAGACAATGTGTGAACCTCAAACTGACAATTGGCTTGGGAGAATAGTATTGGACATATCATAGGCCTTTGTACAAGGAACTCTTTTCATACTTCCCTTTCACAACCATGCATTTGAGACATGACGTGCAACGTCTCACCTTCTCTCATCCTCGTACTTCCGATAGTCGCGCAGCTTCTACACAACGCAGATCGTAAAAAAATCGGTCAATGAAATCACGACCAGCCTCAATCTTCAAAATTGGGTGCGAACTAATTGCAAATGGTAGTAACTAATTGCGAATGGTCGTACCTGATTGCAACTGATTGCTATCAGGTCCTACTGCCGCTCTTTCTATCCTCTTCAGCCGTCCCGTTCGCAATCTTCCCACACAATATTCAAACCAAATATAGCACTCGCCTGCTTCATCCATCAAAATTCAATTGACCAGAAGTACATCGCCGATGTAGCACACATGTCTGGCGTAGCCATTCCGACAGGAATCGATAGTGTCACATTCAAAGGACTCGGTGTCATCGCGTTGCCGTTCAAGGCATTGACAACTCGCAACAACGTGACATCGGCTAAAAGTTTCTTGCGCGTCTGCATCGAAAGAAATTGCAGCTTAGAATCGGCAGTGACAAAATTGAACAACAGTGACAAATATCATAGGCTACGAGACGACGCCTATGTTCTGACACAATTTCGTCACCTTCCATTCACAGCGCTAGGTCAACCACAATCAAACCAGCATGAAGGAGGAGAACATACTTCAATAATTCAGCCGTCAGTACCCAGATTCCAAGGCAGGACTGACGACCTCATCCCATGCCACCCCCTCACAAGCAATTCAACCATTTATAAACCGAGCGCACCCTCCACCCACACAGCTTCATCCTCTCACTCTAGCAAGCATCAGTCAATGCCAATAGCACAACCCAGCCTCTACCAAGCTATCCAACATGTACAAAACACACATCCAGAAGTCCAACCTTCATCGCCAATAACAACAGCAACAACCCAGCTACCAAAGCAGATTCTGAAACATGTAGACTACAACCACTTGAAAGGACCCATAGGGGAGGTCATCAGCAAGCCCCCAAATCCAATTAGTTCCCTAACAGAGCATGGGTCAAGCAAGCTCAAAAAAAGTAGTACCGTGGTGGCCACATCCATTCCAGATAGTAGGTTAGGAATCCTTACAACCCTACAACTCAGCCCAGACATCTATGATGTTGTGGTTGTCACTCAGCCCAAACCAGAATCGCCACCCAAGAAGACACAAGTCAAGATATCAGCTCCCAAACTGACGAAGGCATCCAAAAAGAAGACACCTAGCATCATCATCAACACGGACAAAGCTAAAAGATCTAGGTGAGCTATGTGTGCTATGCCCACGAGTGTGCTAGTATGCGATGGCTTACTGTGTGCGCACACAACTAACACAAAAAATGTTAGAATCCTCTTATTATTTGTAAATCACTGTTCACATTAATGCTTAACATACTATAATAACCACCCACATTGTGTGTACAAAATATGTTTAACAAAATATGTGGGTGGTAAAAAAATAGATAATGCCTGGAGGGGCGTGGTGTTAAGGGCCCTCCCGTACGCCGCAGTTGGGGTAAGTCACCATGGCAGACATAGTTAGTGTCACCCTCCTAGGTGGTAATGACCCGAAAAAAACATATGTTGTGAAGAAGGGATTCTCAAGAGAAAAATGTCCGCTAGTCCGTTACTTGGTCACAAAACAACATTTCCAGGATCCATGAATAACAACACAAATTGAACATTATATATCTAGGGTTGGGCCGACATATGAACGTATGATCATACGTTCATATAATTATAGGGATATTCATACGTATGATTTTTTCTCGAAACGTATATTCATATGTATGTACAAACGTATGAGTAGTGAACGTCGAAAAGTACAGCACGCTTCCCGGCATTTAACTTTCTCGGTTTTCATTCAATTTTTTATTATTTATATAGCTCATTGGAAAGCTTCTGACCTCCTCTTTCACAATATGCAATAAAATTAACCTTTCAAGTGTACTATTTTGTTAAAATTTGGACCAAAGTTTGATTTAGATAGCAAGATATCAGGCACATATATCAGTGTCACCTAGCCTTCCATTCCATTGAGCTCCCATGAGGGCTCGGTGGATTGATGGTGAAAGCCTAGTGCTATGTGAACATGGACACTATTGCAATATAATTATACAGTTATATAGCATGATACACGTATACAGTTATATTATACACGTATATAGTTATACTATACCAACTGGCGTTGAAATGGCTCCCTTAGATTGGCACCGCGCTTCTTCTTCAAGTTTGGGCGGGTGTACATAAAGCGGAGGGCCAACCTGTCTTTTGGAAGGGGGGAAAATATGATCTACATAGCTGCCAACGCTGACCTTGCCGACAAAGTCTACGTTGATGAGGAGGTGGCCTTGGATGCCATGGGCCTTGAGGACTGAACCGATAGCTGACTTAGGGAGCTGCCTAGAAGATGCGATATACTTACATACTTGGTCTGACACCTGTAGCTGACTCAGGGAGCTGCCTAGAAAGATGACTTGAGCCTAGTGCAACGTGAACATGGTTACATAGACAGTGTGTCAATATTAGACATGGTTACATAGACAGTGTGTCAATATTTGACATGGTTACATAGACAGTGTGTCAATATTTAGTTCATGCAGGGTTGTGTAGTACGGACAGTACGCACCAGAAATCCGTACCGTACTCGATTTCCTGAAAATTGAGTACGCGTACGGTCCGTACTCACAACACATACTTGCACAGTCAGTTCCGTGATACACAGTGGCATACATTTTTGCTGCCTTCGAATTTTGACATGATCAGCATACCACTGGAAAGCCTGGAATGCCCTCTACGTGTTTCAACTAGAACCAAGGTAAAATATGAAAAAACAAAAAGGTTTTCAGGTCAGGGAATGTTATATTACTAAAAACCGTACCGTACTCAAACCGTACTCACTTCTAAAAACCGTACCGTATTCGTGATCCCTTCCCCCATCCCAGCCATCCCACCAGCCCCACACCCTCTCCCCACTCTCATCACTCCCCTCCCTCCTACACGCACCCACCAGCACACACATACTCCCTATCTGCCTCCATCCACTTCAGCTGTGGGCTTTGCCATAGCTGAAAGGCAAACGTGACGAAGAGCATCGACAACGTTTGCGCATCATCCGACTCCGCTAAAAGCATCGGACCTGCTTCCCTGCCACCTCAGCTGTGATCGATAGTCGACCCCGCTGAAAAAACTGAACCTGCGCAATCGCAACTGTATATAACTAAAGCTTCTTCTTAGCGAGCATGTTTTCAGTTCGGCCGAAGAACAATCCTGTTCACCGCAATTGCTCCCGAAGGCAACTCGATCTGAGGCTTGGAAACATCGCTAGGTTAATCCATTCGACAGGCGTTATCATTACTATAGAGTTAAACTATCACTGAAGAATGAACTCAGGGCCCCCATGAGAATTTGATAATTTGAGAAAATGAACATTGAACCTGAATTGGTGGATAAAAACTCCAGTATGAAACTGGTAATGAATCCTGATTCCTTTCAAGGATGGAAATACTTCATTCAATTTATAAAAAAATGCGATAATAATCGCACAATTAAATTATCAACCCAGCTGAGATGATGATTTAATTATACTATAGAGTTAAATTATCACTATAGAATGAACTCAGGGCCCCCGTTGGTTAAACGATTGTTTGGGGTTCAGTTCATCAGTGCTTCTTCTTTTTAAGCTCTTCCCAACGGTTGGGCAAGTCCTTTTAGCCTATTTGGCCTACCCCTGGACTGTAACATACATACATGGCAGCGTCTCTGTCAGCAGAGCTGGTGGTCCTCATGAAGTACAGTGGTTCTGTTAGAACAAATTAGGCTGGTCAAGGGACTTGCCTAACTTCACGTGACCAGGAGAATGGTAGACAATATAGCTGGCTAGTAATAAGTACTATTAGATCAGCCCCCCACCCCCCCACCCCCCCCCACACACACACACACAAAAATATCACAATTCAATTTAATGTTGTGTGTGATCACATTTTTAAGTACAAGTAATCGAATATTTGCATCCTCAAACAAGCTCAAATTCACGTGTTCAAGATAATGGTAGACAGCCCGTTTCAGTGATACAACTGGTCTAGTGGTACACCAAATCGCTTTAACGACGAAGGGTCGGGGGTTCGATTCCCCCTACGGTCACCCTTGGCGTTGCAGGTAGTTATATACAAATATTATTTACAAACACTTTATTATATATTATTATATAAACGGGTTATTTACAAGCACTTTGTTATATATTACTATATAAACGGGTTATTTACAAGCACTTTATTATATATTACTATATAAACGGGTTATTTACAAGCACGTTATTATAGATTACTATATAAACGGGTTATTTACAAGCACTTTTATTAATTACAAGACTATCGGGGAACTGGCATTTCGGGATCTGGTTCGGGGTTCAGGGTTCAGGGATCCCATGTTCAGGCTCACCATTCCCACCACGGATACAGGTGACATTAGACCTTCCGACCTACGTAATAGGGTGGGTGGGTGGGTGAATGTGTGAGGGGGGTTGTTTGTCTACGCAACTGTGTTTTTATGGCGTGTGCTTGGTGTGTGGGTGTGTAGGGGGGGGGGGGGGGGGGGGGGGGGGGGGGGGGGGCGATGGGAGGAGGCAAGGGCAGGATCTGGTTTAGGGTTCAGGGTTCAGGGATCTCATGCTCAGGCTCACCATTCCCACCACGGATACATGTGACATTAGACCTTCCGACCTACGCAATGGGGTGTGTGTGTGGGTGAATGTATGAGGGGGGTTGTTTGTGTGTGCAATTATGTTTCTATGGCGTGTGCTTGGTGGGGGTGGGGGGTGGCGATAGGAGGAGGCAAGGTCGAGATCTGATTCGGGGTTCAGGGTTCAGGGATCCCATGCGCACGCTCATCATTCCCGCCGCGGATGGAAGTGACACGAGGCATTGCATAACGGGATACATGAACTTTGACAGTTGTATGCCCTCAACCAACATTCCCCAACCTGTGAATAGGTCTCTGAGTTCACTGGCTGTGAGGTAGGCAAGAAAAGGAAGAAGCCTGCACCAAGGGGTTTGAAGAAGAATGCGAACATGAGTGAGAGTACTGAGGAAGCCACTAAGGAGGAGGCAGAGGAGGAGCTGCCCATGCACAATGTGGATAATGTGGACAATGGCGTCAATGATGACAATGGGGAAGCTATCCAGGAGGATGGGGTCACTGTCGATGTGCAGGGCCAGGGTACAGCTGCTGCCAGCAGTCACCAGCAGGTTGGGGGCACTGACGATGTGCAGGGCCAGGGTCCAGCTGCTGCCAGCAGTCACCAGCAGGTTGGGGGCACTGACGATGTGCAGGGCCAGGGTCCAGCTGCTGCCAGCAGTCACCAGCAGGTTGGGGGCACTGACAATGTGCAGGGCCAGGATCCAGCTGCTGCCAGCAGTCACCAGCAGGTTGGGGGCACTGACGATGTGTAGGGCCAGGGTCCAGCTGCTGCCAGCAGTCACCAGCAGGTTGGGGGCACTGACGATGTGCAGGGCCAGGGTCCAGCTGCTGCCAGCAGTCACCAGCAGGATGGTGCAGTGCCTAGGAAGAGGAGGAAGCTGCACACACCCAACAGGCACCCAGCTTGGATTGTGCATGGCCGGGGCCAGGGTCTAGCTGCTGCCAGCAGTTCCGTGGTGGTAGACCGACCAGGTAACACGATGGATACTCTTCAGGTAACAAGGCAGCAAAATGGCAGGCCCCCCAGGCGAAGCATGCGCAGGATGGTGTAGTGCCTAGGAAGAGGAGGAAGCCGCACACACCCAACAGGCACCCAGCTTGGATTGTGCATGGCCGGGGCCAGGGTCGTATCAGCTTGAAATCACTCCGGTAGAGTGGACAGTAGATTAAAGCAGCGGAACAGACGCACCAATCTATACACGGAGACAAGGATAACGTTACAGACACAGGAGACCCATAAAGGGGCACCTGTGGTGAAAGGAGGCGGTAGACAGGAACCTAACAGGGTACAGATCAGACCGGAGACGTAGGTGACAGGAAGCTGCCACTGAGTCATCTCAAGATGACTCAGTCCCACGGGAAGCTGGCTCAGGAGAGCCGATAGTTCTAAGGGAGTACATAAGTAGTCACCAAGTCATAAAACGCGTGAGAGCACCGCTATACATGCTGATACTCCACCTATGACACAGGTGACATACAATAGTACTACTCCACCTATGGCACTGGTGACATAGAACTATATGTAACAAATTAAAAAAAAAAAAAATCAAAGAACTCCGAAAAAAAAATCGAGAGTAACTTCAAATGAAACCCGAAGGGTGTAAGGGAAGGTATGAAGCAAGGCAAAGAACCAAAATTTGCCAAGTGGATATAAGAGGACAACTAAATATCAAAGTCGGGTAACAACGGTATAGAAAACCCGATCCGGGAATAGGAACCTAATGCCAATCAAAGATAACTTAAAGAAACTCTAAATGTAACCAAAGAAACCCTAAAATGTAACCAAAAATTCCAGAATACATGTAACCAAAATTCTAGAATACATGTAACAAAAAAAAAATTGGTTTAAGGAGAAGCAGTCATTCCAAACATGCGAATGAAACGCCAGAACACCATAGGATCAAGGGGCTTGGTGAAGGGGTCAGCACAGTTGTCCTTAGTGTTAACATAGGCAACATCCACCTGGCCATCCTCCACCAGCTCCTGGATATAGTGATGGATGACATCAATGTGCTTGTTGCGAGGGAGCAGCTGACAGTCATTGGCCCAGCTCAAGGACCCCAAGTTGTCACCCTGAATGGTGACCAGGTCACAAGGCAGCCCTAGATCAATTCTCAATTTTTTCAACCATTGCACCTTCGGGCAGTCTGAGACAGGGCCTGATACTCAGCCTCACTGGAGCTAACAGCAACATTGGGTTGCCTTTTGCTCATCCAGTTCACAAGGCAGCCTCCAGCAAGCACAGCATAGCCAGTCTGAGATCTCCTGTCAGACCCATCATCAGCAAAGGATGAGTCACTAAAGACAGTAAAAGAGAAACCAGGGCTGTGAGTGTAAGTGAGGCCCAGATGGGAATGTTCTCTCAAATACAAAAGCAAGCGCTTGGCTGCAGCCCACAGGGGGGCAGTGGGTTGAGCAGAAAACCTGGACAGGTAGCTCACAGCAAAAGAAATATCAGGCCTTGTGCAGGTAGCCAGGTACAGCAAAGCCCCCACAAGAGAGAGGTACTGGCTATTAGAGGCCAGAGGTTCTCCAGGAGGATCAGTGACAGTGCACTTGGCCATGGGAACTGAAAACTTGGGTTTGGTAGCAGCAGTGAGACCAAACTGCTCCACCAGCTCAACAATGTAGGAGTGCTGGGAGAGGTCGATCTTAACACACCTGCCGTCAGAATCAAGTGTACAAGTCATGTCCAATGAAAGGAACTGGACAGGTACACCCATTTCCTTGACTTCCCACCCAGCTGCTTCCATAGCCTTGATCAGCAAGGCATACCTATGCAGCTCACTAAAAGCACAGATAAAGTCATCCACATAGGTCAGGACATAGCTCCACCCACCAGTAGAATCCCTCCTGAAATACAGAGCAGGTTCAGCTTTGCACATGGTAAAACCGTGGGCAACCAAAACCTGCTTTACATCTTTGCTCCAAGCCCTGGGTGCCTGCTTCAAACCATAAAGAGATTTAATTAGCTTGCACACAAGGGGAACATTGTCAGGACCAAGTTCATGAAAGCCCTCAGGCTGGTAGCAGAACAGGTCCAGACCAGGTTCCAGCTTGGCATTCAAGAATGCAGTCTTGATGTCCAGCTGCCTCACAAACATTTTTCTATGAGTGATGGCAGCAAGGAGCACACGAAGACCTGATTTAGAGGAGACGGGGGCATATACATCATGGTAGTCCAGCCCAGGACGTTGCAGAAAACCACGAACTACAAAACGAGCTTTAAAACGCAAAGAACCATCAGCCCCATGTTTCTTGACAAATAACCATCTGCCAGATAGAATCCTCTGCCTAGGAGGCTGTGGAGTGAGGACCCAAGTGCCATGAGCATGGAGGGAGGCCATCTCATCCTTCATAGCCTGCAGCCAGAGATCTCTGTCTGGGTTGGTAGGTAACATTGCAGCTTTATAAGAGAGTTCAGTAGAGGTAGAAATAAAAGCCCCCACGTACAAGCAGTGTACTTGTACATGGGCAGCGGGGATATCAGCAGTATCAGCAGTAACCGGTAATAAAGCCCCCAGCGCAGCACTCATGCGTGGTTGAACAAGGCCGGCCTCTTTTGCCTCTAAATCGTCGAAGCCTGGGTACACTGGAACACCCCAGCCATACGCAGTATCTGACCCGGACCAGTGTTCGAGGTCATCACTCACATCGTCTGTGACGGCCACATCGTCGCAATGCCTGGTCCGGTATAAACCACCAGGTATAGCAGGGGGTGAAGTGATCAACAACTCCCGCGAGCTATCCGAATAGGTGGACGGGGGGTGGCGACTAGTGGGCAGTGGACCTGTACTAGGTTCCACTATGACCCGAGGCTGTCCTAATCCTACGACTTCACCGACGAAACGTGGCGCAGAGGAAGGCCCGGCGACCCCCTGAGATTCGAATAAATTAGAGCTTGAAGGAACATCAGACTCCCCCTGGCCCAATGCCGCCGCACGCGATACAGCACCATCATTACCTGGCCTGGGACGCATCGTCATCCCATGACCAGTAAAGCGGTCAACAATCGGGGTTGGTAAAGGGCCCAGGACATTGTCAGTAGTATCAAGCCCTTTACCGATGATAGCGGCAGGGGTGCGAGAAAAATACTGAGATCCATCATAGGGAAAAAGCCCAGGGATACAGTTATAGCTAAACTGTTCATAGAAGAGCACATCACGACTCTCTACCACCTGGCGCAACTTAGGAACCCAAACAAAATAACCCTTACTCACCAGAGAATACCCAACCAGTCTACCAGATAACGCCCTTTCGTCAAGCTTATTGCGCTTCTTCCCATTCACTAAGGTAACATAGCATGGGCACCCGAACACGCGCAATAACGATACATCAGGTAGAACCCCAAAGAACAACTCATAAGGAGTCTTGTCACCCTGATTAGGCAGCCGGTTGCGTAGGTAACACGCGGCGAGGAAGGCATAGGGCCAGAAGGACTTAGTGAGCTTAGACTCCAAGTGAATGCTCCTAGCTACGTTCTGAAGGACCCCATTGTACCGTTCCACAGTCGCATTCTGCTGAGCAGTGTAAGCCATGGACAATTCATGCACAGCACCAACCGATTCTAACCAATCCTCGAACCACTTCACTATAAATTCCTTAGCCCTGTCAGACCTAAGACACTTGAAAACAAATCCATGCAGCTGAGTCATCCATCTGAGGATGGTAGTTTGAACTGCTAAGGGAGCTTCATCCCTGGTTCTCAAGCACAAGACCTCAGCATAGCCAGAGTATTGGTCAGTGAGACACAGAACATAAAACTCCCCACGCAAGCCCCTAATATTAAATGGCCCCATGATGTCCAAGTGAAGGCGTTGTAATGGGGCACGGATCCTAGTTTTGCTTTCTTTAGGAAAAGGGATACGTTTTCCCTTTGCCTTCTGACAAGCATCACATGGGATCTTAGACAGTCTTTGCACCTGTTGGAGAGTGAGGGGTAAGTTCTGAACCAAACCCTTCCTTACAAGGTTGTGCATGGCATCATAGCCAGGGTGACCCAGCCGCCTATGCCACAACCATTCAGGAGTGGTAGGGATCACAACTCCACCATCCTCATCAACATCAAGAGCAAAAGCTGGATAATCTTCAGCACCATACAAACGGCCACGAGGGGTGTGACAAGGCCTACATGCAAACTTGTACACACCATCACTGGAGGCAGGGAAAGACCACAGAACAGAAGAGCCCTGTGTGGCAGTACAACTAAGACTATCAAAAGAAATCTTGCAGTTGTGAGCATGGGCAACAGCATTTACGGACATGAGGTTCACCGGACAGTGTGGGATGTAGAGAACATTGGTTAAAGTGATTGGTGTTGGTAACCAATCACTACATAACACAATAGAACCCTGACCCACAGACCGTTGAACCACACCATCACCAAATTTAACTGCTGGCCCAGTCTCAGAAGCATGAAACACAGTGAACAAAGACATATCACCTGTGATTGACATCCCAGCTCTAGAATCAACATGCCAGACACCCTCAGACAGGCTCGGGCTGCAGACATTTGAAAATTTCGCAGTGCAAGAGAAAAGGACAGAGCGTACCTCCTATTTCTTGTCCAAAGCATACCCATCAATCTGAGCCTGCAAGGAGGCCAGCTGCCGCGGAGTAAGCACACCTGGAAGGGCCAAGGCCATGGGCACCGGATTGGTAACCGGTGCACCAGGCTTGGTCTTACGCAGGTGCGGATGCTTCGTGAAACAGCGATCCTCCGAGTGGGTCGTCTTGCTGAGGCATGGGCCCCAAGTGCAATCCAGACGTCGCTTGTTGGAACCAGAACCCTGAGAACCAGATCCCTGCCCACGCTGAAACGCAGCATTGGCAGGAACCTGGGGAGCGTCCCGGGACCAACCAGGATGCCTGGAGTCGGACCTGGGGAGAGCAATGTTCAAAATGTCGAGAGACCGATATGCCTCCAGACAAGACCAGTAATCTACAGTCTGTCTGTTAGCCAACATCATACCGTACTGGATCCGCAGCGATTCAAATCGGATCAAACGGATCCCATTCACAATGGTTTCCATGGCGTGGCGCTGAGTGACAGGATGTCCAGCACTGCGGAGGTCAGTGCACAGACTGCGAACCATGCGAAAGAAATCATCGACACGGTCAGAAGGGCCCATGTGCGCATTATGAAGTTCGATACGCATGAGAGGGACTCTAGAGGCAAGGGCATCAGACTGCGTCTTCCGGATATCCAAAAGGATATCCCGAGGGGTGGCAAAGTCCTGGTATACCTTGACCATATCGTCCTCCATGTTCGCGAGCATCATAGTTAAACACATGAACTCCTGACGTTCGAGAGGCAGTGCACTGAACCCCAACAGTGCAGGATCAAACCGAGACTCACCATGAATGAGGGTATTAGACCCAGCTCCATTCGCAGAAGGGACAGGAGCCAAGGACCTACGAATGTCCATGAAATACTCCGCAGCAAGACCAGCGTCAAGAGCGCGCTGGTCGTCTATGTTCCTAATCACAGGAATGGACCTCGCAACACTCATAAGCAGCTCGAAATCTGGGCTAACAGGACACAGAGGGACAGGCACTCGCACAAACTGATAACCAAGCTTCTCGTGATCACTACGCCTCGTACCACCAAAGGAAACACCATGATCTGGGGGATACAGAATCCCAGAAGTGACTGGACCAAGAAAAGAACGACACCTGGTACCAAGCTCAGAGAAAGCCATCACTCGGCGATGCCTCAGCTTCACACTAACATTTGCCATTGTAGCCTGCATATCCATCCGACCGTACAAAGAGCGGTTCAAGGACTCACCATCCCGTCGATCCTGGTTGATCAGGCGGTAGTCCCGCAAGTTCAAAGTCGGAGGAGATCCACCAGTGAGCAGATGCTCCCAAGATTCGCATGACCGCGTATATAGCATAGGAGGAGGGCCAGGGGCAGGAGGCAGCTCCACCGGCGGAGGCGGAGGGGGTTCCAGGGAGGCACCAGCAGCAGAGGTGCGTGCAGAGGAAACAGCAGCCTCGCGAGAGCGAGTGTGGTAGCCAGGGAGGCCACGCTCCATGGGGGCAGATGCAGAGGAAAAAGAAGCAAAGCCCTTCAAGAAAGTGGGCTTAGCCACCTCCGGGTAAGCCGGGGGAACAGGCTCAAAGGGAGGCGCCGACGAAGGCTGAGGCTGATACACAGGCGAAAGCTCTCGATTAGGCATCTGCTGATCAGGAGGCTCATACACCGGCGAAACAGCGGAAGTCTCAAAGACACGAGTGGCAGCAGCAGATGGGGTCACGCCACCGAAGTCAGCACTCGTAGCACTCTTCAAGTCCTCCTCATCATCAGTAGTAGTAGAGTAGTCTTCATCATAATTGAAGGGGACGCAATGAGGCTGCGGGTCTGATGCACAACGGATGATCTGTGTCTGTACACAACACAGCTTCATCAGGACATCCTCAACATCAGAGGACAGGCGTCGAACATTGAGAGAAGGAACCGTAAAGTTGGAGGATTGATCGGGGGGGGTTACTTCCTTGATGGCGGAAGGACCCTCCTCTCCGGCAGCAGAGGCCGCTGGCGCGCAGTCGTCTAGCCAATCTAGAGGAACCTTCACCCCCGTTGGGAGGATTCGGTCGCATCCATTGCTCACAATGACACTGCGGATCCCACGAGCCCATGAAACACCATTAAGTTTGGTAAGTTTCACAAAGCCGGCAGGAGGCCCTCGCGGAAGTTGCATTATCAAAGCAGTGGTAGTGATGAGGAGCCCAGTAACCTATCAGCTTGAAATCACTCCGGTAGAGTGGACAGTAGATTAAAGCAGCGGAACAGACGCACCAATCTATACACGGAGACAAGGATAACGTTACAGACACAGGAGACCCATAAAGGGGCACCTGTGGTGAAAGGAGGCGGTAGAACCTAACCGGGTACAGATCAGACCGGAGACGTAGGTGACAGGAAGCTGCCACTGAGTCATCTCAAGATGACTCAGTCCCACGGGAAGCTGGCTCAGGAGAGCCGATAGTTCTAAGGGAGTACATAAGTAGTCACCAAGTCATAAAACGCGTGAGAGCACCGCTATACATGCTGATAGGTCGGGGCCAGGGTCTAGCTGCTGCCAGCAGTTCCGTGGTGGTAGACCGACCAGGTAACACGATGGATACCCTTCAGGTAACAAGGCAGCAAAATGGCAGGCCCCCCAGGCGAAGCATGCGCAGGATGGTGTAGTGCCTAGGAAGAGGAGGAAGCCGCACACACCCAACAGGCACCCAGCTTGGATTGTGCATGGCCGGGGCCAGGGTCGGGGCCAGGGTCTAGCTGCTGCCAGCAGTTCTGTGGTGGCAGACCGACCAGGTAACACGATGGATACTCTTCAGGTAACAAGGCAGCAAAATGGCAGCCCCCCCCGGCGAAGCATGCGCAACAGAGCTTTTATTTTCAGCTACGAGCTGTAGCTTCTAGGCAGCTCCACGAGCCAGCCACTGAGCTGAACACACATATTTCAGCACTTCTGGACTGCTGATTGTTTCTGCTTCAAGGTGCAGTACGTTGCATTTGGTTTGCCTCAATAGCCAGTCAAGGGAGTTGCCTAGTAGCTGTTGCTCGTAGCTGAAAATAAAAGCTATAATGCGCAGGATGGTGTAGTGCCTTCCAAAGGTCTTTCTGTAGTGCTGTAAGGACTGGTTAACGGTGTTACACTATTATATTGCGGTCCAGCCGCACAGTAAAAACATCTTAATTTAGAGCCAAGACATAATTAGCCAGCCAGCCAGAAAACATCTTTAATATATCAAATACGATAAGTCATCTAGTTAGGGACTTGCCCTTGTATCACATAACATTTGCTTTACTAGGTGTGCCATTAAGCTGAACACTTCAATCTATACCCTTTTGGCTAGTAGCCAAGCTACTGCTGGAGGGGGATGGGGGGGGGGGGATAAGGGGATTTGATCTAGGTGGCTCTAGACCTCTAGTTGGCCCTAGGTGGTACAAGCTGGAGGTGGGTGGGAGATTGTGGGAGGTGGAGGGGAGGAGATAGGGGGAGGAGGAGGGGGGGGCATACTACCGTGGGTTTCCCACCAGTTCCTACATCATCAGCTAAATCATCATCAGCTACCTTATCCTCAGCTACCTCAAGTGGTGATCAAACTCGATCCTGATACAACTGAGCTTATACCACATGCGAAAGGATGGGATGTAGCATGTACGCACATGACGCCACAAGCAAATGCTCAGTTGGGTCATAACACTCAGCTGGGTGTGTGTACAAGCCACAACTGGCTGGCTGGCCCGATACCTCTGCCTCTAGGCTTGTCTGGTAGGACTACACAAGTGCAGCCCCGTATGACTATGCATGGGGGCACCAGGAGGAAATGCCCACTTGACTGATATGCAGAGATGCAGAACGAGATGCAGCACGAGACCGAGATGCACGAGACCGAGATGCAGCACGAGACCGAGATGCAGACTGAGACCGACCGAGACCGAGATGCAGACCGAGACCGAGACCAAGACCAAGATGCAGACCGAGCTGCAGCACGAGACCGAGATGCAGACCGAGATGCAGACCGAGATGCAGCAGGCTGACGGCAGAAGTGAGGCCGAAAGGGTAACACGATGGATTATCTTCAGGTGACAAGTCGACAAAATGGCAGGCCCCCCAAGCGAGGCATGCGCAGGAGGCAGCTGGCCTGTGGGCTGGAGCTTGGGCGCGGGGTGCAAGGGGGCAGCTGACTGGGTGGTCTATCTGGGGTGGGGGAGCTCCACCTGCCATAAAGGAGAAACAGTGTAATGATAGTGCCTGGTGGGGCGTGGTAATAAGTGAGCCCTGCCTTAAGGCGGTAGAGAACGGGCCATGCGACCAGGTACAATGGTATCGCCCAGTGGCAGGCTCAGGTACCTCATAGCTGAATACCTCAGGTTGCTCATAGCTGAATACAAAGGCCATGTAACTAAGTACAACCTTAACAAGATGGATTACCCTTGAATGATGGAAAAGTTGATAAGTCATTTTTTTTTGTTTAGTACAGAAGTGTGTTAACACATTGAACTTCACAGTACAGAGTAGTACAGATGTATTACTGTACGCAGCTGTACGGTATGATATTATGACTGAGTAATGTAATTTATATTTCCGGAGATCTGCAAGCAGCCAAATGTCTGGCTTAGGCTATATAACTGAGTGAGTTGGCATCTTGCCCCGGCGTGAGTTGGCATCTTGCCCTGGCGTGAGTTTGAAGGAACCTTCCCCTTTGCTTGCACCGGGGAATGGTTACTATGATGGGTTTCGGTTTCGCAGACTGCTACTACACCTGGGCTTGAACTACCGCGTGAGAGTGCAAAGGGAAGTTTTCTACTTCTTCCAAGGCGTCAGGTCTGAAATTTGTGAACCTGGCAAGGTCTCAAACACGTCAGGTTGGTGGATTCTGCTGAACCAACCAGCCTGAGCTCGATATCCAAAGATATCAGTATATATAAAGTAGGGCAATAGTATGTTGTCAGGGTCTTAGCCGCTTTTGGCTCAGGCAGTTGGGCTTTTGGTTTCATTGGTTTCGGATCTCGATGTTCCGAGACCTGTCGCTGACGTGGCCACGGGGGTCCTCCCGTCGGTACGACGGGCTCAGATGCTGTAGTATTCCTGAGCGTGTGCAAAGCACAGAGACGAAGGGAAGACGGTATGGATAAGGTCTTTACAATTAGATAAGCATTCGATCAATGCGCTAGGAGGAAGTACTGAGATGGCGCGGCACCTTAGGGTACCGACGTCAGAGTCCGTGCCATAGCTGGCAGCGGCATCACAGTACAGTGCAGCAGGGAGGTAGTCCTGTGCACTCTAAGTCACTCTAGGTGAGCCGGTGAAACCCGGTGAATAACATCCCCCCCAATTCCTGGTATTCTTCATTCGGAAGAATTCCAGGAATTAGAGGAGTTAAAAAACTAGAGTGATAATTAAAAAAACTATTATGGAGGTACAATACATTTGTAACTCATCAGGCCTGTCAAGGAGTTAAGGATAAAATAATACCGGCTGTGGCAAGGCAGGCTGGCTCAGCAAAGGTTTTATCATGTCTAAAGAACTCTCAATCACTGATCTAGGTTGGCAGCTTAAAGGGCTGCCATGGAGGTTCAGACTTAAGCTGAATAGAAGAGAGCAGCCAGTCATGGTGCAATCAATCAATGTCAAGGAAAGGTCTGCAGGATCAGGCTCGGGCCTGTCAGGAGGGTGCTGGGGTGAACTCCTAGGAGCTGCAAGGAGGCTGCAGGGGGTACTACTAGGGGCTGCAGGGAAGCTGGAGGGAAACTAAAAGGAAGCTGCAGGTAGGCTGCATGCTAGGGTGCAGAGGGGCTGCTATGGGGCTGGAAGGAAACTGCCAGGCTTGGTTAAGGCTGGTGGAGATAACCTTGGTTACGAGAAGGGCATGATGTCTGGACTAGTCCCCCCATAATTTGGGTTGTAGCTGGAGTGCTTGTAACCTAAATTAAAACGCAGACATCTGGTAGAGACTAGGATTATTCTAAATTCAAAATTTGACTGCCTGTGAAGGTACATGGGGCAGTACAGGTGGCGTACAATATAATAAATTCTAGAGGGTTCAGGTCTAATACAACAGATGGGTAGCCATGTTTTAACTATTAGGTGCCTGGCGTGCTGGGGAAGCAGTCAAGGGCAAGCTGATGGCGGACTGCTGCAAGGTAACTACATGGTGTCAGCAGCTTGGGGCTGCGAGGTAGCTAGGGTCGCTGCAAGGGCACTAGGGGCGGATAAGAAAGTGCAGGGACGGTAGGGACTGCTGGTGCTGTTGTGGGCTGCTGGGTCATTGCAGATCAACGTAAGCATAGCTGTGAATGCTGCAGGGAATGCAAGGGCTGCAGGGAATACAACTGATGATGTCATTGCTAGGCTCCCCCATAATTTGGGAGTGAAGGCTAAGTACTGAAATGCTAAATTAGAATCGGGCAGGCATCATGTTGTCAGCATGAAAACATCGAAGGAGTAGAAGCTTGAACAGCACGTGGCTAAGTACATGTGGCAGTACGGGGCAGATCAAGAATTAATTCCTAGAGTGTTCATTACTAATTATTTAACAGATGGTGGGGATTATCAAATCGCACTATGTAACTATGCCATGAGTTTGACTATGCACTGGAAGGTACATGGAATCTGCAGGTCGCTAGTGTTGTACAGTACTGCAGTTTCAGTGCAGCAGTACTTCTGTACATCAGCACATGGGTGCACATGTAGATCATTACACGAGGGTATCGTGCACAGCAGTTTGCAGTTTAGTGCACAGCAGTTCAGTGCAGCAGTACATGGGCAATACGTTGGTGCTGTACAGTACTGCAGTTTCGTGCATGCAGATCAGCTCACGAGGGTATCGCTCATGGGATCTGCATGCAAAGGATCTGCAATATAGCATTGCAGTTTAGTGCACAGTAATTCAGTGCAGCAGTACATGGGCAATATGTTGGTGCTGTACAGTACTGCAGTTTCGTGCATGCAGATCAGCTCACGAGGGTATCGCTCATGGGATCTGCATGCAAAGGATCTGCAATATAGCATTGCAGTTTAGTGCACAGCAATTCAGTACAGCAGTACATTCACATGGGCAGTACATTAGTATTGTACAGCACTTGGAATCTTGTGCAGTACAGCACATCAGTAGGTTGCTGTGCATCGGTGCATCAGGATTATGTTGCATTCAGATAGAAATCAGCTTCACGAGGGTATCGCTCATGTTTATATCTGCATGCAAGAATAGGTCACATCACATGGTGCATACATACATTACATACATACATTACATGTTAAAGTCTACTTGACACCGCGAGGGTGTCTGAGACTCTGTGCTTTAAACAAAAAGAAAAAGCACCCACAAAGCAAAAAACCCCATTACATCAGGGGTGTGTCGAGGACAAACAAACCAAACTCCCAACCACCGTTTTGGTGGCGTAGGTATTAAACCCCTTAGAGCAGGACCCAGATCTCAACCACTTACAGTGGCGGAGGTAAGAAGCTAACAAATGAGAAGTCTCAAGAAGAAAAAAAAGGGATGATAAATTACGGTGCCACTAAGCAGTCCAGGGCTTCCTGTCTTGCTCTTCTACAAGTAGAAAGATAGTCGGCTAGGTTGCTCCAAAAAGACTTAGTGCCATTTCCATTCATAAAGGTTCTGAATGTGGAATCGCAGAATTCCACATTCCATACGGTTAAGTCGGTATCCTCATGGACATGCCTATAAATATCTGTAAACAGATTCTGGTAGCGGAGGCGAATATCATTATAAAAAGGGCACTCAAACATATGCATTTCATCCTCAGTTTTTTGGAACCCACACATTTGACAGTGTCTCATTGAGCGAGGGATGTGTGCTCTATCCACCACCCTCATTCTTTCTGTGTTCAGCCAATGGGAACCCATTCTAAACTGTGCTATAGAACGAATCTGATCCTGCTTATGTAAGGCGGATGTAAAAGGAATCAAGCCATTCTCATCATTGCTGTTGGCTGCGAACCATTTTTGGTATCGGAGGCGTTTAAAGCCAACCCTTCTCTCATCAGGGATGTCTCTAACTGCATTGGTGTCACTTGGGTACTTAAACCTCCATGACTCAAAAACTTCAGACATAATACCTTCGACATCGACAGCCTCCAAAATGTTGATGTTTTTACTGGATCCTAGCTTGTGGAGAGCACAACGCAAGTCATGAACCCAGCCAGTGTTGGAGTCAAAAGATTCCTCAAGAGCCATTCTAATGAGATCCTCAGGTTCTTTATGTATGGTCTTGTTCCAGAAGCGCAAAGCTTGTTTAAGCCAAGCAAAACACAACGGGGTTCTACCCAGCTCTTCCATGATAATATTAGATGTAGTAGATTGGCAAACACCCAACATTTGTTTAAGTATACCTCTATGCCATTTCTCACAAGCATGGTCATTTGAGATAAGTGTGTTGTTCAGAATAGAAGGAGCCCACACCTCACAGCCAAAATTCAGGATAGGTTGTACAAGAGAATCAAACAGGTGGGTGAGCACAGGTGGGTGAGCACAGGTGGGTGAGCACAGGTGGGTGAGCACAGGTGGGTGAGCACAGGTGGGTGAGCACAGGTGGGTGAGCACAGGTGGGTGAGCACAGGTGGATGAGCACATGGGCGCTGCAGCTCATTGTATGTAAGTCAGAACACGGGGAGGAGCAGATCCTCTTATGCTAATGTTCCCCCATTTCCCGTTCATGTACTGATAAGCTATCCAATGCCTATAGCAAGGCGTACTGCCTTGATGTGCCTACGGCTGGTGGGCTGGGAGAACAGGGGGTACGTGGATGTGTGTAGGTGAGTGTGGGTGAGTGTGATGGTGATGCAAAGCTCAGCGGTGTTGGCATGAGCCTGGTGTTTGTCGTATTCAGGTGGGAGAGGTGGGACACGTGTTTGGGTGAGTACGGTGGTGAAAGTGTGATCCCAATCAGTTGAGATTGAAGGGGTTATCTTGTCACTCTTGTGGATGACGGGAATGCAGGCCATGGTTGGCATGATGTCTTGCTGGGTGGAGCAGGATGAGATACCAGTGGTGGATGGTTCTGTCGTGGAGGTGGATGTGTGGTTTATGTGCAGATCCCAGTCATCCCAGTCATCCCACATCAGATCCCAGTCATCAGGGTTGGCTTGAGGGCTAGGTGAAGAGGAGGCATGAGTGACCGTCCGTGAGATGTTATCATGGGCTACATCAGGTA
Source organism: Chlamydomonas sp. ICE-L (assembly GCA_013435795.1). Taxonomy (NCBI): domain Eukaryota; kingdom Viridiplantae; phylum Chlorophyta; class Chlorophyceae; order Chlamydomonadales; family Chlamydomonadaceae; genus Chlamydomonas; species Chlamydomonas sp. ICE-L. Next base: position 2,443,401 of record JACBWV010000394.1, on the reverse strand, counting down.
CACTTGTATGAGGGATGACAGGATTGTCAGACAGTTCCCCCCCATGCAAGTGTTCCATGTCAACGACAGTGGATCTGGGGCTGTTGTCCTTAGTGGTTGCATTGGCAGACATAAGAGGGACGGGTACAACAGCAGGCACAGGTGTGCAAGCAAGAGCAACAGTTGGGGCAGGTGTGGCTGGCTGTGGGTGGTAAGAGGTATTAGAGGCTGTAAGTGCAATTGCAATACGGACATGGTGTGAGTTGATGTCCTTGATGGTCCATTCGCCAAGAGAGTTGATACTTAAGCGAGGGTTCTTCATTGCCTCCGAAATAATGCTGCCATAGCGATACATGTAGGTATCTGGGTCCTGGTTGCTATAGGTATATTTCAGGTAGCACATGACACTATAGTAGTGGTTGATGATTTGGTGGACTTCAGCTCTGATCTGGGGGTTGAGAGTCTGGGCAACATATTGGGATGCAAGGCCAAGACAATACTCATCACTATCTGCCAATGATGCGATCATGGTGAGGGTAGGGGTGAGAGATATCTCCCATGCATCAAAATCCTTCCCTACAAAGTTCATGGTCGGTGTGGGAGCTTCAGAATCATCATCAATATCGTCATCATCACTACTAATGGGCAATAGAGTCTTACTCAGAAAGGTAGGCTGAGCAGGTTGTCTCATGATGACATGGAGTTGTTGCTGCCACACTGATGGTCAGGAGATGCCTCTTATTCCGGCGAGCAGCCGGGATTGGAGCAGGCAGATGGTCCTGGACGGAGGGGGTGGCGACAGTTGACAATTAATCCAGTGGCGTGGCCATGATCGTCGATCTGGAGGTGCCCCCCATCAGGCGATTAGCCGGATATGATCCGTCAAGAGTGGCCACGGAGCAGAATCGCGTCGGGATCGGAGCGGGGGAGAGGGGGTTGCGAGTAACAGGAGAGGATTGGAGCGGCGGAGGGATTAGGGAGTAGGAAATCTGAGTACGATAAAGAAACTCGAGATCTGGGAATGGGATTTGGGGAAGGAAAGGTTGGGGTGAAGTCCAACTGGGGAGGGGGGGGGGGGGGGGGGGGGGCTGGATATTTGATAGGTCAGGCGGAGGTGGAGAGACGGCGGAGATTGCGTAAACAACGGGGAATGAGAAGGGTGGTGGTGGGGGCGCAGTGGAGGTAGAGATTGTTGTCAGGGGGGGGGGGGGGGGGGGGGGGGGGGGGGGGGGGGGACGCTGGCGGATCAGCGTGGTGCTCAATGGAGCAGCTCAATGGAGCAGGAGTCGGCTGGCGAAGCAGCGTAATGCTCAATGGAGCAGGAGTTGGCTGACGGAACAGCTTGATGCTCAGTGGAGCGGAATCGCCGGAATACGCGGCTGATCTTCGCACAAGAGTTGTGTCCCAGTGGGGAGATTCTTGTCGGGTGGAGGTTTCTTCTCTCCTTTCAATTGAAGCGTCGGGACAACAATCAAAATATCCTCCAGCTCGGGAATACGCCGAGCAAGGACAGTCTAACGCGAGGGGACCGTAACCTGTAGTATTCCGGAGCGTGTGCAAAGCACAGAGACGAAGGGAAGACGGTATGGATAAGGTCTTTACAATTAGATAAGCATTCGATCAATGCGCTAGGAGGAAGTACTGAGATGGCGCGGCACCTTAGGGTACCGGCGTCAGATCCCGTGCCATAGCTGGCAGCGGCATCACAGTACAGTGCAGCAGGGAGGTAGTCCTGTGCACTCCAAGTCACTCTAGGTGAGCCGGTGAAACCCGGTGAATAACAGATGCTAGTCATAGCCGTATATATACAGTTGGGCGTGGAGGGTATAGCGCGTGCCCGGCGCGTGTTCCGCCCCTTGTGGCCTAGCCACTTGGGGCTTTGGTTCCATATCTCGATTTTTCGAGACCTGTCGCTGACGTGGCCACGGGGGTCTTCCCGTCGGTACGACGGGCTCAGATGCTAGTATTGATAATAACGAGGAGTCCCTACCGCCTGGAGGGTGACCCTTACTTTGTTTTCCATGGTGACTTTCCCCAGCTGTGGCGTACGGGAGGGTCCCCTTAACACCACTCCCATCCAGGCTATAATTTTTGATAATTTGTTTTTTATGCTTTGTTGTTTATAATTTAATTTAACTTAATTTAACTTAATTTAATTTAACTTAATTTCATTTAATTTAACACCACTCCCATCCAGGCTATAATTTTTGATAATTTGTTTCTTGATGCTTTGTTTTTTATTCGTCACGTTACTGCGCGGTAGTCCAAGCTCAGACTTAGTTGCGAAAACAAATAAACCCAACGTAGTAGCCATTCTCTAGTATGTACTACACATGCAAACGGGAGGTTTCCTTCAATCTAGCGTCGTATGACATTGTTTTTTCTTTTCTTTTCTTCTTTGTCAAGCCTAGGGCATATGTGGAGTCTAGTACCAGGATAAATATAATCACCACCATCATCATCAAAATATCTTAATACTCAGAATGTCATAATCATCGCGGACGAGAGTTGTGCAGAACTCAATACCAAGGTATTTAGGTTACCAACCCATTGCTTTGTTTTTAGGATATTATCACATACCGTACTCAACAAAAATCAATGCCGAGACCGTACAACGCCGGTTCTGCTGGGCAGTTTCATAACAGTGAGGGTTTAGGCAAGATGTCCCTGAGAACCTGGTCCAGGAGGTAAACTAAGAGAGAGAGAGAATTCGTTACATAAACTCAGCAAATCACTGCCGAGACTGGACAGCAGCGCAGCCTGCCGACCATCAAATTTTATAACACGAAAGCACGAGGGTTTTTAAGGCACCCCCACAAACCTGAAAACAAACTAGGTCAGGTCCAACAAAAGGAAACAAACCAGAGGCGGAAAGGAGAGCGGAAAGGGGAGCGAGAAGGGGAGGGATGTCGAGGCAGGCAATCTCGAGCACCAAGCCCCCAAAACACAAGACAAGAGGGCTAAGCCAAAAGAGCTAAAGACTAATCAAGGGCACACGCTATGAGCACCTTAATATGCAGCGATAATGCCCCTAACAGAAAAAAGCGCAGGTCAACCCAGCACAACCATATAGCAGAAAAGGGCCTGGGTGCCAAGAAGAGCAACCATACACTCGGGGAAATAGTCGAAATGCGGAACGCGTGCGAAAGGTCTGTTTTGATGCGGGCAGGATGCGATGTGCCGCAATGCGATATTCGTGCGAACGGCATTACGCGATGCGATAGACATACCCGAATGAAAAAAAACTCCAGATTTTACCCGAATGAAAAAACATTCAACTGTTTTGATTGAGGGATTAGCCTGTCAAAACTGTGTGTGTGTGTGAGTGTGTGTGTGTGTGTGTCCGTGTGTCACAAACTACTTTTTCAGGTTTCACTTCAAATCACACAAAAACGAAACATTATACAACATATGACAATTATAAGACTTACTGATTAAGGGCGCCTGGAGGCGCGTCCCGCATGAAATTATTCGAATCCTTAATTTAATGTAATATATTAATTACATTTAATTGTATTTGATGTTGTGTTATTTTAATTCGATTTATTCCTTTCCATCTAATTTAATTTACGTGATTTGAATGCATGTAATTGCTTTAAATTTATCAATTCGAATAGGATTAAATTTGAAGGACGCCTGGAGGCATTAAATTAATTGAATTCCAATGAATCGATTGATGATTTAGTATTGTTTTTTGTTAACTATAAAGTGACGAAAAATAGAGTTTTTTAAGGGTTGTTGATTTTTAAGCAGTATTGAACGTTTCTGTAATGTAATGAAATGCATGTTTGTAGATTGGCTTTTTTTTAAGAATTTGATGCAAGAAAAATGAGGCCAATCAGGTGTATGGTTGATTTTACGAGATTTGTACAAGATATTGCATGTTTCGGCCCAGCCCAGACGTGAACGGTATGTCCCGTCCTCCTGAACGGTTTTGGGGCCAGCGGCAGGTGGCGTGGCTTGCCCCTGCCCCCGTGAAGGGTATGTCCCGGTGGGTATGTCCCCACCTGGTGGTATGTCCCGTCCTCCTGAACGGGTTTTGGGCCAGCGGCAGGTGGCGTGGCTTGCCCCTGCCCCCGCCACTGCCCCCGCCCGGTGGCCCCCGCCCCCGCCCCCGCCCCCGCCCCCGCCCCCGCCCCTGCCCCACGCACGGCCCTGAGGTGGGGTCCGTGGGCTAATTATAGCACGAGTGCCCAAGGGGAATGTTTCGTCCATTGTGATGCTTACATGTTTCGCCTCGGTTTTTTTGACGACTATTCTGCTCCCAAACCTATGTACACGCACATGCTTAAGTGCTTCAAATTCGAAATGTTAGCACAAAACACCCTGAAATCAAATTGTTAACCGTTAATTGTAGCTTTTGGGCCCAACCTGAGCTCTTTTTCGTGAATTGCGATGCTCACATGTGCTCTGGTGAGTACTTGTCCGGTGCCCAAGTCTTGTAATTCATCAAAAATATATTATGATGTTGATGTTTTTCATACAACCTGAAAATGTGGTTGGTGACGGACGAACAAACGAACGAACGAACGAACTAAAGGACATTTTAATGGGGCTAATCCCTCTTCATCTCTTCAAAAAATCTGGAGATTTTTTTCATTCGGGTATACCGGACATATTCTCACGAGACCACATGTGAGCATCGCAATTCAAGAAAAGGAGCTAAGGTTTGTGCTTTTTGGGCCAAAAGCGACAATTATTGGGTAACATTTGTTATCATTTCAAATTCGTCCCTTCCAATCATGAGCGCATGCATAGGTTTGGGAATGGAATTGTCTTCAAAAAATCGAGGCGAAACATGCAAGCATCACAATGGACGAAACATTATCCTAGGGCACTTGAGCTATTATTAGCATGGACTTGACCCACAACGCACCCCCAGGGCCGTGCGTGGGGTGGGACGGGTGCGGCGTGGGGTGGGCCTACGGATATGTACTGTGTACTTCTAATTCACGTAATGGTCATGGTTTCCAGCCTTGCTAACTTGCACAATGAACAATTCTATGTGTAACGATTACATATCCATCTCACGCACTTGCGGATCTTGGAATTAAGCACTGCCGACCTTCGTGTTGCAAACTACGTGGTACATTTCGCCTCGCAGCAATACAGATAAGGCGGCTTGGCCCGTCCCTCCTCGCCAGGGACCCGCTCTTCGCTATTTTTCCCTTCTTCGCCCATTCTCGCAGGCTTATTCAGTTGAAGTTTCTCAATTATAAGCTTTCGACACGCGCCTAGGACTTGTCTTTGAACCAATTCCTCGCAATTCTTGGTGCCCCCTAAGTTCAACTCTGAAAGTCGCCCATCTTCTCATTAAGCGCGCGCGGTTCTCTGATTCGCATGCAGCTGAGGCAACATGGGAAGGTTCCATGCTGCCACCCCTTGCTCTACTTGCATGGTATATTGGTATGGTAAGGCATGGTGCAGAATAGCATGACATTGAATTTATGGTTTATACCTACATGCATGGTACAATGGTAGATTTGTATGGTATGGCCTGGTGCAGCATAGCACTGCATGTTATGGTTTATACCAACATGCATGGTACAATGGTATAATAGTGGGGCATGGCATGTTGTAGCATAGCATTGGATGATGTGTACCTAAATGCATGGTATATTGGTATAGTATGGAGTGATGGTTGTGAAATAGATGATTCTTAACGTAGAAGTGATGATGATGGTCATGGTGAGATTGGTAGTACTGATGGTGTTAATGAGAAGATGATTGCGATCATGTTATGTGGTGTCGTAGTGCCTGCTTCAGTAGTTGTGTGTGGGTTGTGCTGCAGTTGGATAGCCAGTTATGTGTGTGTGCAAGGTGTGTCTGAGTGTGTTTGTGTTTGCATGGGGTAGTGCATGGATAGCCAGTGTGTGTGTGCATGGTGTAGTGCATGGATAGCTAGTGTGTGTGTGGGTGAGTGCCTAAGTGTGTTGTTTGTGTCGATGGGATTGTCTTGTAGTGCATGGGGATGGCCAGGTGTGTGTGTATGTAAGTAGGGCCGTGTGGCAGTGCATGCGTAGCCCCTTGTGTGTGCGTGTGTGAGTGTCTGGGTATGTGTGAATGTGTGCATAGGGTTGTCTTGTAGTGCATGGATGGCCTGGTGTGGGTGCGTGAGTGTCTGATTGGGTTGTGTTTGTCCATGGGATTGTCTAGTAGTGCATGGATGACCAGGTGTGTGTATCTGTGTACGGAAACATATCTGTGTGGCAGTGCATGTGTAGCCAGATGTGTGTGAATGTGCCTGGGGTTGTCTTATAGTGCATGTATGGCCAGGTGTGTGTATTTGATATGAACAATGCTGTTTGGCAGTGCATGTGCAACCGGTGGTTCGTTTGTGTGTTTGCATGCGTGAGTGTCTGGGTGTGTTTGTGTGTGCATGGATTTGTCTTGTATTGCATGGAAAGCCAGATGTGTGCGTATGTGCGTGCACAGTGCTGTGTGGCGGTGCATGGATAGCCAGATGTGTAATTTGTGCATGCACAGTTCTGTGTTGCAGTGCATGGTTAGCCAGATGTGTGTGTATGTGCGTGCACAGTGCTGTGTGGCAGTACATGGATAGCCAGATGTGTGTGTATGTGCGTGCACAGTGCTGAGTGGAAGTGCATGGATATTAATTTGTATTGTGCTTGCATATCTGTGTATTCGAGTGTGTTTGTGTTTGCATGGGGTCATCTTGTAGTGCATGGAAAGCCAAATGTGTGTGTATGTACTAGCACATACCTGTGCGACAGTGTATGTGTAGCCAGTTGTTTTGTGTGTGCATGCTTGAGTGGCTGAATGTGTTTGTGTTTGCATGTGGTTGTCTTGTGGTGCATGCACAGCCAGATGTGTGTGTATGTGCGTGCACAGTGCTGTGTTGCAGTGCATGGATAGCCAGTTGTGTGTGTATGGGCGTGCACAGTGCTGTGTGGTAGTGTATGGATGGGAAACAGCAAATGTTTTGTGCGGGAATGCGTGTGTATTTATTATTTTTGTTTTTTTTTTTTCTAGTGTGTTTTGTGTTTTTGGCCTGGGGTTGGTTTCGTGTAGGCGAATAGTGCATGGATGCCAGAATGTGGTGCGTCTGTACTTAGGGCACATGGCTGTGCGACAAAAGGATGTGTTGCAGTTGTTTTGTGTGTGCATGCTTGTTGTGATGGGATGAATTGGGTTGGTGTTTGGCATGTGGGTTGTCTTGTAAGTGCATGGGTTGCCAGCGGATGTGTTGTGTATGTGCCGTGCATCAGTGCTGTTGTGTGGCAATGGCATGGATAGCTCAGATGTGTGGTTACGTACTTTCGCAGTGCTGTGTGCAGGGGGTGCATGTTTATAAGCCAACATGTGTGTGTATGTGCCTGATACGTGCTGTGTTGCAGTGCATGGATAGCCAAAATGTGTGTGTTTATGTTGCGGGCGCAGTTTCTGTTGGTTAGTGGCATGGATAGCAATTTGTTTTGTGCGTGCATTATGTGTGTATTTGAGTGTGTTGTGTTTTGCAGGGGGTTTGTCTGTCGTGCATGGATAATAGCCAGATGTGTGTGTATGTTTAGCACATGGCTGTGCGGACAAGTATGTGTACCATTTGTTTTGTGTGTGCATGCTTGAGTCGTTGATATTTGAAGTCGTTGCAAATGAGGAAGGCTGCTTATGTATGTGTTGTTTGTATTAATGTTTGCATGGTGATTGGTAAATAGTGCTACACATGATCGGGTGCACGTGGTTAATCTTAATTGGTTAACTACTAAAGCACTTTTCAAATGTTGTTATCAAACATAAGGGTTGAGGCTGAAAGGTCGTCAAACAATGTCATGCAAATATAATTGTATGGAGCGCGTTGCTGTTCCTTGGGAGGATTGAGTGTGTCACCTATTTCATTATGGAACCGTTTAAGATGAACACCATGCAGTCTTTGGATGTACCGACGAAGCCTTACTGAATTTGACAAGAATTATCATAACCGGATTTCCCAGTGTAAGAGTAAAAGGATTCCTAATTGAGAGTAAAATGATTACCTAAATCCAAAAGTTACAGGTGAAGCGAAGCTTCCTCTGTCCTTCTTAGAATGTATGAATGGATGAATGGATTTGTCTTGTAGTGCATGGATAGCCAGATGTGTGTATGTTCTAGCACATGGCTGTGCGACAAAGTATGTGTAGCCAGTTGTTTTGTGTGTGCATGCTTGAGTCGTTGATATTTGATCAAGTATTTGTATAGATCTGATTAGAATGCATGACATACTATTTTGTATTGTTCAGAAGAAGAGGAGAAAAAATGGGAAATGGGAAACGAGAAAAATGAAAAAATTATTTGTTCGCGTTACATTTTCCTTGTAATAATTTGTTTTTACTGCCGAAGATGGCGATCAGCCAAATTGTTAGGTGGAGCTAAGTATGCTGTTTACTTAAAATAGGCGGCCATGCGTGGTTCACAATGCTGTTATCATTGTCTAGTAAACAAAATGCACACTACTTATTTCTTCGCAATTGCTAGGTGGAGCTAAGTATGCTGTTTACTTAAAATTGTGAACCACGCGGCCATGCGTGGTTCACAATGCTGTTATCATTGTCTAGTATATAAAATGCACGCTACTTATTTCTTCGCAATTGCCCTCATTTGGGATCCATTTTTATTTCTATTGCCCTCATTTCTATTGCCCCCATTTTTATTTCTATTGCCCTCATTTTTATTTAAATTGCCCTCATTTGGGATCCATATTTATTTTATTTCTTCGCAATTGCCCTCATTTGGGATCCATTTTTAGTTGATCCTCAAAATATTTTGAATGTTTTCACGTGGATTTTGAAATAACCAAGCACAGTACGTAGTCATGTTAAATTCGATTATATATGTGTGTTTTGAGCACATGTCTACCCATTTATGTGTTTCTTGGGATAGGATGTTGTCTTTCTACTGAACCATGCCAAGGCATGTATAACAAGACGGCATATCTATAATAATGAAGGACTTTTTTGTTTGTTACAGTTTATCCACCTCAGGATTTTAGCTTGTTTCTTTGGCATCGGCGTGGGTGCTAGGAAACAAACAAAAGTTGCAAGGCACATATGTTTTAGGTGTGGAGCTTCTGTTAGGTCCCTCATTGCTTGTATAGCGATAAAAGTGGGAAGGCACATTCACATTAGTACTATTGCATGGAAGTGTCTACAGCACATATGGATATTTTAGCAAATGTTCGGTCTCGGCATTGATTTTTGCTGAGTATGGTACGTAACAACATCCTCTCTCCCATGCAGCACTGGATTGGCAACTTGCCAAAATACCTAGATACCTTGGTTTTGAGTTATGATCAAATGTTTTGTATGGGATAATTGTGAGATTCTAAGTATTGAGATATTGGAATGGCGGGTTCCCATTGGATCACGGTTCTGGCTAGTTTTGGTACTCGGAATACCAACGAAATTGTTCATTGTCGAAATAAAATCCGCCCTATATTACCGTATGCGCCTAAGAAACATGATTTGGCGGATGGGTCCCGCCAATTCTGGTGGGGCTTGGCGCCTGGGCCAAAACAGGGAGCCCCTGGAACTAGGGCCGTCCGTCAACATTGTGGCGGGGTTCACTTCTATACAGCGTACTGCTGTAACACCCTCAAGATTCCAATTATATTCAAACGACCATCAAACCATCGAACACCTTTGCTACATTTGTTTTCGTCCAACTCTGGGCTTACATCTGAATATTGTTTGAATCACATGGTCGATCGGCCTTGAGGCTTAGTGTTTGCTGGCATGATAAACCTAGGTGGTATAAAAATATACCGCACCTGGTTACCTGACTCCGAATTCGATTGTTACATTTATTTTCATCCAACTCTGGTCAGCTCTGTGTTTCCTTTTGAATCAAACGGTTGATCGGCCATGAGGCTTAGTGCTTGTTGGTAGAGTAAACCTAGGTGCTATAAAATCTGCCACACGAGACTCTAAATTTGAATTTAACATTTATTTTCATCCAACTCTGGTCTGCTCTGTGTTTCCTTTTGACTCACACACGAAACTAGTTTGAATGGAAAGAACGCAATTTAAAAAATACTCCAATATGTAACTAGAGCCAATTTATGGAGCCCCCTAGTTTCGAAACATCCGCCAACTTTAATGGCGTAAAAATATTTCGGTCGTTTGGGGGATTTCCGCCAACCCTATTTGCCGCAATTTTCTCAGGCGCATATGGCACTTTAGCTAACTGAGAAGTACACAAAGATTCATCCAAGCCGTAATTTTTTTGTTACTGTCTTACTTTCGAGGCGTGAGAGGAATCCCGGGAATAAGTATTGAGACTGCGCTGGCTGGTTGGATATCACATTGCACTTTCATAGACAGGCCATGGCAATAGCCATTGTTGACCCAAGACGAGTACGATGATCAGATCAACACATCTGGGAGGGTCTTCCAACCAGCTTCCAACCATTATTTATAAACGCTTTCGGTATTTCGGACGGAAGTCCCGACGAATACGATCATCAATCAGGGCCAGAGGCTCTGTTTATGCCAATTAAATTAATGCATTATGCTATTTAATTTTATTTATCGCTCTCGCCCAGCCTCACCCGACGGTAAAAAACGTCAGTTCAACAAACCCGACGGTTTAAAAATACTTTCCAAGAAATGCAAATCAGGCTGTAGCTGCACCGAACTTCAGCATCAAAAAATCGGGAACCGAACAGCGAAACTCAAATTTGTAGAGCCACACCCGAGCAACAGATTATTATTTGGACCTTGGAAGGAGAGATGTGATAGGTGCCAGTCCATTCGTGGGAACTGTAGCTACATTTGATTGATCTCCAGTTCCAATGTTTTTTCGAACCGACGCGATGTGCCCAACCCTGGATTGGGGGGTACATGAGGTACAAATCAAGGACCATGCAAGCAGCAAACATCCCCCAATAATAGCACTCATTCGAAACTCAGACGCTTTGAAACTCTGTGTCGACGCAGACATGTCGCCTCCATCACACAGGTCTACCCAGCTCTAGCCTATGGATAATAATTTATAATGATCTCACCTTGATCTCACCACAGAAAATGTCGATGGGATTCCAAAGTTTTAGGCATGTTGTAGCAAACCGAGGTAAATGGAAGGGACAAGTGCATCTCAATAAAACGACTCAACTCGAGCTACCGGAGAGCATTCGGGGGGCTGGACTCTTACTTCCTCTTACAACACACCAGAAGAGGCTGCTAGAGCAGTAGACAGGTACGGCATCTTTATTTTCGTCCTCACAATGCATGCGTGTTCCATGGATATTCAAATACCGTATTTATACGTGGAGAGGGACTTGCGCAACTTTGGGAATTGAGACTAATCCCGAGACTAATCCGAGGTAATCAGACAGTTTTTTTTGTTAATGTGTTCCCAGCCACCGTCCCTATGCTTTCATAAAATGCCCGGGACATGCATTATTGTCAGCGTGAACTACTAGGACACGAGTGCATCATTGGCATCTGATCAGATGCCAATCAGGCGCTCGTGTCCTAGTAGTTCACGCTGACGGAAGCATACCAGACTGTCTCACCAAAGTTATACCGCCAATTAGACGAGCGAACTGCACGCGCCAGTTTAGTTGGCGGTCCAGTTGGTGGTACCCCTGCGGCCAATCGTCTGCTAGGTTGGATTTTAAGCCAACAAGTGTCTATAGCCCAAATCGGTTCTACCGCCAACATTCCTGCCCGCGCTCAGCAACAAAGCTCAAGCGCTGCTACAGCAAGATAGACCCTGGTTTAATTCCTTCCTCTCCCTCTCAATCGCTGACAAATCTCGTATAATTGGGTTACAATGAGCAGGACGGAACAAAAAAGTGATAGAAACTGAAAACAAGAGGTGGTATTGGCAAACAAGAGGTGGTGCGTACATCGGCGAGCTGCCCAATAGAGCAGTGGAGGTCGAGGGCCGCCTAGGTACCTCTCGCTCTCAATCTGTTGTGGAAGACTGATCTGAGCTGTGATGTAAGTGTTAGGTTAATTATAGCTCGTTCGAGGGAGTGAAAACAAAATCGAGCACTGAGTCTTGTTACGGTATTGAATTTTGTGGGCGTCAGCTCTTCTTGATCATCCTTAGATAAGCAGAAGTTCATAAGTCATAACAGAGTATCGTCCCTACTTGTATAAAATATTAAAATCCTTTCAAGCACAACACTGAGTCTTGTTACGGTATTGAATTTTGTGGGCGTCAGCTCTTCTTGATCATCCTTAGATAAGCAGAAGTTCATAAGTCATAACAGAGTATCGTCCCTGTTTGAATAAAATATTAAAATCCTTGCAAGCACAACACAGAGTCTTGTTACGGTATTGAATTTTGTGGGCGTCAGCTCTTCTTGATCATCCTTAGATAAGCAGAAGTTCATAAGTCATAACAGAGTATCGTCCCTGTTTGAATAAAATATTAAAATCCTTGCAAGCACAACACAGAGTCTTGTTACGGTATTGAATTTTGTGGGCGTCAGCTCTTCTTGATCATCCTTAGATAAGCAGAAGTTCATAAGTCATAACAGAGTATCGTCCCTGTTTGAATAAAATATTAAAATCCTTGCAAGCACAACACAGAGTCTTGTTACGGTATTGAATTTTGTGGGCGTCAGCTCTTAGTTGCTTTGTGAAGTACTGAGTAAATGTTGGTAGTGTCATTTGTGTTTCTGTACGTATATATGCTGGTGGTTAGATGTTGGTGGGTATGCAATTGTATGAGGTTTTTTTGAGAGGGTTGGGGTGTGGGTGCGGGTGGGGGGGAGGTGTGTGTGTGTGTGTGTGTGTGTGGGGGGGGGGGGGGGGGGGGGGGGGGGAGGTTCTGCAGGAAACATTCTAGGTTTGTCTCCGTGTCAAGAAAATGGCCTAGGCATGCAAATGTATAATTCCAGTTATATTGTTTAGCCAAGGGCACATTTGGAATCCACACTATGAATAAAACAGCATTTTACGAACTTGCTAATTCTCGGACAGGTTTCGTAAAGTGAAAATCTACGAACCCCCCCTCGTAATTACATTACATTACATTACATTACATGTTAAAGTCTACTTGACACCGCGAGGGTGTATGAGACTCTGTGCTTTAAACAAAAAGAAAAAGCACCCACAAAGCAAAAAACCCCATTACATCAGGGGTGTGTCGAGGACAAACAAACCAAACTCCCAACCACCGTTTTGGTGGCGTAGGTATTAAACCCCTTAGAGCCGGACCCAGATCTCAACCACTTACAGTGGCGGAGGTAAGAAGCTAACAAATGAGAAGTCACAAGAAGAAGAAAAAAAGGGATGATAAATTACGGTGCCACTAAGCAGTCCAGGGCTTCCTGTCTTGCTCTTCTACAAGTAGAAAGATAGTCGGCTAGGTTGCTCCAAAAAGACTTAGTGCCATTTAATATGTCTTGAGGACCCTTGGTAAAGTTTTGTCTATCATCTAAAGCATTTTACGAAGCCCAAATAGCAAATTACGAGGGGGGGTTCGTAGATCGAGAATCCCCATAGCCTGTTACGAAGCCTATGATCAATTTACGAACTGGATTCATCCCCAAAGCATTTTACGAAGCCTATGTAGAAAATTACGAACTGGATTCATCCCAAATTGGTACGAATTCTCCCCAAATCACGGAGAATTCGGAACTTAGCTTCGTAAAACATAGTACCCTGTACCCAAAACCCATTAATTCCAAGTCAAGACTCACTGACTCACTGACTCACTAACTGATTGACTCACTGACTTACTAACTCAATGACTCACTGACTCACTTGCTCACTAGCTCACTAGCTCCCTAAATGATTGACTCACTGTCTCACTGTCTCACTGACTGATTGACTTACTGACTCATTGACTCTCTAACTCACTGACTCACTGACCCACTAACTCTCTGACTCAATGACTCACTGACTCACTGGCTCACTGACTGATTGACTCACTGACTCTCTAACTCACTAACTCACTGACTGATTGACTCACTGACTCTCTAACTCACTGACTCACTGACTGATTGACTCACCGACTCACTGACTCACTGGCTCACTGACTCACTAAATGACTCATCGACTCACTGACTCACTGACTCACTGATTAGTTAGTCATGACTCACTGACTCACTGACTCACTAACTCACAGACTCACAGACTCATAGACTCACTGAATCACTGACTCATTGAGTCACTCACTCACTGACTGATTAAGGAATACAGACCATATAGCTAGTCAGAGCTCATCAGGGTACCCTGGTACTTATTATTTTAGTAGTCAGAGCAGAGGGTACTCATACTTCTGATGAGTACCATTTTCTAGGCCCAATTCATGGGTACAATTTCTCCCACAAATGAGGAGAATTTGTAAATGGCCAAATTAGAATAGCTATTGTTGAATATTACTTTTTTGAATTCGAATTTTTCAGTCTTAAAATTGTGTCTGTACATAAAACAGTGCACTCCATCGATACATCTCGTATGATCCAAAATTGTGTCTGTACATAAAACAGTGCACTCCATCGATACATCTCGTATGATCCAAAATTGTGTCTGTACATAAAACAGTGCACTCCATCGATACATCTCGTATGATCCAAAATTGCTGTCTGTACATAAAACGTGCACGATCCATCGATACATCTCGTATGATCCAAATTGATGTCTGTCCATAAAACAGTGCACTCCATCGATACATCTCGTATGATCCACAAAATTGGGGTCCTGTACATACAACAGTGCACTCCATCGATACCTTCTCGTATGATCCAGAAATTGCACTGACATAAAACAGTGCACTCCTCGATAAACATCTCGTATGTCACTCCATCGACAGTGCACTCCATCGATACATCTCGTATGATCCAAAATTGTGTCTGTACATAAAACAGTGCACTCCATCGATACATCTCGTATGATCCAAAATTGTGTCTGTACATAAAACAGTGCACTCCATCGATACATCTCGTATGATCCAAAATTGTGTCTGTACATAAAACAGTGCACTCCATCGATACATCTCGTATGATCCAAAATTGTGTCTGTACATAAAACAGTGCACTCCATCGATACATCTCGTATGATCCAAAATTGTGTCCTGTACATAAAGACAGTGCACTCCATCGATACAATCTCGTATGATCCAAAATTGTGTCTGTAACATAAAACAGTGCACTCCATCGATCATCGCGTATGAGCCAATTGTGTCTGTACATAAACAGTGCACTCCAGCGATACATTCGTAATGATCCAAAATTGTGTCTGTACATAAAACAGTGCACTCCATCGATACATCTCGTATGATCCAAAATAGTGTGTGTGTAGCATAAACAGTGCACTCCCATCGAGACCTTGTATGATCAGTCAAAAAATTGTGTCTGTGTACCATAAAACCAGTGTACTCCATCGATGACATTGTCTCCCGATCCAAATGTGTCTGTACATAACCCGGCCTCCATCGATACATCTCGTATTGATCCAAAATTGTGCTTGTACATAAAAACGAGTGCAGCTATAGTCCATCGATACATGTCGTATGATCCCCAAAATGTGTCTGTACATAACACAGATGCACTCCATCGATACATCTCGTATGATCATCAAAATTGTGTCTGTACAAAAAAAGTGCATCCATCGAAATCTCGTATGATCCAAAATTGTAGTCTGTCCATAAACAAGTGCCTCCATCGGACATCGCGTATGATCTCAAAATGTGTCTGTACATTAAAACAGTGCACTCCTCGATACCTCTCGTAACGCATGCATCAAAACTTGGTCAGTCGTACATAAAACAGTGCACTCCATCGATACATCTCGTATGATCCAAAATTGTGTCTGAGCAAAAACCGTGCAACTCCATCGATTCAATTCGTCTGACCAGCACATTGAGCAGTGTCTGTACACGCTAAAACAGTGCACTCAATCGATACCATCTCGTATGACCCAAAACTGGTCTGTACAGATAAAACACGAGCAAGCGGCCTCCATCGATACGTCTCGTATTGATCCAAAGTGCTCCAGGCAAGCACTGCCTGGACAAAAGGGTTCACACACCAATCCCTTCAAATACCGGAACCTACATGGCCGGAGCCCAGGTCCCGAATTTAAGAATAAGAAAGGGTCGGTCCGTTTAAATACTCCAACCGGGACCAATTCCCTGGACAATACGGGCCCAAATTCTCTGTATTCTAGGAGGGTTATTCAAGACGGGTGCACGGTGTTTATGAACCAGCACCATGTAGTTTACGCCCAAAATGTCAAATCCTAGTTCGTAATAAAAGGGTGCCGGAATTTTGCGAACCAGCTCCATTCAGTTTACGAACCATCAAATCCTAGTTCGTAAACCTTAAATTAAGAGGGGGTGTCCGCTTTTTACGAAGTAAAGCCCAACATTTTACGAGGGGGGTTCGTAGAATTTTCCAAGCCAAATTCTAGTTCGTAAAATGCTGTTTCATTCATAGTGCCAGTGGCCCCTTCAGACACAGTCTGTACAATGTGTCAAGGATATGGGCACCTAGATCCAGCCTGTCCAAACCCCTGCATGAAAACCCCCGTTATGGAATCTCCACCAGACAGCTCTGGAGACAACTCTGGAGACGAAGATACCACTGGTGAGAAATCTGATACCACTGACTCTGAGCTAGGAAAGTACCCCTCCACTCATGAGACCTCCCCCAGTGACCTATCTACTTGTTTACATGGTCACTGGTGTTTGACTACAGACACCATCTATCACATGACCTCAAATGCTGATTGCCTCATTAGGGTAAAACCCCTGAACCCTCCCGTATCAATCGTCCCACCAGGCTCCACAACACCAGTCACATGCTCCTACTCTGGCACAGCAGTACTCCAAGGTATAGGACTTGTGGTGACACTTCTAGATGTCCTCCTTGTGCCCGTGTCTAACTCCTTCAACCTCATCAGTGCCCCTGCCATCTGCGCTTATGATGATGACATACAAATCCACACTGACTCTTGTACTGCACAGATTGAACTGACCTACCAGCATGGAGATGGCATGATATGCTACACCATTGGCCTCAGGTGCACCGTCTCATCAAACAACGGCCTCTACACCACCAGCCTGTATCAGCCATCAGAGTTTGATCACCCGGACAACGACCTCCCTGATGACCCATGGTACCTGGAACCCTACACCATGACCCATCATCTGGCCCTAGCAGGAAAGTCAAGGTGGAAGCAACGCCTCACAACTTCACCTCCTCCTCCTCCCCCTCCTCCTCCACCTCCCTCTCCACCTACCCCTCCTCCTCCACCTCCCTCTCCACCCTCCCAACCTCCCTCTCCACCTCCTCCCCCATCTCCACCACCACTTCCTCCCCCTCCCTCTCCAGCTCAACCCCCATCTGCCTCTGATCCTGACCCCCTAACTACCATGTCAAAAGAAGCATACGCCCACCTAACCCGAAGAGAGAGAAGATCCTTAGACAATACCCACAGCCCCGTTACATGCTGGAACTGTAGTGGATATGGCCATACCTCAACTGTCTGCTCTAGCCTTACAACCAACCTTGCATTTAGAGCACCCAAATCCCTATCCCTATTCCCCACCCACAGGCACCACCCCAAGATGACCTCCCAGGTTTCATTCAGAGTTTTCTGGACCAACTCACTACCCCTGCAACCCCCACTGCCACTAACAAAATCCTGCAAGCACCCCCAGGATTCCCACCAGAGCCCCTAGACTGGCCAACAGTCCAGGACCTGCCAAATACATGGGCAGAATGTTGCAAAGCAGCTGGCTTCACCCTCCCTCCACCCCACCCCAGTGTCCCAACCAGAAAAAACTAGGTCAGCAACTAAGAAGACAAATGCAGATGCAACCAAAATTCTTGGCCACCTGACTAAGATGCATGCCACCCTAACCCACATGTACCACAGTGTCATCATTGCCCTGCAGACCAACAATGCATCCCCTACCCTGCCCCAGAACCCAGTAACGCCTGACAAACCTCTCCCAGCAACAAACAGTGCACAAACCGTCTACACACCAGTTGGCATCACAGACTTCCACCCTCCCCCCCCCTCCTCACCAGATGACTTTGAACCTGATGACATCCCTAACAACAGTAATGCATGTAGGCTCAGCTTCCAGTCCCTAGTAGGAACTCACCCAGGACACTACCCACTAGGTGAACTTATCACCATCCTGGAAAACATATGCCAACAATCCACAGTCCCACCTCAACTCCTGGTCAACATGTTCAGAGCCCCCATGTACCAGCTCATCACAGCATTTTTTGCACTCTACCCATCCATCAGATCCCTCCCCAATTCTATCTGGTCAACAACAGACATGCCCAAACACCCAGCAACCATCATTGCCCCCCTCCATCTGCACACAAAAAGTTTGGCCACTCTAGTCCACCAGTATGACACCTGCTCCCCACACATAAAGGACCAACTCAAATGGACAATCTGTCTCCAAGCTGCCCTTGTCAATGCATACTCCATTGCAACTCACAGACAGCCTGGCATACTGCTACAATCCCACCAGATCAGAGTTGATAATGAACCCAGCCCATTTCTCATCTATATTGATGAGATCATCCTTCCATGGAACCACCAAGACTATTTCATCCTCAACATGTTCCCACCTGAGTTCCACCCCCGTCCTACTCCTGACCTGTGGGATGACTTCCACCAGTGCATCACCAAAAGGCTCAAGCAAAATGGATTCTACCAAGTGCCATATTTCCCAGCCACCCAAGCAGAGGACCCAGCAGACCCAGCATAATGTGGCACTGGCACAAGATCTATTTGCATGATAAATACCTTATCATAGGGGGGAATATCCAGACTTGTGCTCCTAGATTGATACTGACTCCACCACATAGGTGCCCCGGCCACTGGAACGGTTACTACCTAACCACCAGACCAAGCAACACTTTATAGATGATAATGGAAGTACCTCATAATGTCCTTCCTACAGACTGACATTTATGACCCTACGGGGGATGTCTACCTTAAAAGATGTTTTATCTCATATGGCCAAACACCTGATTGCCACCCAGCTTCTCCTATGCCTGAACATTGGCTGCACCTTCCTGGCATCCAGTCCTATTTTGATAATAGATGACCTGTACTGCCACTGGCCCCCTGGTCTCCCCTGAGTGTACTTGCACATGCCTTACAAGCCAGGCATCACTCTTTGACTCAGGATGGCCAGTCAGAAGCCTTTCCCCTTGTGCTTCCATATGCACCAGATGTTTATTTTTCACTCTAGCCTCCCTTCCCTAGAACCTCCTAATTCCAGGGATTCTTGCATATCAAGAATACCAGGAATTGGGGGGGACGTTATTGACCGGTTCTCCCGGCTCAGCTAGAGTGTCTTGGGGCACCAGGCCTTCCGCCTGGAAGCTTCCATAGTAGTGCCTCCACCCGTTAGGGCCGGCACCTACCGGCGGCATTACCCTGAGGTACTGTCGCCCTTTCCCTTCTTATACCTAGCTTGCCGCCTGGCATGATATCACGATTGTAAACGTAGTACCTTCTGACATTCCCTGTAACAGTCCTCACGAGATAATACTCCGGAAGCTAAGGATTGCTTACTTTTGCATCCCTCCCCTTTCGCTCTCCTTTACGCCTCTAGTTTGTTTCCTATTCTGGGACTTGACCTAGTTTGTTTTCAGGTTTGTGGGGGTGCCTTCAAAACCCTTGTGCTTCCGTGTTATAAAATTGGATGGTCGGCACGGCAGGCTGTGCTGCAGGCTGTGCTGCTGTTCACTCGGCTCGGCAGGATGTGCTGCTGTTCACTCGACTCGGCAGGCTGGGCTGCTGTTCAGTCTCGGCAGTGATTTGCTGCGTTTATGTAACGTACCCCCTCTCTCTCACCACTGATTTTTGACTATCACACAATCCCTACGTGTGAATTCTGAGGATGCCACTATGTGCGCCATACTGTAAACCCCCAGAATCCATATCTAAGTTTTTCAAGAAGGGGTTATTTAAATTTAAAAGGGGAGGGGGGGGGGGGGGGGGGGGGGGGGGGGGGTCAACCCTCCACAGATTTTTTAGGCATGGTGCGACCTATATTTTTTCTCCTCCCGACACAGTACTCGTTTTCCTGACAATTGAGTACGCGTACGGTCCGTACGACACTCTTGCATACCGGTAGTCAGTTCCATGATACAAAGTGGCAAATCTTTTTGCTGCCTTCGAATTTTGACATGATCAGCATACCACTGAAAAGCCCGGAATGCCTTCTACATGGTTCCAACTGGAATAGAGGCCAAATTTGAAAAGACAAAAAGTTGCCAGGTCAGGGAATGCTATGATACTAAAAAACATAATGTCCTCAAACCGTACTCGCTTATAAACCCCGTACCTGTGAATTCCGGAGTTTGTGCAAAGACAGAGACGAGGGGAAGACGGTAAGGATAAGATCTTTACAGTTAGATAAGCATTCGATCAATGCGCTAGGAGGAAGTACTGAGATGGCGCGGCACCATAGGGTACCGGCGCCAGAGTCCGTGCCATAGCTGGCAGCGGCATCACAGTACAGTGCAGCCGGGAGGTAGTCCTGTGCACTCTAAGTCACTCTAGGTGAGCCGGTGAAACCCGGTGAATAACATCCCCCCCAATTCCTGGTATTCTTCACTCGGAAGAATTCCAGGAATTAGAGGAGTTAAAAAACTAGAGTGACAATTTAAAAAACTATTATGGAGGTACAATACATTTGTAACTCATCAGGCTTGTCAAGGAGTTAATGATAAAAATACTGGCTGTGGCAAGGCAGGCTGGCTCATCAAAGGTGATTAGCATGTCTAAAGAACTCTCAATCACTAGGCTGGCAGCGTAAAGGGCTGCCGTGGAGGTACAGACTTAAGCTGAATAGAAGAGAGCAGCCAGTCATGGTGCAATCAATCAATGTCAAGGGAAGGTCTGCGGGATCAGGCTCGGGCCTGTCAGGAGGGTGCTGGAGTGAACTCCTAGGAGCTGCAAGGAGGCTGCAGGGGATACTACTAGGGGCTGCAAGGAAGCTGCAGGGAAACTAAAAGGAAGCTGCAGGTAGGCTGCATGCTAGGGTGCAGAGGGGCTGCTATGGGGCTGGAAGGAAACTGCCAGGCTTGGTTAAGGCTGGTGGAGATAACCTTGGTTACGAGAAGGGCATGATGTCTGGACTAGTCCCCCCATAATTTGGGTTGTAGCTGGAGTGCTTGTAACCTAAATTAAAACGCAGACATCTGGTAGAGACTGGGATAATTCTAAATTCAAATTTTGACTGCCTGTGAAGGTACATGGGGCAGTACAGGTGGCGTACAATATAATAAATTCTAGAGGGTTCAGGTCTAATCTAACAGATGGGTAGCAATGTTTTAACTATTAGGTGCCTGGCGTGCTGGGGAAGCAGTCAAGGGCAAGCTGATGGCGGACTGCTGCAGGGTAACTACATGGTGTCAGCAGCTGGGGGCTGCGAGGTAGCTAGGGTCGCTGCAAGGGCACTAGGGGCGGATAAGAAAATGCAGGGACGGTAGGGACTGCTGGTGCTGTTGTGGGCTGCTGGGTCATTGCAGATCAACGTAAGCATAGCTGTGAATGCTGCAGGGAATGCAAGGGCTGCAGGGAATACAACTGATGATGTCATTGCTAGGCTCACCCATAATTTGGGAGTGAAGGCTAAGTACTGAAATGCTAAATTAGAATCGGGCAAGCATCATGTTGTCAGCATGGAAACATCGAAGGGTTAGAAGCTTGAACAGCACGTGGCTAAGTACATGTGGCAGTACGGGGCAGATCAAGAATTAATTCCTAGAGTGTTCTTTACTAATTATTTAACAGATGGTGGGGATTATCAAATCGCATTATGTAACTATGCCATGAGGTTGACTATGCACTGGAAGGTACATGGAATCTGCAGGTCGCTAGTGCTGTACTTCAGCAGTACTTCTGTACATCAGCACATGGGTGCACATGTAGATCATCACACGAGGGTATCGCTCATGCAACAGATCTGTTGTACAGCAGTGCAGTTCAGTGCACAGCAATTCAGTAGTTTAGTGCACAGCAGTTCAGTGCAGCAGTACATTAGGAGCAGTACATGGGCAATACGCTGGTGCTGTACAGTACTGCAGTTTCGTGCATGCAGATCAGCACACGAGGGTATCGCTCATGGGATCTGCATGCAAAGGATCTGCAATACAGCATTGCAGTTTAGTGCACAGCAATTAAGTGCAGCAGTGCATTCACATGGGCAGTACATTAGTACTGTACAGCACTTGGAATCTTGTGCAGTACAGCACATGAGTAGGTTGCTGTGCATCGGTACATCAGGATTATGTTGCATTCAGATAGAAATCAGCTCACGAGGGTATCGCTCATGTTTATATCTGCATGCAAGAATAGGTCACATCACATGGTGCATTGCAGTTTAGTGCAGCAGTACTTCTGTACATCAGCACATGGGCAGTACGTTAGTGCTGTACAGCGCTGCAGCTCATTGCATGTAAGTCAGAACACGGGGAGGAGCAGATCCTCTTATGCTAATGTTCCCCCATTTCCCTTTCATCTTTCGTAGAATTTTCCAAGCCAAATTCTAGTTCGTAAAATGCTGTTTTATTCATAGTGCCAGTGGCCCCTTCAGACACAGTCTGTACAATGTGTCAAGGATATGGGCACCTAGATCCAGCCTGTCCAAACCCCTGCATGAAAACCCCCGTTATGGAATCTCCACCAGACAGCTCTGGAGACAACTCTGGAGACGAAGATACCACTGGTGAGAAATCTGATACCACTGACTCTGAGCTAGGAAAGTACCCCTCCACTCATGAGACCTCCCCCAGTGACCTATCTACTTGTTTCCATGGTCACTGGTGTTTGACTACAGACACCATCTATCACATGACCTCAAATGCTGATTGCCTCATTAGGGTAACACCCCTCAACCCTCCCGTATCAATCATCCCACCAGGCTCCACAACACCAGTCACATGCTCCTACTCTGGCACAGCAGTACTCCAAGGTATAGGACTTGTGGTGACACTTCTAGATGTCCTCCTTGTGCCCGTGTCTAACTCCTTCAACCTCATCAGTGCCCCTGCCATCTGCGCTTATGATGATGACATACAAATCCACACTGACTCTTGTACTGCACAGATTGAACTGCCCTACCAGCATGGAGATGGCATGATATGCTACACCATTGGCCTCAGGTGCACCGTCTCATCAAACAACGGCCTCTACACCACCAGCCTGTATCAGCCATCAGAGTTTGATCACCCGGACAACGACCTCCCTGATGACCCATGGTACCTGGAACCCTACACCATGACCCATCATCTGGCCCCAGCAGGAAAGTCAAGGTGGAAGCAACGTCTCACAACTTCACCTCCTCCTCCTCCTCCCCCTCCTCCTCCACCTCCCTCTCCACCTACCCCTCCTCCTCCACCTCCCTCTCCACCCTCCCAACCTCCCTCTCCACCTCCTCCCCCATCTCCACCACCACTTCCTCCCCCTCCCTCTCCAGCTCAACCCCCATCTGCCTCTGATCCTGACCCCCTAACTACCATGTCAAAAGAAGCATACGCCCACCTAACCCGAAGAGAGAGAAGATCCTTAGACAATACCCACAGCCCCGTTACATGCTGGAACTGTAGTGGATATGGCCATAACTCAACTGTCTGCTCTAGCCTTACAACCAACCTTGCATTTAGAGCACCCAAAATCCCTATCCCTATTCCTCACCCACAGGCACCACCCCAAGATGACCTCCCAGGTTTCATTCAGAGTTTTCTGGACCAACTCACTACCCCTGCAACCCCCACTGCCACTAAAAAAATCCTGCAAGCACCCCCAGGATTCCCACCAGAGCCCCTAGACTGGCCAACAGTCCAGGACCTGCCAAATACATGGGCAGAATGTTGCAAAGCAGCTGGCTTCACCCTCCCTCCACCCCACCCCAGTGTCCCAACCAGAAAAACTAGGTCAGCAACTAAGAAGACAAATGCAGATGCAACCAAAATTCTTGGCCACCTGACTAAGATGCATGCCACCCTAACCCACATGTACCACAGTGTCATCATTGCCCTGCAGACCAACAATGCATCCCCTACCCTGCCCCAGAACCCAGTAACGCCTGACAAACCTCTCCCAGCAACAAACAGTGCACAAACCGTCTACACACCAGTTGGCATCACAGACTTCCACCCTCCCCCCCCCTCCTCACCAGATGACTTTGAACCTGATGACATCCCTAACAACAGTAATGCATGTAGGCTCAGCTTCCAGTCCCTAGTAGGAACTCACCCAGGACATTACCCACTAGGTGAACTTATCACCATCCTGGAAAACATATGCCAACAATCCACCGTCCCACCTCAACTCCTGGTCAACATGTTCAGAGCCCCCTTGTACCAGCTCATCACAGCATTTTTTGCACTCTACCCATCCATCAGATCCCTCCCCAATTCTATCTGGTCAACAACAGACATGCCCAAACACCCAGCAACCATCATTGCCCCCCTCCATCTGCACACAAAAAGTTTGGCCACTCTAGTCCACCAGTATGACACCTGCTCCCCACACATAAAGGACCAACTCAAATGGACAATCTGTCTCCAAGCTGCCCTTGTCAATGCATACTCCATTGCAACTCACAGACAGCCTGGCATACTGCTACAATCCCACCAGATCAGAGTTGATAATGAACCCAGCCCATTTCTCATCTATATTGATGAGATCATCCTTCCATGGAACCACCAAAACTATTTCATCCTCAACATGTTCCCACCTGAGTTCCACCCCCGTCCTACTCCTGACCTGTGGGATGACTTCCACCAGTGCATCACCAAAAGGCTCAAGCAAAATGGATTCTACCAAGTGCCATATTTCCCAGCCACCCAAGCAGAGGACCCAGCAGACCCAGCATAATGTGGCACTGGCACAAGATCTATTTGCATGATAAATACCTTATCATAGGGGGGAATATCCAGACTTGTGCTCCTAGATTGATACTGACTCCACCACATAGGTGCCCCGGCCACTGGAACGGTTACTACCTAACCACCAGACCAAGCAACACTTTATAGATGATAATGGAAGTACCTCATAATGTCCTTCCTACAGACTGACATTTATGACCCTACGGGGGATGTCTACCTTAAAAGATGTTTTATCTCATATGGCCAAACACCTGATTGCCACCCAGCTTCTCCTATGCCTGAACATTGGCTGCACCTTCCTGGCATCCAGTCCTATTTTGATAATAGATGACCTGTACTGCCACTGGCCCCCTGGTCTCCCCTGAGTGTACTTGCACATGCCTTACAAGCCAGGCATCACTCTTTGACTCAGGATGGCCAGTCAGAAGCCTTTCCCCTTGTGCTTCCATATGCACCAGATGTTTATTTTTCACTCTAGCCTCCCTTCCCTAGAACCTCCTAATTCCAGGGATTCTTGCATATCAAGAATACCAGGAATTGGGGGGGACGTTATTGACCGGTTCTCCCGGCTCAGCTAGAGTGTCTTGGGGCACCAGGCCTTCCGCCTGGAAGCTTCCATAGTAGTGCCTCCACCCGTTAGGGCCGGCACCTACCGGCGGCATTACCCTGAGGTACTGTCGCCCTTTCCCTTCTTATACCTAGCTTGCCGCCTGGCATGATATCACGATTGTAAACGTAGTACCTTCTGACATTCCCTGTAACAGTCCTCACGAGATAATACTCCGGAAGCTAAAGGATTGCTTACTTTTGCATCCCTCCCCTTTCGCTCTCCTTTACGCCTCTAGTTTGTTTCCTATTCTGGGACTTGACCTAGTTTGTTTTCAGGTTTGTGGGGGTGCCTTCAAAACCCTCGTGCTTCCGTGTTATAAAATTGGATGGTCGGCACGGCAGGCTGTGCTGCAGGCTGTGCTGCTGTTCACTCGGCTCGGCAGGATGTGCTGCTGTTCACTCGACTCGGCAGGCTGGGCTGCTGTTCAGTCTCGGCAGTGATTTGCTGCGTTTATGTAACGTACCCCCTCTCTCTCACCACTGATTTTTGACTATCACACAATCCCTACGTGTGAATTCTGAGGATGCCACTATGTGCGCCATACTGTAAACCCCCAGAATCCATATCTAAGTTTTTCAAGAAGGGGTTATTTAAATTTAAAAGGGGAGGGGGGGGGGGGGGGGGGGGGGGGGGTCAACCCTCCACAGATTTTTTAGGCATGGTGCGACCTATATTTTTTCTCCTCCCGACACAGTACTCGTTTTCCTGACAATTGAGTACGCGTACGGTCCGTACGACACTCTTGCATACCGGTAGTCAGTTCCATGATACAAAGTGGCAAATCTTTTTGCTGCCTTCGAATTTTGACATGATCAGCATACCACTGAAAAGCCCGGAATGCCTTCTACATGGTTCCAACTGGAATAGAGGCCAAATTTGAAAAGACAAAAAGTTGCCAGGTCAGGGAATGCTATGATACTAAAAAACATAATGTCCTCAAACCGTACTCGCTTATAAACCCCGTACCTGTGAATTCCGGAGTTTGTGCAAAGACAGAGACGAGGGGAAGACGGTAAGGATAAGATCTTTACAGTTAGATAAGCATTCGATCAATGCGCTAGGAGGAAGTACTGAGATGGCGCGGCACCATAGGGTACCGGCGCCAGAGTCCGTGCCATAGCTGGCAGCGGCATCACAGTACAGTGCAGCCGGGAGGTAGTCCTGTGCACTCTAAGTCACTCTAGGTGAGCCGGTGAAACCCGGTGAATAACATCCCCCCCAATTCCTGGTATTCTTCACTCGGAAGAATTCCAGGAATTAGAGGAGTTAAAAAACTAGAGTGACAATTTAAAAAACTATTATGGAGGTACAATACATTTGTAACTCATCAGGCTTGTCAAGGAGTTAATGATAAAAATACTGGCTGTGGCAAGGCAGGCTGGCTCATCAAAGGTGATTAGCATGTCTAAAGAACTCTCAATCACTAGGCTGGCAATCATGTCTAAAGAACTCTCAATCACTAGGCTGGCAGCGTAAAGGGCTGCCGTGGAGGTACAGACTTAAGCTGAATAGAAGAGAGCAGCCAGTCATGGTGCAATCAATCAATGTCAAGGGAAGGTCTGCGGGATCAGGCTCGGGCCTGTCAGGAGGGTGCTGGAGTGAACTCCTAGGAGCTGCAAGGAGGCTGCAGGGGATACTACTAGGGGCTGCAAGGAAGCTGCAGGGAAACTAAAAGGAAGCTGCAGGTAGGCTGCATGCTAGGGTGCAGAGGGGCTGCTATGGGGCTGGAAGGAAACTGCCAGGCTTGGTTAAGGCTGGTGGAGATAACCTTGGTTACGAGAAGGGCATGATGTCTGGACTAGTCCCCCCATAATTTGGGTTGTAGCTGGAGTGCTTGTAACCTAAATTAAAACGCAGACATCTGGTAGAGACTGGGATAATTCTAAATTCAAATTTGACTGCCTGTGAAGGTACATGGGGCAGTACAGGTGGCGTACAATATAATAAATTCTAGAGGGTTCAGGTCTAATCTAACAGATGGGTAGCAATGTTTTAACTATTAGGTGCCTGGCGTGCTGGGGAAGCAGTCAAGGGCAAGCTGATGGCGGACTGCTGCAGGGTAACTACATGGTGTCAGCAGCTGGGGGCTGCGAGGTAGCTAGGGTCGCTGCAAGGGCACTAGGGGCGGATAAGAAAATGCAGGGACGGTAGGGACTGCTGGTGCTGTTGTGGGCTGCTGGGTCATTGCAGATCAACGTAAGCATAGCTGTGAATGCTGCAGGGAATGCAAGGGCTGCAGGGAATACAACTGATGATGTCATTGCTAGGCTCACCCATAATTTGGGAGTGAAGGCTAAGTACTGAAATGCTAAATTAGAATCGGGCAAGCATCATGTTGTCAGCATGGAAACATCGAAGGGTTAGAAGCTTGAACAGCACGTGGCTAAGTACATGTGGCAGTACGGGGCAGATCAAGAATTAATTCCTAGAGTGTTCTTTACTAATTATTTAACAGATGGTGGGGATTATCAAATCGCATTATGTAACTATGCCATGAGGTTGACTATGCACTGGAAGGTACATGGAATCTGCAGGTCGCTAGTGCTGTACTTCAGCAGTACTTCTGTACATCAGCACATGGGTGCACATGTAGATCATCACACGAGGGTATCGCTCATGCAACAGATCTGTTGTACAGCAGTGCAGTTCAGTGCACAGCAATTCAGTAGTTTAGTGCACAGCAGTTCAGTGCAGCAGTACATTAGGAGCAGTACATGGGCAATACGCTGGTGCTGTACAGTACTGCAGTTTCGTGCATGCAGATCAGCACACGAGGGTATCGCTCATGGGATCTGCATGCAAAGGATCTGCAATACAGCATTGCAGTTTAGTGCACAGCAATTAAGTGCAGCAGTGCATTCACATGGGCAGTACATTAGTACTGTACAGCACTTGGAATCTTGTGCAGTACAGCACATGAGTAGGTTGCTGTGCATCGGTACATCAGGATTATGTTGCATTCAGATAGAAATCAGCTCACGAGGGTATCGCTCATGTTTATATCTGCATGCAAGAATAGGTCACATCACATGGTGCATTGCAGTTTAGTGCAGCAGTACTTCTGTACATCAGCACATGGGCAGTACGTTAGTGCTGTACAGCGCTGCAGCTCATTGCATGTAAGTCAGAACACGGGGAGGAGCAGATCCTCTTATGCTAATGTTCCCCCATTTCCCTTTCATCTTTCGTAGAATTTTCCAAGCCAAATTCTAGTTCGTAAAATGCTGTTTTATTCATAGTGCCAGTGGCCCCTTCAGACACAGTCTGTACAATGTGTCAAGGATATGGGCACCTAGATCCAGCCTGTCCAAACCCCTGCATGAAAACCCCCGTTATGGAATCTCCACCAGACAGCTCTGGAGACAACTCTGGAGACGAAGATACCACTGGTGAGAAATCTGATACCACTGACTCTGAGCTAGGAAAGTACCCCTCCACTCATGAGACCTCCCCCAGTGACCTATCTACTTGTTTCCATGGTCACTGGTGTTTGACTACAGACACCATCTATCACATGACCTCAAATGCTGATTGCCTCATTAGGGTAACACCCCTCAACCCTCCCGTATCAATCATCCCACCAGGCTCCACAACACCAGTCACATGCTCCTACTCTGGCACAGCAGTACTCCAAGGTATAGGACTTGTGGTGACACTTCTAGATGTCCTCCTTGTGCCCGTGTCTAACTCCTTCAACCTCATCAGTGCCCCTGCCATCTGCGCTTATGATGATGACATACAAATCCACACTGACTCTTGTACTGCACAGATTGAACTGCCCTACCAGCATGGAGATGGCATGATATGCTACACCATTGGCCTCAGGTGCACCGTCTCATCAAACAACGGCCTCTACACCACCAGCCTGTATCAGCCATCAGAGTTTGATCACCCGGACAACGACCTCCCTGATGACCCATGGTACCTGGAACCCTACACCATGACCCATCATCTGGCCCCAGCAGGAAAGTCAAGGTGGAAGCAACGTCTCACAACTTCACCTCCTCCTCCTCCTCCCCCTCCTCCTCCACCTCCCTCTCCACCTACCCCTCCTCCTCCACCTCCCTCTCCACCCTCCCAACCTCCCTCTCCACCTCCTCCCCCATCTCCACCACCACTTCCTCCCCCTCCCTCTCCAGCTCAACCCCCATCTGCCTCTGATCCTGACCCCCTAACTACCATGTCAAAAGAAGCATACGCCCACCTAACCCGAAGAGAGAGAAGATCCTTAGACAATACCCACAGCCCCGTTACATGCTGGAACTGTAGTGGATATGGCCATACCTCAACTGTCTGCTCTAGCCTTACAACCAACCTTGCATTTAGAGCACCCAAAATCCCTATCCCTATTCCCCACCCACAGGCACCACCCCAAGATGACCTCCCAGGTTTCATTCAGAGTTTTCTGGACCAACTCACTACCCCTGCAACCCCCACTGCCACTAACAAAATCCTGCAAGCACCCCCAGGATTCCCACCAGAGCCCCTAGACTGGCCAACAGTCCAGGACCTGCCAAATACATGGGCAGAATGTTGCAAAGCAGCTGGCTTCACCCTCCCTCCACCCCACCCCAGTGTCCCAACCAGAAAAACTAGGTCAGCAACTAAGAAGACAAATGCAGATGCAACCAAAATTCTTGGCCACCTGACTAAGATGCATGCCACCCTAACCCACATGTACCACAGTGTCATCATTGCCCTGCAGACCAACAATGCATCCCCTACCCTGCCCCAGAACCCAGTAACGCCTGACAAACCTCTCCCAGCAACAAACAGTGCACAAACCGTCTACACACCAGTTGGCATCACAGACTTCCACCCTCCCCCCCCCTCCTCACCAGATGACTTTGAACCTGATGACATCCCTAACAACAGTAATGCATGTAGGCTCAGCTTCCAGTCCCTAGTAGGAACTCACCCAGGACATTACCCACTAGGTGAACTTATCACCATCCTGGAAAACATATGCCAACAATCCACCGTCCCACCTCAACTCCTGGTCAACATGTTCAGAGCCCCCTTGTACCAGCTCATCACAGCATTTTTTGCACTCTACCCATCCATCAGATCCCTCCCCAATTCTATCTGGTCAACAACAGACATGCCCAAACACCCAGCAACCATCATTGCCCCCCTCCATCTGCACACAAAAAGTTTGGCCACTCTAGTCCACCAGTATGACACCTGCTCCCCACACATAAAGGACCAACTCAAATGGACAATCTGTCTCCAAGCTGCCCTTGTCAATGCATACTCCATTGCAACTCACAGACAGCCTGGCATACTGCTACAATCCCACCAGATCAGAGTTGATAATGAACCCAGCCCATTTCTCATCTATATTGATGAGATCATCCTTCCATGGAACCACCAAAACTATTTCATCCTCAACATGTTCCCACCTGAGTTCCACCCCCGTCCTACTCCTGACCTGTGGGATGACTTCCACCAGTGCATCACCAAAAGGCTCAAGCAAAATGGATTCTACCAAGTGCCATATTTCCCAGCCACCCAAGCAGAGGACCCAGCAGACCCAGCATAATGTGGCACTGGCACAAGATCTATTTGCATGATAAATACCTTATCATAGGGGGGAATATCCAGACTTGTGCTCCTAGATTGATACTGACTCCACCACATAGGTGCCCCGGCCACTGGAACGGTTACTACCTAACCACCAGACCAAGCAACACTTTATAGATGATAATGGAAGTACCTCATAATGTCCTTCCTACAGACTGACATTTATGACCCTACGGGGGATGTCTACCTTAAAAGATGTTTTATCTCATATGGCCAAACACCTGATTGCCACCCAGCTTCTCCTATGCCTGAACATTGGCTGCACCTTCCTGGCATCCAGTCCTATTTTGATAATAGATGACCTGTACTGCCACTGGCCCCCTGGTCTCCCCTGAGTGTACTTGCACATGCCTTACAAGCCAGGCATCACTCTTTGACTCAGGATGGCCAGTCAGAAGCCTTTCCCCTTGTGCTTCCATATGCACCAGATGTTTATTTTTCACTCTAGCCTCCCTTCCCTAGAACCTCCTAATTCCAGGGATTCTTGCATATCAAGAATACCAGGAATTGGGGGGGACGTTATTGACCGGTTCTCCCGGCTCAGCTAGAGTGTCTTGGGGCACCAGGCCTTCCGCCTGGAAGCTTCCATAGTAGTGCCTCCACCCGTTAGGGCCGGCACCTACCGGCGGCATTACCCTGAGGTACTGTCGCCCTTTCCCTTCTTATACCTAGCTTGCCGCCTGGCATGATATCACGATTGTAAACGTAGTACCTTCTGACATTCCCTGTAACAGTCCTCACGAGATAATACTCCGGAAGCTAAAGGATTGCTTACTTTTGCATCCCTCCCCTTTCGCTCTCCTTTACGCCTCTAGTTTGTTTCCTATTCTGGGACTTGACCTAGTTTGTTTTCAGGTTTGTGGGGGTGCCTTCAAAACCCTCGTGCTTCCGTGTTATAAAATTGGATGGTCGGCACGGCAGGCTGTGCTGCAGGCTGTGCTGCTGTTCACTCGGCTCGGCAGGATGTGCTGCTGTTCACTCGACTCGGCAGGCTGGGCTGCTGTTCAGTCTCGGCAGTGATTTGCTGCGTTTATGTAACGTACCCCCTCTCTCTCACCACTGATTTTTGACTATCACACAATCCCTACGTGTGAATTCTGAGGATGCCACTATGTGCGCCATACTGTAAACCCCCAGAATCCATATCTAAGTTTTTCAAGAAGGGGTTATTTAAATTTAAAAGGGGAGGGGGGGGGGGGGGGGGGGGGGGGTCAACCCTCCACAGATTTTTTAGGCATGGTGCGACCTATATTTTTTCTCCTCCCGACACAGTACTCGTTTTCCTGACAATTGAGTACGCGTACGGTCCGTACGACACTCTTGCATACCGGTAGTCAGTTCCATGATACAAAGTGGCAAATCTTTTTGCTGCCTTCGAATTTTGACATGATCAGCATACCACTGAAAAGCCCGGAATGCCTTCTACATGGTTCCAACTGGAATAGAGGCCAAATTTGAAAAGACAAAAAGTTGCCAGGTCAGGGAATGCTATGATACTAAAAAACATAATGTCCTCAAACCGTACTCGCTTATAAACCCCGTACCTGTGAATTCCGGAGTTTGTGCAAAGACAGAGACGAGGGGAAGACGGTAAGGATAAGATCTTTACAGTTAGATAAGCATTCGATCAATGCGCTAGGAGGAAGTACTGAGATGGCGCGGCACCATAGGGTACCGGCGCCAGAGTCCGTGCCATAGCTGGCAGCGGCATCACAGTACAGTGCAGCCGGGAGGTAGTCCTGTGCACTCTAAGTCACTCTAGGTGAGCCGGTGAAACCCGGTGAATAACATCCCCCCCAATTCCTGGTATTCTTCACTCGGAAGAATTCCAGGAATTAGAGGAGTTAAAAAACTAGAGTGACAATTTAAAAAACTATTATGGAGGTACAATACATTTGTAACTCATCAGGCTTGTCAAGGAGTTAATGATAAAAATACTGGCTGTGGCAAGGCAGGCTGGCTCATCAAAGGTGATTAGCATGTCTAAAGAACTCTCAATCACTAGGCTGGCAATCATGTCTAAAGAACTCTCAATCACTAGGCTGGCAGCGTAAAGGGCTGCCGTGGAGGTACAGACTTAAGCTGAATAGAAGAGAGCAGCCAGTCATGGTGCAATCAATCAATGTCAAGGGAAGGTCTGCGGGATCAGGCTCGGGCCTGTCAGGAGGGTGCTGGAGTGAACTCCTAGGAGCTGCAAGGAGGCTGCAGGGGATACTACTAGGGGCTGCAAGGAAGCTGCAGGGAAACTAAAAGGAAGCTGCAGGTAGGCTGCATGCTAGGGTGCAGAGGGGCTGCTATGGGGCTGGAAGGAAACTGCCAGGCTTGGTTAAGGCTGGTGGAGATAACCTTGGTTACGAGAAGGGCATGATGTCTGGACTAGTCCCCCCATAATTTGGGTTGTAGCTGGAGTGCTTGTAACCTAAATTAAAACGCAGACATCTGGTAGAGACTGGGATAATTCTAAATTCAAATTTGACTGCCTGTGAAGGTACATGGGGCAGTACAGGTGGCGTACAATATAATAAATTCTAGAGGGTTCAGGTCTAATCTAACAGATGGGTAGCAATGTTTTAACTATTAGGTGCCTGGCGTGCTGGGGAAGCAGTCAAGGGCAAGCTGATGGCGGACTGCTGCAGGGTAACTACATGGTGTCAGCAGCTGGGGGCTGCGAGGTAGCTAGGGTCGCTGCAAGGGCACTAGGGGCGGATAAGAAAATGCAGGGACGGTAGGGACTGCTGGTGCTGTTGTGGGCTGCTGGGTCATTGCAGATCAACGTAAGCATAGCTGTGAATGCTGCAGGGAATGCAAGGGCTGCAGGGAATACAACTGATGATGTCATTGCTAGGCTCACCCATAATTTGGGAGTGAAGGCTAAGTACTGAAATGCTAAATTAGAATCGGGCAAGCATCATGTTGTCAGCATGGAAACATCGAAGGGTTAGAAGCTTGAACAGCACGTGGCTAAGTACATGTGGCAGTACGGGGCAGATCAAGAATTAATTCCTAGAGTGTTCTTTACTAATTATTTAACAGATGGTGGGGATTATCAAATCGCATTATGTAACTATGCCATGAGGTTGACTATGCACTGGAAGGTACATGGAATCTGCAGGTCGCTAGTGCTGTACTTCAGCAGTACTTCTGTACATCAGCACATGGGTGCACATGTAGATCATCACACGAGGGTATCGCTCATGCAACAGATCTGTTGTACAGCAGTGCAGTTCAGTGCACAGAAATTCAGTAGTTTAGTGCACAGCAGTTCAGTGCAGCAGTACATTAGGAGCAGTACATGGGCAATACGCTGGTGCTGTACAGTACTGCAGTTTCGTGCATGCAGATCAGCACACGAGGGTATCGCTCATGGGATCTGCATGCAAAGGATCTGCAATACAGCATTGCAGTTTAGTGCACAGCAATTAAGTGCAGCAGTGCATTCACATGGGCAGTACATTAGTACTGTACAGCACTTGGAATCTTGTGCAGTACAGCACATGAGTAGGTTGCTGTGCATCGGTACATCAGGATTATGTTGCATTCAGATAGAAATCAGCTCACGAGGGTATCGCTCATGTTTATATCTGCATGCAAGAATAGGTCACATCACATGGTGCATTGCAGTTTAGTGCAGCAGTACTTCTGTACATCAGCACATGGGCAGTACGTTAGTGCTGTACAGCGCTGCAGCTCATTGCATGTAAGTCAGAACACGGGGAGGAGCAGATCCTCTTATGCTAATGTTCCCCCATTTCCCTTTCATCTTTCGTAGAATTTTCCAAGCCAAATTCTAGTTCGTAAAATGCTGTTTTATTCATAGTGCCAGTGGCCCCTTCAGACACAGTCTGTACAATGTGTCAAGGATATGGGCACCTAGATCCAGCCTGTCCAAACCCCTGCATGAAAACCCCCGTTATGGAATCTCCACCAGACAGCTCTGGAGACAACTCTGGAGACGAAGATACCACTGGTGAGAAATCTGATACCACTGACTCTGAGCTAGGAAAGTACCCCTCCACTCATGAGACCTCCCCCAGTGACCTATCTACTTGTTTCCATGGTCACTGGTGTTTGACTACAGACACCATCTATCACATGACCTCAAATGCTGATTGCCTCATTAGGGTAACACCCCTCAACCCTCCCGTATCAATCATCCCACCAGGCTCCACAACACCAGTCACATGCTCCTACTCTGGCACAGCAGTACTCCAAGGTATAGGACTTGTGGTGACACTTCTAGATGTCCTCCTTGTGCCCGTGTCTAACTCCTTCAACCTCATCAGTGCCCC
Source organism: Chlamydomonas sp. ICE-L (assembly GCA_013435795.1). Taxonomy (NCBI): domain Eukaryota; kingdom Viridiplantae; phylum Chlorophyta; class Chlorophyceae; order Chlamydomonadales; family Chlamydomonadaceae; genus Chlamydomonas; species Chlamydomonas sp. ICE-L. Next base: position 2,408,108 of record JACBWV010000394.1, on the reverse strand, counting down.
TGCCATCTGCGCTTATGATGATGACATACAAATCCACACTGACTCTTGTACTGCACAGATTGAACTGCCCTACCAGCATGGAGATGGCATGATATGCTACACCATTGGCCTCAGGTGCACCGTCTCATCAAACAACGGCCTCTACACCACCAGCCTGTATCAGCCATCAGAGTTTGATCACCCGGACAACGACCTCCCTGATGACCCATGGTACCTGGAACCCTACACCATGACCCATCATCTGGCCCCAGCAGGAAAGTCAAGGTGGAAGCAACGTCTCACAACTTCACCTCCTCCTCCTCCTCCCCCTCCTCCTCCACCTCCCTCTCCACCTACCCCTCCTCCTCCACCTCCCTCTCCACCCTCCCAACCTCCCTCTCCAGCCTCCTCCCCCATCTCCACCACCACTTCCTCCCCCTCCCTCTCCAGCTCAACCCCCATCTGCCTCTGATCCTGACCCCCTAACTACCATGTCAAAAGAAGCATACGCCCACCTAACCCGAAGAGAGAGAAGATCCTTAGACAATACCCACAGCCCCGTTACATGCTGGAACTGTAGTGGATATGGCCATACCTCAACTGTCTGCTCTAGCCTTACAACCAACCTTGCATTTAGAGCACCCAAAATCCCTATCCCTATTCCCCACCCACAGGCACCACCCCAAGATGACCTCCCAGGTTTCATTCAGAGTTTTCTGGACCAACTCACTACCCCTGCAACCCCCACTGCCACTAACAAAATCCTGCAAGCACCCCCAGGATTCCCACCAGAGCCCCTAGACTGGCCAACAGTCCAGGACCTGCCAAATACATGGGCAGAATGTTGCAAAGCAGCTGGCTTCACCCTCCCTCCACCCCACCCCAGTGTCCCAACCAGAAAAACTAGGTCAGCAACTAAGAAGACAAATGCAGATGCAACCAAAATTCTTGGCCACCTGACTAAGATGCATGCCACCCTAACCCACATGTACCACAGTGTCATCATTGCCCTGCAGACCAACAATGCATCCCCTACCCTGCCCCAGAACCCAGTAACGCCTGACAAACCTCTCCCAGCAACAAACAGTGCACAAACCGTCTACACACCAGTTGGCATCACAGACTTCCACCCTCCCCCCCCCTCCTCACCAGATGACTTTGAACCTGATGACATCCCTAACAACAGTAATGCATGTAGGCTCAGCTTCCAGTCCCTAGTAGGAACTCACCCAGGACACTACCCACTAGGTGAACTTATCACCATCCTGGAAAACATATGCCAACAATCCACCGTCCCACCTCAACTCCTGGTCAACATGTTCAGAGCCCCCTTGTACCAGCTCATCACAGCATTTTTTGCACTCTACCCATCCATCAGATCCCTCCCCAATTCTATCTGGTCAACAACAGACATGCCCAAACACCCAGCAACCATCATTGCCCCCCTCCATCTGCACACAAAAAGTTTGGCCACTCTAGTCCACCAGTATGACACCTGCTCCCCACACATAAAGGACCAACTCAAATGGACAATCTGTCTCCAAGCTGCCCTTGTCAATGCATACTCCATTGCAACTCACAGACAGCCTGGCATACTGCTACAATCCCACCAGATCAGAGTTGATAATGAACCCAGCCCATTTCTCATCTATATTGATGAGATCATCCTTCCATGGAACCACCAAAACTATTTCATCCTCAACATGTTCCCACCTGAGTTCCACCCCCGTCCTACTCCTGACCTGTGGGATGACTTCCACCAGTGCATCACCAAAAGGCTCAAGCAAAATGGATTCTACCAAGTGCCATATTTCCCAGCCACCCAAGCAGAGGACCCAGCAGACCCAGCATAATGTGGCACTGGCACAAGATCTATTTGCATGATAAATACCTTATCATAGGGGGGAATATCCAGACTTGTGCTCCTAGATTGATACTGACTCCACCACATAGGTGCCCCGGCCACTGGAACGGTTACTACCTAACCACCAGACCAAGCAACACTTTATAGATGATAATGGAAGTACCTCATAATGTCCTTCCTACAGACTGACATTTATGACCCTACGGGGGATGTCTACCTTAAAAGATGTTTTATCTCATATGGCCAAACACCTGATTGCCACCCAGCTTCTCCTATGCCTGAACATTGGCTGCACCTTCCTGGCATCCAGTCCTATTTTGATAATAGATGACCTGTACTGCCACTGGCCCCCTGGTCTCCCCTGAGTGTACTTGCACATGCCTTACAAGCCAGGCATCACTCTTTGACTCAGGATGGCCAGTCAGAAGCCTTTCCCCTTGTGCTTCCATATGCACCAGATGTTTATTTTTCACTCTAGCCTCCCTTCCCTAGAACCTCCTAATTCCAGGGATTCTTGCATATCAAGAATACCAGGAATTGGGGGGGACGTTATTGACCGGTTCTCCCGGCTCAGCTAGAGTGTCTTGGGGCACCAGGCCTTCCGCCTGGAAGCTTCCATAGTAGTGCCTCCACCCGTTAGGGCCGGCACCTACCGGCGGCATTACCCTGAGGTACTGTCGCCCTTTCCCTTCTTATACCTAGCTTGCCGCCTGGCATGATATCACGATTGTAAACGTAGTACCTTCTGACATTCCCTGTAACAGTCCTCACGAGATAATACTCCGGAAGCTAAAGGATTGCTTACTTTTGCATCCCTCCCCTTTCGCTCTCCTTTACGCCTCTAGTTTGTTTCCTATTCTGGGACTTGACCTAGTTTGTTTTCAGGTTTGTGGGGGTGCCTTCAAAACCCTCGTGCTTCCGTGTTATAAAATTGGATGGTCGGCACGGCAGGCTGTGCTGCAGGCTGTGCTGCTGTTCACTCGGCTCGGCAGGATGTGCTGCTGTTCACTCGACTCGGCAGGCTGGGCTGCTGTTCAGTCTCGGCAGTGATTTGCTGCGTTTATGTAACGTACCCCCTCTCTCTCACCACTGATTTTTGACTATCACACAATCCCTACGTGTGAATTCTGAGGATGCCACTATGTGCGCCATACTGTAAACCCCCAGAATCCATATCTAAGTTTTTCAAGAAGGGGTTATTTAAATTTAAAAGGGGAGGGGGGGGGGGGGGGGGGGGGGGGGGTCAACCCTCCACAGATTTTTTAGGCATGGTGCGACCTATATTTTTTCTCCTCCCGACACAGTACTCGTTTTCCTGACAATTGAGTACGCGTACGGTCCGTACGACACTCTTGCATACCGGTAGTCAGTTCCATGATACAAAGTGGCAAATCTTTTTGCTGCCTTCGAATTTTGACATGATCAGCATACCACTGAAAAGCCCGGAATGCCTTCTACATGGTTCCAACTGGAATAGAGGCCAAATTTGAAAAGACAAAAAGTTGCCAGGTCAGGGAATGCTATGATACTAAAAAACATAATGTCCTCAAACCGTACTCGCTTATAAACCCCGTACCTGTGAATTCCGGAGTTTGTGCAAAGACAGAGACGAGGGGAAGACGGTAAGGATAAGATCTTTACAGTTAGATAAGCATTCGATCAATGCGCTAGGAGGAAGTACTGAGATGGCGCGGCACCATAGGGTACCGGCGCCAGAGTCCGTGCCATAGCTGGCAGCGGCATCACAGTACAGTGCAGCCGGGAGGTAGTCCTGTGCACTCTAAGTCACTCTAGGTGAGCCGGTGAAACCCGGTGAATAACATCCCCCCCAATTCCTGGTATTCTTCACTCGGAAGAATTCCAGGAATTAGAGGAGTTAAAAAACTAGAGTGACAATTTAAAAAACTATTATGGAGGTACAATACATTTGTAACTCATCAGGCTTGTCAAGGAGTTAATGATAAAAATACTGGCTGTGGCAAGGCAGGCTGGCTCATCAAAGGTGATTAGCATGTCTAAAGAACTCTCAATCACTAGGCTGGCAATCATGTCTAAAGAACTCTCAATCACTAGGCTGGCAGCGTAAAGGGCTGCCGTGGAGGTACAGACTTAAGCTGAATAGAAGAGAGCAGCCAGTCATGGTGCAATCAATCAATGTCAAGGGAAGGTCTGCGGGATCAGGCTCGGGCCTGTCAGGAGGGTGCTGGAGTGAACTCCTAGGAGCTGCAAGGAGGCTGCAGGGGATACTACTAGGGGCTGCAAGGAAGCTGCAGGGAAACTAAAAGGAAGCTGCAGGTAGGCTGCATGCTAGGGTGCAGAGGGGCTGCTATGGGGCTGGAAGGAAACTGCCAGGCTTGGTTAAGGCTGGTGGAGATAACCTTGGTTACGAGAAGGGCATGATGTCTGGACTAGTCCCCCCATAATTTGGGTTGTAGCTGGAGTGCTTGTAACCTAAATTAAAACGCAGACATCTGGTAGAGACTGGGATAATTCTAAATTCAAATTTGACTGCCTGTGAAGGTACATGGGGCAGTACAGGTGGCGTACAATATAATAAATTCTAGAGGGTTCAGGTCTAATCTAACAGATGGGTAGCAATGTTTTAACTATTAGGTGCCTGGCGTGCTGGGGAAGCAGTCAAGGGCAAGCTGATGGCGGACTGCTGCAGGGTAACTACATGGTGTCAGCAGCTGGGGGCTGCGAGGTAGCTAGGGTCGCTGCAAGGGCACTAGGGGCGGATAAGAAAATGCAGGGACGGTAGGGACTGCTGGTGCTGTTGTGGGCTGCTGGGTCATTGCAGATCAACGTAAGCATAGCTGTGAATGCTGCAGGGAATGCAAGGGCTGCAGGGAATACAACTGATGATGTCATTGCTAGGCTCACCCATAATTTGGGAGTGAAGGCTAAGTACTGAAATGCTAAATTAGAATCGGGCAAGCATCATGTTGTCAGCATGGAAACATCGAAGGGTTAGAAGCTTGAACAGCACGTGGCTAAGTACATGTGGCAGTACGGGGCAGATCAAGAATTAATTCCTAGAGTGTTCTTTACTAATTATTTAACAGATGGTGGGGATTATCAAATCGCATTATGTAACTATGCCATGAGGTTGACTATGCACTGGAAGGTACATGGAATCTGCAGGTCGCTAGTGCTGTACTTCAGCAGTACTTCTGTACATCAGCACATGGGTGCACATGTAGATCATCACACGAGGGTATCGCTCATGCAACAGATCTGTTGTACAGCAGTGCAGTTCAGTGCACAGCAATTCAGTAGTTTAGTGCACAGCAGTTCAGTGCAGCAGTACATTAGGAGCAGTACATGGGCAATACGCTGGTGCTGTACAGTACTGCAGTTTCGTGCATGCAGATCAGCACACGAGGGTATCGCTCATGGGATCTGCATGCAAAGGATCTGCAATACAGCATTGCAGTTTAGTGCACAGCAATTAAGTGCAGCAGTGCATTCACATGGGCAGTACATTAGTACTGTACAGCACTTGGAATCTTGTGCAGTACAGCACATGAGTAGGTTGCTGTGCATCGGTACATCAGGATTATGTTGCATTCAGATAGAAATCAGCTCACGAGGGTATCGCTCATGTTTATATCTGCATGCAAGAATAGGTCACATCACATGGTGCATTGCAGTTTAGTGCAGCAGTACTTCTGTACATCAGCACATGGGCAGTACGTTAGTGCTGTACAGCGCTGCAGCTCATTGCATGTAAGTCAGAACACGGGGAGGAGCAGATCCTCTTATGCTAATGTTCCCCCATTTCCCTTTCATCTTTCGTAGAATTTTCCAAGCCAAATTCTAGTTCGTAAAATGCTGTTTTATTCATAGTGCCAGTGGCCCCTTCAGACACAGTCTGTACAATGTGTCAAGGATATGGGCACCTAGATCCAGCCTGTCCAAACCCCTGCATGAAAACCCCCGTTATGGAATCTCCACCAGACAGCTCTGGAGACAACTCTGGAGACGAAGATACCACTGGTGAGAAATCTGATACCACTGACTCTGAGCTAGGAAAGTACCCCTCCACTCATGAGACCTCCCCCAGTGACCTATCTACTTGTTTCCATGGTCACTGGTGTTTGACTACAGACACCATCTATCACATGACCTCAAATGCTGATTGCCTCATTAGGGTAACACCCCTCAACCCTCCCGTATCAATCATCCCACCAGGCTCCACAACACCAGTCACATGCTCCTACTCTGGCACAGCAGTACTCCAAGGTATAGGACTTGTGGTGACACTTCTAGATGTCCTCCTTGTGCCCGTGTCTAACTCCTTCAACCTCATCAGTGCCCCTGCCATCTGCGCTTATGATGATGACATACAAATCCACACTGACTCTTGTACTGCACAGATTGAACTGCCCTACCAGCATGGAGATGGCATGATATGCTACACCATTGGCCTCAGGTGCACCGTCTCATCAAACAACGGCCTCTACACCACCAGCCTGTATCAGCCATCAGAGTTTGATCACCCGGACAACGACCTCCCTGATGACCCATGGTACCTGGAACCCTACACCATGACCCATCATCTGGCCCCAGCAGGAAAGTCAAGGTGGAAGCAACGTCTCACAACTTCACCTCCTCCTCCTCCTCCCCCTCCTCCTCCACCTCCCTCTCCACCTACCCCTCCTCCTCCACCTCCCTCTCCACCCTCCCAACCTCCCTCTCCAGCTCCTCCCCCATCTCCACCACCACTTCCTCCCCCTCCCTCTCCAGCTCAACCCCCATCTGCCTCTGATCCTGACCCCCTAACTACCATGTCAAAAGAAGCATACGCCCACCTAACCCGAAGAGAGAGAAGATCCTTAGACAATACCCACAGCCCCGTTACATGCTGGAACTGTAGTGGATATGGCCATACCTCAACTGTCTGCTCTAGCCTTACAACCAACCTTGCATTTAGAGCACCCAAAATCCCTATCCCTATTCCCCACCCACAGGCACCACCCCAAGATGACCTCCCAGGTTTCATTCAGAGTTTTCTGGACCAACTCACTACCCCTGCAACCCCCACTGCCACTAAAAAAATCCTGCAAGCACCCCCAGGATTCCCACCAGAGCCCCTAGACTGGCCAACAGTCCAGGACCTGCCAAATACATGGGCAGAATGTTGCAAAGCAGCTGGCTTCACCCTCCCTCCACCCCACCCCAGTGTCCCAACCAGAAAAACTAGGTCAGCAACTAAGAAGACAAATGCAGATGCAACCAAAATTCTTGGCCACCTGACTAAGATGCATGCCACCCTAACCCACATGTACCACAGTGTCATCATTGCCCTGCAGACCAACAATGCATCCCCTACCCTGCCCCAGAACCCAGTAACGCCTGACAAACCTCTCCCAGCAACAAACAGTGCACAAACCGTCTACACACCAGTTGGCATCACAGACTTCCACCCTCCCCCCCCCTCCTCACCAGATGACTTTGAACCTGATGACATCCCTAACAACAGTAATGCATGTAGGCTCAGCTTCCAGTCCCTAGTAGGAACTCACCCAGGACATTACCCACTAGGTGAACTTATCACCATCCTGGAAAACATATGCCAACAATCCACCGTCCCACCTCAACTCCTGGTCAACATGTTCAGAGCCCCCTTGTACCAGCTCATCACAGCATTTTTGCACTCTACCCATCCATCAGATCCCTCCCCAATTCTATCTGGTCAACAACAGACATGCCCAAACACCCAGCAACCATCATTGCCCCCCTCCATCTGCACACAAAAAGTTTGGCCACTCTAGTCCACCAGTATGACACCTGCTCCCCACACATAAAGGACCAACTCAAATGGACAATCTGTCTCCAAGCTGCCCTTGTCAATGCATACTCCATTGCAACTCACAGACAGCCTGGCATACTGCTACAATCCCACCAGATCAGAGTTGATAATGAACCCAGCCCATTTCTCATCTATATTGATGAGATCATCCTTCCATGGAACCACCAAAACTATTTCATCCTCAACATGTTCCCACCTGAGTTCCACCCCCGTCCTACTCCTGACCTGTGGGATGACTTCCACCAGTGCATCACCAAAAGGCTCAAGCAAAATGGATTCTACCAAGTGCCATATTTCCCAGCCACCCAAGCAGAGGACCCAGCAGACCCAGCATAATGTGGCACTGGCACAAGATCTATTTGCATGATAAATACCTTATCATAGGGGGGAATATCCAGACTTGTGCTCCTAGATTGATACTGACTCCACCACATAGGTGCCCCGGCCACTGGAACGGTTACTACCTAACCACCAGACCAAGCAACACTTTATAGATGATAATGGAAGTACCTCATAATGTCCTTCCTACAGACTGACATTTATGACCCTACGGGGGATGTCTACCTTAAAAGATGTTTTATCTCATATGGCCAAACACCTGATTGCCACCCAGCTTCTCCTATGCCTGAACATTGGCTGCACCTTCCTGGCATCCAGTCCTATTTTGATAATAGATGACCTGTACTGCCACTGGCCCCCTGGTCTCCCCTGAGTGTACTTGCACATGCCTTACAAGCCAGGCATCACTCTTTGACTCAGGATGGCCAGTCAGAAGCCTTTCCCCTTGTGCTTCCATATGCACCAGATGTTTATTTTTCACTCTAGCCTCCCTTCCCTAGAACCTCCTAATTCCAGGGATTCTTGCATATCAAGAATACCAGGAATTGGGGGGGACGTTATTGACCGGTTCTCCCGGCTCAGCTAGAGTGTCTTGGGGCACCAGGCCTTCCGCCTGGAAGCTTCCATAGTAGTGCCTCCACCCGTTAGGGCCGGCACCTACCGGCGGCATTACCCTGAGGTACTGTCGCCCTTTCCCTTCTTATACCTAGCTTGCCGCCTGGCATGATATCACGATTGTAAACGTAGTACCTTCTGACATTCCCTGTAACAGTCCTCACGAGATAATACTCCGGAAGCTAAAGGATTGCTTACTTTTGCATCCCTCCCCTTTCGCTCTCCTTTACGCCTCTAGTTTGTTTCCTATTCTGGGACTTGACCTAGTTGTTTTCAGGTTTGTGGGGGTGCCTTCAAAACCCTCGTGCTTCCGTGTTATAAAATTGGATGGTCGGCACGGCAGGCTGTGCTGCAGGCTGTGCTGCTGTTCACTCGGCTCGGCAGGATGTGCTGCTGTTCACTCGACTCGGCAGGCTGGGCTGCTGTTCAGTCTCGGCAGTGATTTGCTGCGTTTATGTAACGTACCCCTCTCTCTCACCACTGATTTTTGACTATCACACAATCCCTACGTGTGAATTCTGAGGATGCCACTATGTGCGCCATACTGTAAACCCCCAGAATCCATATCTAAGTTTTTCAAGAAGGGGTTATTTAAATTTAAAAGGGGAGGGGGGGGGGGGGGGGGGGGGGTCAACCCTCCACAGATTTTTTAGGCATGGTACGACCTATATTTTTTCTCCTCCCGACACAGTACTCGTTTTCCTGACAATTGAGTACGCGTACGGTCCGTACGACACTCTTGCATACCGGTAGTCAGTTCCATGATACAAAGTGGCAAATCTTTTTGCTGCCTTCGAATTTTGACATGATCAGCATACCACTGAAAAGCCCGGAATGCCTTCTACATGGTTCCAACTGGAATAGAGGCCAAATTTGAAAAAACAAAAAGTTGCCAGGTCAGGGAATGCTATGATACTAAAAAACATAATGTCCTCAAACCGTACTCGCTTATAAACCCCGTACCTGTGAATTCCGGAGTTTGTGCAAAGACAGAGACGAGGGGAAGACGGTAAGGATAAGATCTTTACAGTTAGATAAGCATTCGATCAATGCGCTAGGAGGAAGTACTGAGATGGCGCGGCACCATAGGGTACCGGCGCCAGAGTCCGTGCCATAGCTGGCAGCGGCATCACAGTACAGTGCAGCCGGGAGGTAGTCCTGTGCACTCTAAGTCACTCTAGGTGAGCCGGTGAAACCCGGTGAATAACATCCCCCCAATTCCTGGTTATTTTCACTCGGAAGACTTCCAGGAATGTAGAGGCGGTTAAACAACTAGAGTGAAATTAAAAACTACTATTATGGAGGTACATACCTTTGTAAAACCTCATCAGGCCTTGTCAAGGAGGTTATGATAAAAATACGGCTGTGGCAAGGCAGGCTGGCTCATCAAGGTGATTAGCATGCTAAAGAACTCTCAATCACTAGCGCTGGCAATCATCGTCTCAAGAACTCTCAATCACTAGGGGCTGGCAGCGTAAGGGCTGCCTTGGGAGGTTACAGACTTTAAGTGCCTAGAAGAGAGCAGCCAGTCATGTTGCAATCAATCAATGTCAAGGGAAGGTCTGCGCGGGGATCAGGTTCGGGTGCCTGTAGGAGGGGTGCTGGAGTGAATACCTAGGAGATGCAAGGAGGCTGCAGGTGATACTACTAGGGGCTGCAAGGAAGCTGCAGGGAACAACTAAAAAGGAGATTGCAGGTACGGCTGATGTAGGGTGCAGAGGGGGCTCTGCTATGGGGATGCGAAGGGAAATGCCATGCTGGTCTAAGGCTGGGTGGAGATAACCTCTGGCTTACGAGAAGGGATGATTTCTGGACTAGTGACCACCAAATTTGAGGGTGTGCTGGAGGATTGTACCAACTTAAAACGAAGGACATCGGGTAGAGACGGGGAGCATCCTATAATTCAAACAACATTTGGAATGATGTTGAATAGGGAAATGTGGCGAGTAAAGGCTGGGCAGCAAATATAATAATATGCTAGAGGGGTAGGTCCTAATATAACAGATGGGTAGAATAGTTTTTAAAACCTATTCGGTGCCCTGGAGTGTGGGGAAGCAAGTAAAGGGAAGATGATGGCGGCACTTGATGCAGGGGAACTACATGGTGTCAGCGCTGGGGGTGCGAGGGTAGTAGGGTCGCTGAAGGGAAATCGGGGCGGATAAGAAAAGAAGGGACGGTAGGGGGATGCTGGTGTGTTGCGGGCTGCTGGGTCATTGCGATCAACGTAAAGATAGTATGCTGCATCTGCAGGGACTGCCGGGTGCAGGGATCAAAACACTGATTGATGTCATCGTGGCTCACCATAACGGGCGCTACGGCTAAGTCATGAAATGCTAATAGACATCGGGCAAGTCCTGTTGTCAGCATGGACACATCGAGGGTTAGAAAGCTTTTGAACAGCACGGGCGCTAAGACATTGTGGCAGTTACGGGGCCAGCATCAAGAATTTAATTCATAGAGTGTCTTTACTAATTATAAAAGATGGTGGGGATATCAAATCGCATTATTGTAACTAAGACATGAGGTTGAACTGCACTGGAGGTACATGGAATCTGAGTCGATGTTGCTGTACTTCGAAGTATTTGTTACATCGCATTGGTGCAATGTAGATCAAACAGAGGGTATCGATATGACACGATCGTGTACAGCAGTCGCAGTAGTGAACAGGAAATCAGTAGTTTAGTTTTGCACCAGAAGTTCGTTGCGCAGTACATTAGGAGCATTACACTGGGCATAAGCCCTGGTGACTGAAGTACTTGCCGTTTTGCATTGCTGATCATCCAACGAGGGTATCGCTCATGGGATCTGCATGCAAAGGGCAAAAGGATCTGCAATACAGCATTGCAGTTTAGTGCACAGCAATTAAGTGCAGCAGTGCATACATGGGCAGTACATTAGTACTGTACAGCACTTGGAATCTTTGCAGTACAGCACATGAGTGGTTGCTGTGCATCGGTACATCAGGATTATGTTGCATTCAGATGGAAATCAGCTCACGAGGGTATCGCTCATGTTTAATCTGCATGCAAGAATAGGTCACATCACATGGTGCATTGCAGTTTAGTGCAGCAGTACTTCTGTAATCAGCAATGGGCAGTACGTTAGTGCTGTACAGCGCTGCAGCTCATTGCATGTAAGTCAGAAACACGGGAGGAGCAGATCCTCTTATGCTAATGTTCCCCATTTCCCTTTCATCTTTCGTAGAATTTTCCAAGCCAAATTCTACGTTCGTAAAATGCTGTTTATTCATAGTGCCAGTGGCCCCTTCAGACACAGTCTGTACAATGTGTCAAGGATTGGGCACCTAGATCCAGCCTGTCAAACCCCTGCATTGAAACCCCCGTTATGGAATCTCCACCAGACAGCTCTGGAGGACAACTCTGGAGACGAAGATCCACTGGTGAGAATCTGATACCACTGACTCTGAGCTAGGAAAGTACCCCTCCACTCATGAGACCTCCCCCAGTGACCTATCTACTTGTTTCCATGGTCACTGGGTGTTTGACTACAGACACCATCTATCACATGACCTCAAATGCTGATTGCTCATTAGGGTAACACCCCTCAACCCTCCCGTATCATCATCCCACCAGGTCCACAACACCAGTCACATGCTCCTACTCTGGCACAGCAGTACTCAAGGTATAGGACTTGTGGTGACACTTCTAGATGTCCTCCTTGTACCCGTGTCTAACTCCTTCAAACCTCATCAGTGCCCCTGCCATCTGCGCTTATGATGATGACATACAAATCCACCCTGACTCTTGTACTGCACAGATGAACTGCCCTACCAGCATGGAGATGGCATGATATGCTACTACACCATTGGCCTCAGGTGCACCGTCTCATCAAACAACGGCCTCTACACCCACCAGCCTGTATCAGCCATCAGAGTTTGATCACCCGGAAACGACCTCCCTGATGACCCATGGTACCTGGAACCCTAAACACCAGACCCATCATCTGGCCCCAGCGAAAGTCAAGGTGGAAGCAACGTCCACGCCACACACAACCCCTCCACAAACCTCTCCACCAACCTCCCTCTCCACCTCCCTCCACCCCATCTCCACCACCACTCCCCCCTCCCTCTCCAGCTCAACCCCCATCTGCCTCTGATCCTGACCCCCTAACTACATGTCAAAAGAAGCATTCGCCCACCTAACCCGAGAGAGAGAAGATCCTTAGACAATACCCACAGCCCCGTTACATGTGGAACTGTAGTGGATATGGCCATACTCAACTGTCTGCTCTAGCCTTACAACCAACCTTGCATTTAGAGCACTCCAAATCCCTATCCCTATTCCCCACCCACAGGCCCCACCCCAAGATGACCTCCCAGGTTTCATTCGGTTTTCTGGACCAACTCACTACCCCTGCAACCCCCACTGCCACTAACAAAATCCTGCAGCACCCCCCAGGATTCCCACCAGAGCCCCTAGACTGGCCAACAGTCCAGGACCTGCCAAATACATGGGCAGAATGTTGCAAAGCAGCTGGCTTCACACTCCCTCCACCCCACCCCAGTGTCCCAACCAGAAAAACTAGGTCAGCAACTAAGAAGACAATGCAGATGCAACCAAAATCTTGGCACCTGACTAAGATGCATGCCACCCTAACCCACATGTACCACAGTGTCATCTTGCCCTGCAGACAACAATGCATCCCCTACCCTGCCCCAGAACCCAGTAACGCCTGACAAACCTCTCCAGCAACAAACAGTGCACAAAACCGTCTACACACCAGTTGGCATCACAGACTTCCACCCTCCCCCCCCCTCCTCACCAGATGACTTTGAACCTGATGACATCCCTAACAACAGTAATGCATGTAGGCTCAGCTTCCAGTCCCTAGTAGGAACTCACCCAGGACACTACCCACTAGAGTGAACTTATCACCATCCTGGAAAACATATGCCAACATCCACCCGTCCCACCTCAACTCCTGGTCAACATGTTCAGAGCCCCCTTGTACCAGCTCATACAGCAATTTTTTGCACTCTACCCATCCATCAGATCCCTCCCCAATCTATTTATGGTCAACAACAGACATGCCAAACACCCAGCAACCATCATTGCCCCCCTCCATCGCACACAAAAAGTTTGGCCACTCTAGTCCACCAGTATGACACCTGCTCCCCACACATAAAGGACCAACTCAAATGGACAATCTGTCTCCAAGCTGCCCTTGTCAATGCATACTCCATTGCAACTCACAGACAGCCTGATACTGCTACAATCCACCAGATCAGAGTTGATAATGAACCCAGCCCATTTCTCATCTATATGATGAGATCATCCTTCCATGGACCACCAAACTATTTCTCCTCAACATGTTCCCACCTGAGTTCCACCCCCGTCCTACTCTGACCTGTGGGATGACTTCCACCAGTGCATCACCAAAAGGCTCAAGCAAAAGGATTCTACCAAGTGCCATATTTCCCAGCCACCCAAGCAGAGGACCCAGCAGACCCAGCTAAATGTGGCACTGGCCAAGATCTATTTGCATGATAATACCTATCATAGGGGGGAATATCCAGACTTGTGCTCCTAGATTGATACTGACTCCACCACATAGGTGCCCCGGCCACTGAACGGTTACTACCTAACCACCAGACCAAGCAACACTTTATAGAGAATAATGGAAGTACATCATAATGTCCTTCCTACAGACTGACATTTATGACCCTACGGGGATGTCTACCTTAAAAGATGTTTTATCTCATATGGCCAAACACCTGATTGCCACCAGCTCTCCTATGCCTGAACATTGGCTGCACCTTCCTGGCATCCAGTCCTATTTTGATAATAGATGACCTGTACTGCACTGGCCCCCTGGTCTCCCCTGAGTGTACTTGCACATGCCTACAAGCCAGGCATCACTCTTTGACTCAGGATGGCCAGTCAGAAGCCTTTCCCCTTGTGCTTCCAATGCACCAGATGTTTATTTTTCACTCTAGCCTCCCTTCCCTAGAACCTCTAATTCCAGGGATTCTTGCATATCAAGAATACCAGGAATTGATGGGGGGACGTATTGACCGGTTCTCCCGGCTCAGCTAGAGTGTCTTGGGGCACCAGGCTTCCGCCTGGAAGCTTCCATAGTAGTGCCTCCACCCGTTAGGGCCGGCACTACCGGCGGCATTACCCTGAGGTACGTCACCCTTTCCCTTCTTATACCTAGCTTGCCGCCTGGCATGATATCACGATTGTAAACGTAGTCCTTCTGACATTCCCTGTAACAGCCTCACGAGATAATATTCCGGAAGCTAAAGGATTGCTTACTTTTGCATCCCTCCCCTTTCGCTCTCCTTTACGCCTCTAGTTTGTTTCCTATTCTGGGACTTGACCTAGTTTGTTTTCAGGTTTGTGGGGGTGCCTTCAAAACCCGTGCTTCCGGTTATAAAAATTGGATGGTCGGCAGGCAGGCTGTGCTGCAGGCTGTGCTGCTGTTCACTCGGCTCGGCAGGATGTGCTGCTGTTCACTCGACTCGGCAGGCTGGGCTGCTGTTCAGTCTCGGCAGTGATTTGCTGCGTTTATGTAACGTACCCCCTCTCTCTCACCACTGATTTTTGACTATCACACAATCCCTACGTGTGAATTCTGAGGATGCCACTATGTGCGCCATAACTGTAAACCCAGAATCCATATCTAAGTTTTTCAAGAGGGTTATTTAAATTTAAAAGGGAGGGGGGGGGGGGGGGGGGGGGGTCAACACCCCACAGATTTTTTAGGCATGGTCGACCTAATTTTTTTCTCCTCCCGACACAGTACTCGTTTTCCTGACAATTGAGTACGCGTACGGTCCGTACGACACTCTTGCATACCGGTAGTCAGTTCCATGATACAAGTGGCAAATCTTTTGCTGCCTTCGAATTTTGACATGATCAGCATACCACTGAAAGCCCGGAATACCTTCTACATGGTTCCAACTGGAATAGAGGCCAAATTTGAAAAAACAAAAAGTTGCCAGGTCAGGGAATGCTATGATACTAAAAACATAATGTCCTCAAACCGTACTCGCTTATAAACCCCGTACCTGTGAATTCCGGAGTTTGTGCAAAGACAGAGACGGGGGAAGACGGTAAGGATAAGATCTTTACAGTTAGATAAGCATTCGATCAATGCGCTAGGAGGAAGTACTGAGATGGCGCGGCACCATAGGGTTACGCGCCAGAGTCCGTGCCATAGTGGCAGCGGCATCACAGTACAGTGCAGCCGGAGGTAGTCCTGTGCACTCTAGTCACTCTAGGTGAGCCGGTGAAACCGCGTGAATAACATCCCCCCCAATTCCTGGTATTCTTCACTCGGAGAAATTCCAGGAATTGAGGAGTTAAAAAACTAGAGTGACAATTTAAAAAACTATTATGGAGGTACAATACATTTGAACTCATCAGGCTTGTCAAGGAGTTAATGATAAAAATACTGGCTGTGGCAAGGCAGGCTGGCTCATCAAAGGTGATTAGCATGTCTAAAGAACTCTCAATTCACTCAGGCTGGCAGCGTAAAGGGCTGCCGTGGAGGTACAGACTTAAGCTGAATAGAAGAGAGCAGCCAGTCATGGTGCATGCAATCAATCAATGTCAAGGGAAGGTCTGCGGGATCAGGCTCGGGCCTGTCAGGAGGGCTGGAGTGAACTCCTAGGAGCTGCAAGGAGGCTGCAGGGAGGACTACTACTAGGGGCTGCAAGGAAGCTGCAGGGAAACTAAAGAAGCTGCAGGTAGGCTGCATGCTAGGTGCAGAGGGGCTGCTATGGGGCTGGAAGGAAACTGCCAGGCTTGTTGTTAAGGCTGGTGGAGATACCTTGGTTACGAGAAGGGCATGATGTCGGACTAGTCCCCCATAATTTGGGTTGTAGCTGGAGTGCTTGTACCTAAATTACAACGCAGACATCTGGTAGAGACTGGGATAATTCTAATTCAAAATTTGACTGCCTGTGAAGGTACATGGGGCAGTACAGGTGGCGTACAATATAATAAATTTAGAGGGTTCAGGTCTAAACCGAAAAAACGCCCCTCCCTCCGTACCTTTCCAGAACTTCCCATTTTCCTTAACCTGGCCCCCTACCCCCTGTTTTCACTTACGTCGCCATCGGGCCCCTCTTTTGGTGCTTCGAGAATCAGGAGCCCTTCCTCCGCCGCCGCGTCCAGCCGAAGGATGAACGCCCCAAGAAAACCCTCCCAGGACATCCGCGGAACACACCCCGGCCAACTTGAGGCGTACCAGCGTTTCCCCCTTTTACCACCCTCCGAAAGTGGCCGTCCCCCACCGATGAGCCGTTGATTGCCGCTCGCGACCCCGGCTTCCACGAGCCCGATCAATCCCCGCACCCCTTCCTTCCTTCTGGCTAGCACTGGACACTCCGCCCAACGCATTCCATCCAGCCTACCTGATCACGAACTAAAGAAGGCCCCTCTCCTACGTGACCCTCGTATTCACCCCAATGCTATGTGGGACCTAACCCACCGTCTCAGAAACATGCTGCCCTCTCCACTCGTCTTTACCAACAACTCCACGCCCCCCCTGCCCCTCCCACCTCCCTAACTTTATTCTTTCTCAATTTGAAAATCCTATATCATGGGACCTGGGTTATGCCTTGACCACACTCTCTACAGTAGTGTCACCGAGAAACTCGGCACCCCGTCTTTCTTTCCTCTCCCCCCCTCCTTACCCTCCCGACTCAGTGGTAACGATCACTCTACAGTCCTACCTATCTGTGCCCTTTTACTTCTTTTTCTGTGTCATCATCGTCCTTTCCCGTGGGGTTATTCTATTTTCTTTAACCTCCCTCCTCTCCTTACCTCCCCCGTACCCCCACTACCCGTACTCTGGACCCCTTTCTTCCTGCGTCCTCACGCGTGCTTCCAGCCTCTTCCTCCCCGTGAAGTCAAGAGGCGTCCCTCCTCCCCGTCGCAGTGCTACATCCCTTCGACGTTTTTCCAGCATTGCCCGGGCGGATCCGATAAGCGGTCTTTCGCTGCACGAGGGCATCTGGGGCGGATAAGAAAATGCAGGACGGTAGGGACTGCTGGTGCTGGGTTGGGGGCCTGGGGTCTTGCAGTCAACGTAAGATAGCTGTGAATGTGCCAGGGATGCAAGGGCATGCAGGGAATACAACTGATGATGTCATTGCTAGGCTCACCACATTAATTTGGTGAGTGAAGGCTAAAGTACCTGAAATGCTTAATAGAATCGGGCAAGGCATCATTTGTCAGCATGGAAACATCGAAGCGGGTAGAAGCGTTGAACAGCACGTGGCTAAGACATTGTGGCAGTCGGCGGCAGATCAAGAATTAATTCCTAGAGGTTCTATACTAATATTACAGATGGTGGGGATTATCAAATCGCATTATGTAAACTATGCCATGAGGTTGATATGGCACACTGGAAGAGGTACATGGATATCTGCAGGGTCGCTTAGCTAGTGCTGATCAGCGATGTGTACTCGCAAGGGTGCAAGTATCTACGAGGTATCGTTGAACAATGTGTACAGCTTCATCAAATCGTGAGTCCAGCAGTCAGCAACATAGGGGTACATGACAACGGGCTTACGATGAGCTGCATCGTGCACACGAGGGTATCGCTCAGGATCGCAGCAGGATCGGCATACAGACGTTGCAACGTTCAGTGCACAGCGATTCAAGTAAGAGCAGTGCATTCACATAGGGAGTGTACTATTAGTACTGTACCAGCACTTGAATCTGTGCAGTAAAGCATACTAGTAGGTGGCTGTGCATCAGGTCATCAGGATTATGTAACGGCAATTCAGATGAAATCAGCTAAGAGGGTATCGCTCATGTTATAATCTGCAGCAAGAATAAAGGTCACATCAACATGAGGCATTGCAGTTAGTGCAGCAGTATTCTGTACATCAGAACACATGGGAGCAGTACGTTAGTGCTGACAGCGGCAATCTAATTAGCATTGAAGTTCAGAAAACGGGGAGTAGCAGATCCTCTTAAATGCTAATGTTCCCCTTTCCCTTTCATCTACTAGATCAGTTTATTCACGATGAACCTTTAAGAAGGCGTACTGCTTGATGTGTGCCTACGGACTGGTGGCAGTGGAGAGAACGGGGGTACTGGATGTGGTAGCTGAGTGTGGGATTGAGTGTTGATTGTGATGCAAAGTCGCCGGGGGTGGATGGCATGAGCTGGGTGCTTGTTGCATTCAGGTGAAGAAGAGGTGGGACATGTGTTTGGGTAGGGGTCGGTTGGTGAATGAAAGTGTGATTCCCAATCAGTTGAGATTGATGGGGTTCATCTTTGTCACTTGATGGGATGGACGGGAATGCAGGCCAGTTGGATGATGTCTTGTGGGGTGGAGAGGATGAGATACCAGTGGTGATGGTCTGTCGTGGAAGGTGGATGTTGTGTTATGTTCGAGATCCCCTCATGCAGTCATCGGGTGGCTATGAGGGCGTAGTGAAGAGGAGGCATGAGGACAGTCCGTGAGATGTTAGTATGGGCTACCTCAGGTACACTTGTATGAGGATGACAGGGTTGTCAGACAGTCCCCCCGCAAAGTTCTATACGGACGTGGATGAGCTGTTTTGTCGAGCTCTATGTTCTGATAGTGTGCATGACAAACTCTGAAGTCTGAATCGATGTATTATCTGAATTAGGGCTGTTGATCGAAAGTAGAGGTGATCCTGAGTTCTGTCCATTGTTGCATCCATCATGAAGAAGTGTTATGAGAAAATCGACACGCCGCTGGACAGGCGTGCACAACAAGGGAAAAGCAGGTAGGCCCTGGGGTGGGGAGTAAGGTTGTATATGGGTGTATGGACATGGATAGTGCGGGACATCCCCCCATCAAGTGGTCATGTCAAACAGTGATCTGAGTTTGGAGTGGATCGGAGCTGTTGTCCTCCCATTTGCATTGGCATAGAGAACGACACAGCGGAACGCAGCAAGGCACAGTCGGGAAGATCGATGGGTCTGCCTGACAAGGTGATCTCGGCGGTAGCAATCTAGCTGTCGCTTTGCAGCATTTTGGTATATCCGGCAAACGTCTGGGCGGGCAAGCGACGGGAGAAGGGCAATGAAGATGAGGTAATACCAAAGCGTATGCGTTTCAAGCACAGATATCGAACTGTGTGGTAGAATTGCTACGATCGGATAATATCTCGGATAATCATAAGCCATTCATGGATTCAGCATAGTTAAGTCATCGAATCTCATTAGAATAACAAGGAGAGGCGAAAGGTGATGGCTCGTCCAGGGCTGGGTAATCAGATTAGATTGTGTATACCTAGATAAGGAGGCAATTTTACCAGTCAATGGCAGTAGCGGTGCGGGTCGGTATCCTGTCAGTGGTTTCTGAGTTCGCAATGGACATCATCTGTCTTAAGCGAGAGACGTACGGTGATAGGGATCCTTGGCCGGTGGAGAAGTCGAGGATGGCACTTGGCATCAGGATGATTGCCCCCACTAAGGAGATTGCCGGATGGATCCGTCAAGTGTGGCACGCAGCAGAATGGCGTCGGGATCGATGACAGAGGAGTAGTATTGGAGCGGCGGGACTGAGGGGGGGGGGAGGGGGGGGGGGGGGGGGGGGGGGGGGGGGGGGGAGGTGCGAGAGGGAGGAGGATTCGGGGGTTGGAGGCGAAGGGGGGGAGGAAGTTGGAAAGTGTTGTTGAAAATTTGCGATGAACTGGGGCGGAAAGAAAAAAATGAATGGGTGGTGGGAGGAGGAGTGTGGGGGGAGGCCAAGATGGGAAGATCTGGCGTTTGTTGATAGCGTCAGGAGGTGGTGAGAATGGGCTGAGATGTGCGTAAAGAACGCGGAAGTGGGAGGTGGGTGCGGGGTGGGGGGCGCCAGGTGAGGAGGTTAGAGATTGTTGTCAGGGGGGGCGGTGGTGAGAGGGGGGGGGGGGGGGGGGGGGGGGGGGGCTGGAGGACAGCTTTAGCTCATAGAGGAGGGGTATCACCGTGCGACAGCGGATGAATATACGCACAAAGAGGTTTGTCCAAGGGTGAGGTTCTTGTGGGGGCTGGAGCTTTTTCTCACTCCTTTCAATTGATTGGCACTCCGCGCGACACAATTCAAAATGTCCTTCAGCTCGGAATAGCGACGAGCAAAGGGCAATCTAAAGCGAGGGACCTAAGACTGTAGGTTCCGGGAGTTGTCAGAGCCACAGAGACGAGGGGAAGACGGGAAGGACTAGATCTTACAGTTAGTAAGCATTCGGATCAATGCGATAGGGGAGAGTACTGAGATGCGACGGCCAACTTCTTAGGGTTACCGGCGTCAGAGTCCGTGCCTAGCTGGCGCGGCATCACAGTACAGTGCAGCAGGGAGGTTAGTCCATGTGCATCTATAAGTCACTCTAGGTGAGCCGTTGAAACCGGTTGAAATAACAGGTACGTGTCAATCCCGTACTCATCAACCTCAGGCAGGGCATGCTTGTCAGGGGTGTCCCCCCCACCAACCCCCCCCACCCCACCCCCCACCCCACCCCCCCCCCCCCACACACACACCCCCCTTACCTTTCAAAAAAATTTCGCCAACTTTATTCTTCATTGCTTCATTTCACTATGGACCTTATTGTGTTTTGCGCCTAAGAAAATGGCGGTGTCGGTAAATAGGTTTGGCGGGAATCCCCCAAAACCGGACAGTCGTTTAAACGACTGAAATAAACTTCTCCATTTTTAGGTGGCGGATTGTTCGGAAACTGGGGGCTCCATAAACGTACCAAGGTTAAATATGGCGGAATCCTTTTTAATTAAGGGCGCTGGTGGCTAGCGCGTTCCCGAATGAAATGAATTGGAATCCTTTACTCAATTGTATTTTAATTATTTTAATTTAATTATATTAATGTTGTGTTTTTTAATTCGATTGTACTCCTTTCAATTTGATTTAATTAACGTGATTTGAATTCATGTAATTGCTTTGATTTTTATCAATTCGAATATGATTAAATTTAATTTAATTTGATGTAATTGAATTTCATTGAATCGATGGATGTTGCATTCAGAGTAAGATGCATTCAGAGATTAGGTGTTATATGTAGATGTCGGCGTCGGAGGACTGGAATCGGGGAGTGTTAATACTGAGTAGTTTCAGTTCCTGGAGGGAGGGTGTGATCCGCGTATACCAAAGTATACTCAGTACGCGTTTGACTGACCTCCAGGAGTTCGGCGTCGGTTTATATACTAATCGGAATCGGAAGGGGTCGGTAGTCGTGTTGGTAGAGAAGAAGGGGAGGTAGAAAATGTATGGTGAGAAGGGAGGGGGAAGGTAGGTGGATGGTAGGCGGTGGTAGCAGTTATCGGTACGATGTGGTAGTAGGTCGGGGTGGAGTCGGTGGCTGGTCGGTGGTTATAGCAGTAGCAGTATCGGGTAGCAATGTCGTAGCTTTAGAAGGGTCCGTGCGTGGCAGGGCGGTGGTGTGTAGGGTAGCAGTAGTGGTAGGCTGGTCGGTAGTCGGTGTGTGTGATGTGATGAGAGTAGCAGTGGCGGTCAATGTCAGCTGGTCGGTAGTCAGGTGTGTGGTTAGTGGTCGGGAGTCGGTGGTCGCCAGGGCAACTGCAAGTGATCCCCCTTTCAGACACCCACGTCCTCTGGGTTGCTGCTGTAGTGAGTCTGCCGAAATAGTCAAGAAGTAGTGTTCTCGTCGGGGGAGTCAATTGGATTCGGTATCCATGCTGCATCATGGTAGAGGGGAACCCTGTCCATTGAAAAACCTTTGAGGTGGGTACCGTTGAATTTAACAAGGTGTGTCCAGTCGGCGTTCGGATGTACGGTGTGGTCCCAGTATTCAGAGATACGGCAGTCGGGAATTCATCGGCATCAAGTACTTACCGGTGGTGGTGTAGGGTTAGCATGGCCGGTAAATGTGTTGAAGGAAGGGGATCCCCATCCTTGTTGAGGTTTCGGGGGTCCTGGAGAGGATGGTGGAGAAGGGACGGTCTCGGAAGGGGTAGGATACAGTGGTGGGGTGGGGGAAGTTTCGGTGGATGGACAGTAGTCGGAGGAGGGGAAACATTGAAAGTTATGTAAACCTTTTGAGGTCATACGGTTAGTGCAAGTTCGATGCATGAGGGCCCACATTCGGGTTTATGGGGTATGGACCAGGGTTTGGGCAAAAGTTTCTTTCTGCCACCACGTCTGAGGTTGTGGCATTGAGATAGACATAGTCTCCTTGCTGAAAGTGGTTGGTGCTTGCTTTTGTAATAGTACTGCTTTTGTCGGTTTTGGGCGTAGCAATGGATATCTTGCAAGGGTTTTTATTGATGTAGGATTTTGGTCGGATTGAGTAGGTGCAGAGGATACTACAATGTCGGACAGCTTTATAGTATTCGGCAACCCTCGAGAGAAAGGAGTGTGTGGTGCGGCCAGAGTTCAATAAAAAGGAGAGAACCTGTGACTGGGTTTGTTTGCATTATTAATGGGCAAGCAACGGCAGGGAGGAGGAGATCCCAATCATCGGGTGTGGTGCTCACAAAGTGCCGTAAGATTTCTGTCATAAATTGTTGAGTCGTTTAAGTTTGCCCGTTAGTTTGCGGGTGATATATGCAGATATGTTAGGGTGGTACGGGTGCCCAGGAGTTCGGCAAATGCACGGGTAATAAAGAGGCCGGAGAATTGTTTACCTCTATAAGAAATCAGTTTTCGGGTGTGTGTGCCATGATATTGGACGACATGTTGGAAGAGGGTTGTTGCAACCGAGGCGGGCAGTACAAGTCGTTGTAGAGGGGATGATGGTACCATTTTGGTAAGCGGGCAGACAAAGACAAGGAGTGCATCAAAATCCTACGGACAGTTTCAGGATGCCGGTGAGGAAGGAAAGAAATCAGGGAGGACTTGTTCCCAAGGTCGGTGGGGATCGGCCGAGTGCAGTTGACCTTGAGTCTTTGCAGGGTGAGATTTATTTCGGTGGACAATTGGACAGTGTCTGATATAGTCATAAAAATCCTTCTTCAGGCCGGACAATAGAACTGTCGTGAGACAAGATCAAGGGTTACGGTCTCGGACCTTGATGACCGGCTAGGACGGTTGTCATGATGTTCGGATATGATACGGTTTTCAGGCCAGTAACATTCGGTCTTGTATGCGGTCGGGTGGTGTGGGGATGAGCTTTTGTCAGCCAAAATCCGTCGGTGTGTTCCGTTAAAGCTTATCGGTAAATTATTGGAGCAAAGGAAGTGTCGGTTGTATACCCCAAGAGGATTACTGTTTGACAGGACGGGGGTCGGGCAGGAGTGTCGACTTGTGCAACAATTGCATTGAAAAAGGCCAGGTGTCGGGGAAGTGGGGCAGCAACATTGTTCCGGCCAGCAATGTTGTTTCCACGGGGTTACTCAAACGGAGAGAAAAAAATTCCATCCATCGACCCTGTTTGGGGATGAGGAATTGCTGTGTTTTCAGGTAAATCAGGGGACAGTGGTCGGGTATAAGGTCAAGGTGGTACCTTCAAGGTAGCATCGGTTATTCACGGGGCTTGGTGACAAAGATACAGATCTTGTTCACCAAGTTGTATAGTTTTCTCAGTGGAAGAGAACTTTAGGGAAGTAATATGAAACGGGGGTTCTTTTTGTAACAAGACTGCACCCATGCCATTGACGGATGGCATCAAAAATTATGGAACGTTTTTCGGGATTCGGTATAGAAGCCAGAGTGGTGCAGAAGTGAGAGCAGTTTTGGTTAGCCCTCAAAAACTGGGCGGAATGGGAATTCAGTCCATTTGAAAAGGTTGGAGGAGGATGTGTGAGAAAAGTTGTTAACGGTGCGCCCAAGGCTAGAATATCCTTGGATATATTTCCGGAAATAGGTGGAAAGTCACAAGGAAGGATCGGAGGCGGCAACGGATGTGCGGTTGTGGAAAGGGAAGTGATTGTATCGGTTTTGGAGGGATCCCTGTTGAGATGTCCATGCCAAAAACAATATGACCAAGAATTTCATTCGGAAAGAAAGTGGCATTTGTGGATCTGCATGAGTTTCTCCGTTCGGAGGAGATCAAAACACTAGACGAGGTCATGTTTCAGATTGGTGGCCCGGTTTAGGAAAATACCAGAATATCATCGAGGTATATAACCACGAGTCATCAAGATGGTCCCCTGAAAAAGTCGGTTCATAACGGGACTGAAAGCGGATGGACCATTACAGATGCCCATAGGTAGTACCACATATTCAAAGTGACCATCGGTGTGTTGAAAGCAGTTTTCGGTATGTCGGTGGAGGATTCTCATTGTGGAACTGAGAACCCATGGGAGGTCGATGGGGAAAAGCAAGAGTGGACCTTGTAGTTGTCAAAGAGATCCTCAATACGGGGAATTGGGTATCGGTGTCGGATAGTAAGTGCATTGAATGGCCGTTGGTATCGATACCAAAAACGGAGGGAACCATCAGGTTTCGGTATGACAGTACCGGGGAGCCAAGGGAGCTGAAACTAGGTCGGATCCACCTTTGGATAGGAAATCGGCAACGGTTGTCTTGATTGCAGACATTTCTTTAGGACTATGCGGAACAATTGCGGTTACGGTATTTTCGGGAGTTCGGTTGGAGAGGATATTGCGTTCATCAATCTGGTCACGGAGAGGGGGTAAACCAGGGACTTCGGAGAATGTGATGAAATGTCGGTGTAAGAGTCGGTAAGGGTACGGAGCGGAGAGCTGCAGATCGGTATGTCCGGTGGTTTTTAGGCTCAAGAGTCAAAGTGTGAGTGAAACATGTGCAGTCTGAGACGGTTTGTCACATGGATTGTGCCAGATGGGGACGGGATCGGAATGTTTGCAGTCAGTGGAGGTTGTGGTTCTGCACTGTGATAGGCGGTGTGGTTGTACCAACAAAAGGGAAGGAACTGCATACTTGGAGGATGAGTTTACGGGCGCCCTGGCGTGGTGATATTTGCGGTGTGTCCGAGGAGGGAAAGGAGGCCAAGGAAATGGGCAAGTGCGTGTTGCATGACAGCTGGACCAGAGCCAGATCGGGTTTGAAACGGAGGATATTGTGAAAGTCTGAGACAGTTCGGTGACGCGTGAAGAAGTGTTAATGTCTGTGCACTCATTGTCAATACGGGCTTTATGTTGGCGAAGGCATCTGCTAACCTAAGAGGAGGTCAAATGTGGTGGAAGGTTGTGCTGTGCTTAGAATTAAGATTCGAGTTGTGGTGAATTTACCAAGTTGGAGTTTTGCCATGGGCTTGGCCAATACTCGGTATGGTCTGTGGACCGCCGGCAAGGGAGACAGAAGGTAGGGGCATGTGTAATGGTGAGGTCCATAACTTGGGCCATACGGAGTGTGCCAACAATTATGGGATGCACCGGTGTCACCGAAAATGGAGGACTTTGGCACCTCGCCAAAGAGGGCGGACTACCATTATCAGTGGATGAATGTCGGTAGGTGTGAAAGGGGTAGCGGCTGGTTGGTTACGGCAGGAGGGGTTGTAATTGTCCATGCATGGACTGGCCAGTGTTTTTCGGATGGGTTCGGTTTGAGGAAACAGTATGGTTATGGCAGAGATGTGAGCAAGATGCTTCTGGCTCTCAAGCATAGGTACGGTGCCCAGGTAGTGTGGGGGATACCAAGGGGGGGGTACTAAAAACGGTTTAGCTGGTGCCGGCGGGGGTCGGGTTTCAGGTATGCGAAGGTGGCTTGGGACGGTTTATTCTGTGCCAAGTTAAAAACAGCAGAAACGGAGGCGGTATTGGACTAAGCAGATTTAACATCCAGCGCTAACGCCATCAAAATGATAACTGTAAATCTGTTCAAGGATTGGCCATGAATAGAACGGTGTCCCTGCAAGACTAATTTGTCATATTAGCCATCCAGGTTTGGGGTCAGAAATCGGGAACCGGCTAGTTTTAGCCTTGCAGTCAGCGTTATGTGACCAGGCCTGTAAACAGTTATAGCAGATACCCGCTAGTCGGAGGGCTCGGCAACTAACTGACCGGGATGTGTTGGCCGGTTTGGAAGGACGTTACGTAGCTTAGGGGGGACTTCTGTTTTTTGACAGCCGGATCATTAACTCATGGCCTGAGCAGAGACGGGACGGGGACCAGGAGCCGGAGTGTGCCTGCAGAGCCGGGACCAGAGTTTGGCCGGGAATACCTGTGCCTTGGCCATAGCAGCGGCCAGCAGGTCCCTGATTCTCATGGGGGCGCTTAGTCGGTTCAGCATGAATAGCGGGTGGGTGCTCTCGATTGTTTTTATGTCTTGGGACTCCTTGTGTACTCCCTTAGAACTATCGGTCCGGACAGTTACTATGTCAGATTCCTGTTGACTGCGTCATCGAGTTCTTCTGGACACGCGATGTCTAGCCTGATACACTGATCAGGTTCAGGCTACCCCCTTTCCTCCACTGGTGCCCCTTAATGGTGATCCTGTGCTTGTACGTATCTCGTCCCGCATTTATGATTGGCGTGCATGCAAACACAAAGTCCACTCTCCGGAGTGTTATCCAAGTGATAGGTTATACGGCCCTTTAGTTACTACACTGCTTTGCGATGAACATTCCCGCCGAGGACTACCCCATTTTGTAAACTCCAGACTGGATGGTCTTTCCTGGACTCGCCGGGGTGCGCAGAGTAGTATCATCTCAGCGATGGCTGCGCCAAATCATCTTCCAACGGAGGAACGGCTCCTCTTGATGATGGGCTAGGGGGGGGGGGGGGGGGGGGGGGGGACGTTTTGTGACAGCTGCCTCTGTAGCGTCATGAGCGTCCTTCCGCCATCGGGAAGTAGTAACACCCCCGCGTCATCCTCCATCTTCTCATTACATTTCCTCCCCTGACGTCTGTCGCCTCCTCCCGTCTGTCGTAGATGACTGTGACGTTAAGACTCACGTCGGGACTCGCCTGGACATCGGGGAGATACCCGTCTTCGGTATGCTCGCGTCCTTGACGTCGTAACCTTTCTCTGGTGGGTTTAGCTCTGCCTGCATACCGGAGGTTGCCAAGCCGACCAAGCTCCCTGCTGATGTCTACGTCGTCTTTGCCCTTTTGACCTCTGCCCAGCGACGGTCGGCTACTGGCATGAGCTGCGCTCTAGTGGCTCGTGCTACCTTCTGGAGAAATTTTTTCGATCAAAGCGGGCGGATCGCGGCACGCCGTCGGGTTCGCCAGAGGGGACGACCTACGCGTCGGACCTGGAGATTCTGGAGGTGTTAGGCGGGTGGTTAGGAGCAGGGGGGTATGGTCAGCACCACTACGGTGTGGCTCCTCTTTACCCCAAACGGGTTGCTGAGTCGAGCGATAGAGGGGCGGACTTGAGATTGACTGATCATCGACGGCGGGATTATTAGGACCTTTACATGCCTCGGATTGACTCTTCGCATCATAGCGATTAAATGTTCGAATCGCCCTTCGATTTGCGATTTTCTGGCACAGGTGTGATTGCTGCACTGTCATTCTCGTCTCCTTTTTCCATACCTCACAAATATCGACTTCGACCTAACGCTTCCCCACCTTCTGTGATCCCAGGTCTGCAGCGCCGGACTTCGCCCATGCTAAGGCCGCAGTGGGACGCCGTCCTGGCCCTAGTCCAGCGGCGGGAGGATTCTTTGGCATGATATCTGGTGGATATTTTTCTTTCTTTAGGCTCCTTATGTGACCCCTGGGTGCGTTCCGTGGTTGATCAGAGGTGGTTACTTACTTTGTCTTCCCGTTGCCCCTGGTTCCCCCCTTAGATGGATGCCTTAGCTTACGTGAGTTTGAGTTCAAGTGTTTGAGTTATGATCGGGCTAGGAAATTTTATTAAGTGGTATAGAGGCATGGTTGATCACGATTCGTTGCGGGCATGCATGAGGTTGTTGATGATGACACTGCTCAGCATGGTAGCTAGTGTTGTTGATCTTCGCAATCGCGTGTTCATCTAGGGAGACAAGACTCCTCGGAGCTTTCTTTGGGGTTGCACCTGATTGTGTCGTTTGTTGGCGTTTGTTTAGTTGCCCTGCTATGTAATCTTAGTATTTGGCAGTTCACGCAACAAGCTAGTAGAAAAGGCATTATTGGTAGACTGGTTGGAGTATCCCTGGTGAGTAAGGTTATTAGATTTGGCGTTCCAATGTTGCGCCAGTTAGTAGTGCAGTAGTGATTGTACTCTCATCCCAGTTCAGTTCTAAACTGTCTTCCGGGTTCTCAACTTTTAGTATGGGTCACCGTGCCCCGATTGCATCCCTCTGTCATCAAACGGTATGATATGTATGTGACCGGTAACCCTACGCCCTTTAACACCCCATTGTTGTGGCTGGCCTGCTGGATGTATCATTGTTGCATTCCTAGACCAGGGCCTGATATTGCTGTATTGGATGTGTGAAGTTTTTAGGGCGGGGGGGGGGAGTTGGATATCCAACTATAATCTTAGCCGAATTAAGGGGGTCGCCAGGCCCTCTATGTTGCCAGTTTTAGCGGGAAGCTTTAGGATTTAGACAGACTTCGATCATACGTTGGTACTGGATAAGGTCCATGTGACTATAGTAGCCAACCTCGACCACCTGGAGGGCTCGCGGGGCGGTGTCGATAATTCCGACGCCTCATGTCTTTCCTGGGGGATTTACTCGGGTTCAAGCCCATTTGTGATGATGGAGCCGTTGCCGAATGGGTAAGTTGATGATCTTGAACACTGTCTAGCTTGATACTGCGTATGGCTGGGGTGTTACAGTCAACCCAGGATTCATTGTTTAGGTGCTGCTGGTTTCATACGGAGGTTAACATGGCCCTATGTGTGAGTGCCTATTCCTCAGCAACATCCTAGACTGACTTATAGGGTAGTCTTAGATTGTGGAGAGTTACGACGCTGTGTTTAGGCTAGCTCATTTCCGCTGTCTTTCGTTTTTGGTGGTGGAAAAGGTGGTACTTTAATCAGACCACGTTATAGCGTTCTTGATGGTTTTGACTCTTAGTTCATAGGCAGATGGTTCGTTCGGTGGAGCTCATCAAGTTAACTATTTTCTTTTTACTCACACTGTTTTTAGATCACCAAGCCCTACATGTGATTGGAACTTTTGGAGGTGTAGTAGTTGTTTCCCTTTGGATTTTACAGTAATTTGGTGGGCTGGGTTCATTCTTGCAGTAGGTGTAATTGCAGATGTACTTGCAGTTGTTTTGTACTTGAGATGTGACAGCCGCTCACCTCTTTCTGTTCTTCCGAGTGTATTCAAGCGCCCTTTCTTTCCTTCCTTTGCAGTAAATTCTTTGAAGTCCTTTTCTGCGTTCCTATTTCAGGTGGACAATAGGTTTTATGTACTATGGTTTACATCTACCCTCTATGGTTCATGGAACTGTGTTTCCTTTGTTGGTACAATTTCTTGAAAATTTTACTTCGCATCCTTTGATTTTTTTCAGTTACTGCCAGGTTTGGTTTGCTTGTGGTAGGCGCTTGGGTTGTTGTCTTGAGTGCATGAGTTATTTGCGGTGCGATACCCCACCTGCTTAGAATCGTTTTTCAGTCAGTGCAGTAGCTGGGGGGAGGTATGAGGAGAAGGAACGGGCAGTAAAGTCGGCTGAAGGAAAGAGTTGAACCCCCCGGGAGAAGATAGTTGAAGAAGGTGGGGGGAATATAAACACACTGAGGAGGAAATGATATGATAGGAAGAGTTGTGAAGGTAATTAGTGGATTTTTTTTTCCACAATTTTTTTTGTCCATAGTAGTATTTAGGTAATCGTGTCTGAAGATAGAATTGAGGACGCGGGAGAGATAGAAGATGGTGCGGATAAAAAAGTATTGCATACGTGTCTAGTTTCGGTTATCATGTGAGTGGCGTTAGTTCCTATTCCCGGATCGGGTTTTCTATACCGTTGTTCCCCAACTTGATATTACGAGGGGGGACAGGAGGAGATGAGGTGAAAGTTATAGGTGTATTGAAGGAAAAGTTGGTCGCCAAATGCATGTGGTAATTAGGGGATTGATTTTCTGGTTTGGACAATCCCTGTGATTTGATTGGTTTGGTGCTTTTACTATTCTGGATGAATAGTATTTTTGCGCTTACATGGCCTGGTTTACATTTCCATTTTGAGTCTCAGCTCAGCTCGGTATTTGAACCAAGTTTTTTGCTTTCTTACATTTTCGGAGTACTACAGTGGTTTTTGGTTATCCTTCTATCCTTTTATTTTAGACAAGGCTTTCTTCTGGTTTCTGTTT
This sequence comes from Chlamydomonas sp. ICE-L, assembly GCA_013435795.1. NCBI lineage: Eukaryota > Viridiplantae > Chlorophyta > Chlorophyceae > Chlamydomonadales > Chlamydomonadaceae > Chlamydomonas > Chlamydomonas sp. ICE-L. The sequence goes on along the minus strand of JACBWV010000394.1, from coordinate 2,377,419 downwards.
TTCCGGCCCGTTCCTGTATAATTTTTGTTTCCTACCAGTTTTATGGTTTCTATGTCCCAGTGCCAAAGGTTGTAGGCGTTACTAGTATTGTATGTCACCTGGTCATAGGTGGAGTATCCAGAAGATGAATAGCGGTGCTCTCGCTTGTTTGTTTATGTTCTTGGTGACTCCTTGGGTAATCCCTTAGTAGAACTATCGGGTCGCAGTACTATGTCAGCTTTCTGTTGACTGCGTCAATCGGTTCTTCTGACACGCGCTTGTCTCTAGAGCCTGTACCACTGATCAGGTTCCAGGCAACCGCACCCTTTCTCCACTGGTGCCCCTTAATGGGGCATGCCACAGATCGTTTGTACAACAGTGCAATTCAGTGCACAGCATTCAGTACAACAGTGCATTACACATGGGTTGTACGTTAGTACCGTACAGCACTTCAATCTGTGCAGTACAGTACATCAGTAGGTGGCTGTGCATCAGTGCATCAGGATTATGTTACACGCAGATGAAAAAACAGCTCACGAGGGTATCGCTCATGCTTATATCTGCATGCAAGAATAGGTCACATCACATGATGCATTGCAGTTTAGTGCAGCAGTACTTCTGTACATCAGCACATGGACAGTACGTTAGTGCATTACAGTGCTGCAATTTATAGCATGTAAGTCAGAACACGGGGAGTACATGATCCTCTTAAAGCTAATGTTCCCCCTTTTCCCTCTCATCTACTAATCAGTTATCCGATACCTAGAGAGAGGCGCAATGCCTTGATGTGCCTACGGCTGGTGGGCAGGGAGAACAGGGGGTTCCTTGATGTGTGTGGATGAGTGTGGGTGAGTGTGATTATGCAAAGGTCAGCGGTGATGGCATGAGCCTGGTGCTTGTTGCATTCACGGGGAAGAGGTGGGACACGTGTTTGGGTAGGGATGTTGGTGAAAGTGTGATCCCAATCAGTTGAGATTGATGGGGTCATCTTGTCACTATGATGGATGACGGGAATGCAGGCCGTTGGCATGATGTCTTGCTGGGTGGAGCAGGATGAGATACCAGTGGTGGATGGTTCTGTCGTGGAGGTGGATGTGTGGTTCATGTTCAGATCCTCCTCATGCAAGTCATCAGGGTTGTCATGAGGGCTAGGTGCTGAAGAGGAGGCATGAGTGACAGTCCGTGAGATGTTATCATGGGCTACCTCAGGTACACTTGTATGAGGGATGACAGGGTTGTCAGACAGTTCCCCCCCATGCAAATGTTCAATATCAACGACAGTGGATCTGAGGCTGTATTTGGATCTGAGTGCTTCTAGTTTGTCTTCTGGATAGTTGTGGAAGTTGACAAACTTTCTGATAGGTTCTGAAAGGTGCGCACGGATGTATTCAATCTGAAAATTAAGCAGGCTGTTAGATCCAGGAGGAAAGTAGAAGTGTGATACCTTGAGTTCAGCTTCCATCGATTCAATCCACTCATGAAAGAAGTGTTGATGAAAGATGAAGGTCTGACAGGGCGTGCAAGCAAGGGGAACAGGTACACTTGTATGAGGGATGACAGGATTGTCAGACAGTTCCCCCCCATGCAAGTGTTCAATGTCAACAACAGTGGATCTAGAGTTGGAGCTGGATCTGGAGCTGTTGTCCTCAATTGTTGCATTAGCGGGCATCAGAGAAACGACTACGACAGCGGGCACAGGCGTGCAAGCAAGGGCAACAGTCGGGACAGATCGATGGTGGTCGGCCATGACAGGGTTGATCTTTCCAAAGTGCAATCTGAGGTCTCGCAGTATTTTTTCCGCAACGTCTGTGTGCGTGGCAAACATGCGAACAAGGGGAGGGGGCAATGAGTTGACTACATACCGAAATGCTATGCCGTTTGCATAGCTACAGATTCTAGTGTCGGGATAATCCTCTCTGTCGGGATAATACTCTCTGTCATCATAAGCATCATAAGCATCATAAGCATCATCATCATTAGAATCAGAATCACTGAAAGGTGATGGCTCACCGTCCGGCTGGTAATCAAGCATAGCATCTGCCTTGATGAACTTGCTATAAGGGGCATTTTCGATGTCATGGCAGATAGCTGAGTACCACTCACCAAAATCCTTGCCTGGTTCATAGACGTTCCAATGGACAGGCTCAATCTCTCTCAAGCGCAAACGGTCAGGATAAGGATGCATTGGCCAGGTGGAGAGTCGAGCGAGATGGCCACCTTGGCGATCAGGATGTGCCCCCCATCAGGAGATTGCCGGATAGGATCCGTCAAGTGTGACCACGCAGCAGAATGGCGTCGGGATCGATGACAGAGGAGGGTATTGGAGCGGCGGAGAGGGGGGGGGGGGGGGGGGGGGGGGGGGGGGGGGGGGGGGGGGGGGGTTGCGAGGAACGGGGGAGGAGGATTCGGGAGGTTGGAGGCGAAGGGGGGGGAGGAATTGGAAGAAGTGGTGAAAATTTGCGATGCAACTGGGGCGGGAAAAATGAATGTGGTGGTGGGAGGAGCGAGTTGGAGGTGGAGGCCAACTTGGGAGCGATCTAGAGGGTTTGATAGGTCAGGAGGTGGTTGAGAAGTGGCTGAGATTGCGTAAGCAACGGGACGTGGGAGGTGGGAAGGGGGTGGTGGGGGCGCAGTGGAGGTAGAGATTGTTGTCAGGGGGGGGTGAGAGGGGGGGGGGGGGGGGGGGGGGGGGGGGGGGGGGCTGGACGACAGCTTGATGCTCAATGGAGCAGGATCAATCCGGACACGCGGATGATATACCGCACAAGAGTGGTGTCCCAACGGGGAGGTTCTTGTTGGGTGGAGCTTTCTTCACTCCTTTCAATTGATTCACTCCGCGCGACAACAATCAAAATGCCCTTCAGCTCGGAATACCGTCGAGCAAGGACAATCTAAAGCGAAGGGCCCATGACCTGTAGTTTTCCGGAGTGTGTGCAGAGCACAGAGACGAGGGGAAGACGGTAAGGATAAGATCTTTACAGTTAGATAAGCATTCGATCAATGCGCTAGGAGGAAGTACTGAGATGGCGCGGCACCTTAGGGTACCGGCGTCAGAGTCCGTGCCATAGCTGGCAGCGGCATCACAGTACAGTGCAGCAGGGAGGTAGTCCTGTGCACTCTAAGTCACTCTAGGTGAGCCGGTGAAACCCGGTGAATAACAGTAAACCGGAAGAAAAAAACGGAACTAACGTTGTTCCTATGGCAGATAATAAGTAGTTTTTGTGAATTGGTTTACCACCCCGACCTTAAGTACACGGCTATGGGTTGCTTATAGTTGCTCGCCATCTTTGGCTATGTTTAAAGACATAGAATCAGAAAGGTAAAGACTGATGAAGAAGGTAAAAACTCAACCATTTGAATCATTAAGTTTAAACTTGTAACAATTTATTTCGTCTGCTTATTTTATTAGTCTGATCCCTGGTTACATATTGAACTGATATACTTGTAATTGGAAGATATACAAAGAGAAGCCATAGGAATAGCCATGTAACAATCCAAGCCAGTATGATGTACTGGCAGTTTTCGTCCCGGCATACTTGAATTGGCAGTGGGCGAACGGACCATTCAATCGAAACGACCGATGTACCGTGATAACCCCCCATGTAAACCCCCAACTGGCCTTTGGTCCTAACACATTCGAAATTGGGCGACAAACACACGCACCCACTCAGTCGAGTGCGTAGATCGGCAGTTTTCAATTCATCAGACTAGGTTAAACTTCCACGCCGATAGGCGCTTATTTCTTCCTTTCATTCTTCCAATTCTTCTTTGATGATCAGTGAATCAACACCTGCAGACATATTCCTTCGTATGCTAACCTCTCAATTGGTTGACTTCTTCCTTCCGGATCCACTCAAGCTCGTGTTTCATATGAACTGGAGCCCATCCAAGACCCCCGACGCATTTCACGTCGATCCAGAGACGCTGTTGGAGATGCTACAAGCGGAGCTTAAGTTGCCGGCCGCAGACTGGGCCAAAAAATCGTGGTGCTCTTTGCTCGAAGACTCCTGTATCGAGGTAGGGTATTTGCGCAATCCGTCGCCTCGCATCTGTGTATGTTAGTTACAGTCCCATACCGGTACATTCAAATTATATGATTCATATTTGCTCTTCGATCTACATGCTTAGGTGCAAGTCAGCTCGCTTGAAAAGCTGTCCACTAGGAAGTCCCCTGTCAAGTCCGAGATTCCTCCTGAGAAGCATTCGTCATCGAGGTAAAGCTCAGGGAGCAAGAGATCTCTGGGACCTGGGACTTCTGGAATTGAAGGTGTCAGCACTGTGGTCACAAAACTCATCGGACAGGTATGGTTCATTGATAGCGCTTACTGTATGTACAATGCAAGCACCAACCTGATGAAATGATGTGTCGAGCTGCCATGCAGCTGCCTAGCCTGCTTGTGATCTGCTATCTGTATAGCAGTCCACCTGAATTAGCGACGGGTTCAGATTGCTTGCAGCTGCCTTGTAGTCTGGTGATCTCTGGAGTTGAAGTGTTGTTTTTAGATTGCAGGTGTGACAGATGCTATGTAGAGCTTATCCCTGTTTGATGTATGTACATTGCATGCACCAACCTAATAAGATGACCTGTGGAGCTCCCATGCAGCTGCCTAGATTGGTGATCTGTTTGCACAGCAGTGGCAAGGCCAACGAACCAGCCAGGCAATTAGACACGCAGTCGGGCAACAAGTCAGTTTGTTTGTAAGTCAGTATGTCAGTTACCCCGTCACCGAGTCTGTCAATCAGGAAGTGAGTCAGTGACTTAGTGAATCAGTCACGTATTCAGTCTGTCTGCCGGTTGGCAAGCCAATCAATATCACATCTTACACACTCTCCAACCACGTGCACGTTGCAGGCACTTGATGGAAGCTCGTTCGTGCCTATTGACGACACCACTGGATATAATGTCTTGAAGAGTGCTGCCACAGGCAACAGTTCAGAGCCGAAGATGAAAGTTTGGGGGGCAGCCTGGATTTGGTCGATCAAGGCCTAAGCAGGCTATGTAATGATGCAGGCCGTGGCCCAGTTTGGGACTGGGATCCATGAACTTGCCAAGCCTGCCAATGAAGCCATACTGGCCGCCATCACAAGGTAAGATCAGCTCTTATTTATTTATTACATCCTCATCATTGGCCCACTTAGCTCTTGTTACTCAGTTCATCTCATCACTCAGCATATCACAATTAGCATTGCTAATTTGCTAGGGTCTTAGGTATCCTTTTATTTAGGTTTAAAGGGTGCATTTTGTGTGTGCGTGCTTGCGTGCGTGTGTGTGGTGGGGGTGGTGGTGGTGGTGGTGGGGGTCTGCAGCGGGGTGGCAAGGGTGCCAAAGACAGTCTAAATTTGCAGTGCAGCTCATCTCATTCAGCTTATCTCATCCCTAAGCCCTGCAAAATAGCGAATTTCACTCATCTCATCTCTCTATTCATCTCATCACTTAGCACATATTACGTAGCTCATCTCATCACTCAGCGCATCTCACTGAGCGCATCCCATTAAGCTTATCTTCTCACTTGGCGTATCTCGCTCAGCTCAGCTCATCATTCAGAGCATCTGACTCATTTCATCGGACCCCCTCTCTTGTATAATATCTTCACTCAGCTCATATATTCACTCAGCGCTTCTCATCACTCACAACATCCCACTCAGCTCATCTGGCCCCTCATTTATGTAGGGAAATCTCCCACCGAAATGGGAACCAGAAGACGAAAACTGATTGGCTGGAGGGGAGGAAGAGGCAGGCATTGTTGTGGCTCATTACCTTTGCCAAGGAAGGAGAGACCAAGTGGAAGGACGTGGTCTTTGCTAGGTGGGACACCGAGGCTATTGATGTCTCCCAGAGGTTAATGGCGCAACCATTGAAAGGTAGGATACATCTTGCACTCTTGCTTGCCCATGGGCATCATTGGAATTGCATTTTTTGATACTTAGTTCCGTGAGTCAACCATGCAGTACGCGGTTAGTCATACATGAATTGTATATAGCCTGCTGCCCTCGTGTATATAGCCTGCCCCCGTCTATATAGCCTGACCTTCATTGCTGGTCCCACAACCTGCCCCCCCTCCCCCCCCCGTGTATGGTATATTGCCTGCCATCCATTGTTGGTCCCTGCCCCCGCTCATGTAGCCAGCTGACGCACTGCTCGTCCAAGTGTATATCTAGCTCCCTGAGTACACCAAATTGCTAAAAAGAAGCGGGGTCGGGGGTTCCATTCCCCCTACGGTCGCTCTGAGCGTTGCAGGTCGTTGACAACCGTAATGGTAGCTTGTCCAGTCGAGGTGGTAGACCGTTCTCTGCCCGCGTGCGACGGGTTCCCTAAATACCACGCCCCACCGCACCAGGCGTTATCATTACTTTTTTTAAGCTACCAGACTGACATATCGATGACTAACTAGCTGAATGACTGACTCAATTAGTGCCCAATTTACTGACATAACATATGTGATTCACAATTCCAACATGAAAAAACTTCCCATATGCCCTATTCAGGTGCTTAGGTCCAGGATGCTTCCATGGGGACGTGGGGGGACTTGATTGAGTATTATGAAGGCAACTGATGCCATGTAGCGCGTGGCAATAGCTTGGCCCTTCCAGCGCTTGGCAATGAAACGGAGACTGCCATGAATGAGGAGGTCACAAGCCCAGCAAAGAAGAAGGCAGCTCGCGTGGACGGATTGGATAATCTGACATCTACGGATTGGATACATCTGCAGCTGCTGCAAAACCTGCAGGCCGAGAGAAAAGGGGGGCAGCGGGCAGGACGAAAAAGGGGGCAGGGGTAAATAGCTAGACAGGACTGGAGTGTAGGAGCAGGGCTAGCTTCTATATAGAGGGCTAGCTGTTTGGAACTCTTGAGTCTTGAAGGATGGGATCTCGTGAGACTTTATTACTCATAAAGATAGTAGCTAGTGCGGTCCCAAGCATATAATTCCCATATAAGAAGTATGTGTCTTGTAGCTAGTTGCGTTGCTCATAATTTAATGGAGTAATGCACTGCCATATATCACAAATTGTACAACTGGTAGGATGAGGTGTGGTTCGTATTTTGTGTGGTTGCTTGCTTATTATAATTTGTTGATTTATTTTCGGCCATATGAGTTAGAAATGTTACGAGTGAGGTTTGCGTTAGTAGTAAGTCATTTTGCCCGTACAATGGTGTTTAATTGAAGCTACCTACCTATGGTGTTTAATTGAAGCTACCTATCTATCAAGTTGTTGAGAAGCACAACTTTGCTTCATATTTATGTAAACTAACTCATGGGATGATTTAATGATCACCATGAACAAGTTGGAATACAATTTCGAGATTACCTGAAGAGCATCCAGATACGTATCTGCTCGTTTCAAATTATTATCTCAGATATTTGTCTCAGATATTGTACAGATACTATCTAGATGTTATCTAGCTACCACAGATACAGGCGCATGTACGTTTTCAGCTATTGTCTAGAAGCTATCTAAAGAGTATCTAGAAGTACAGATATTCATATCTAGATGTTGTCTAGATACTCTCTAGGCAGTATCTAGAAATACAGATATCCGTATCTAGATATTGTTTAGATACTCTCTAAGCAGTATCTAGAAACACAGATATCCGTATCTAGATATTGCCTAGATACTCTCTAAGCAGACTTGCAAGACATGCAGAGCTGGGCATGCGTTAGATAGCAAGGAAGGGAAAATAGCAAGGGGCAGGGCGGCTATGAGCACAGCAGGGCATGCGTTAGAGAGCAAGGAAGGGAAAAGAGCAATGCAGGCCAGTAAGAACAGTGAGAGGCAAGACGGTGATGAGCAGGGCAAGGCATGTGTTTAACAGCGACAAAGGGGAGGCAGAATGGCAAGGGACAGGACAGTGAAGACCTAAGCAGGGCGTGCGTTAAAGAGCAAAGGAGGGGAGGCAGAATGGCAAGGGGCAGGACAGTGATGGCCTAAGCAGGGCGTGCGTTACAGAGCAATGGAGGGGAGGCGCATGGCAAGGGGCAGGACAGTGATGACCTAAGGAGTGCTTGCGTTACAGAGCAATTGAGGGGAGGCAGAATGGCAAGGGACAGGACAGTGATGACCTAGGTAGGGCGTGCGTTACAGAGCAATGAAGGAGAGGGAGAATGGAAAGGGGCATGACAGTGATGACCTAAGCATGGCTTGTGTCACAAAGCAATTGAGGGGAGGGAGAATGGCAAGGGGCAGGACAGTCATGACCTAAGGAGGGCGTGCGTTACAAAGCAATGGAGGGGAGGCAAAATGGCAAGGGGCAAGACAGTGATGACCTAAGGAGGGCGTGCGTTACAGACCGATGGAGGGGAAGCAGAATAAAAAGGGGCAGGACAGTGATGACTTAAGCAGGGCTTGCGTTACAGAGCAATGGAGGGGAGGCAAAATGGCAAGGGGAAGGACAGTGATGACCTAAGGAGGGCTTGCGTTACAGAGCAATTGAGGGGAGGCAGACTGACAATGGCAAGGGACAGGACAGTGATGACCTAAGCAGGGCTTGCGTCACAGAGCAATGGAGGGGAGGGAGAATGGCAAGGGGCAGGACAGTGCTGACCTAAGCAGGGCTTGCTTAACAGAGCAATGAAAGAGAGAGATGGGAATGGCATGGGGCAGGACAGTGATGATCGAAGCAAGGCTTGCGTTACAGAGCAATGAAAGGGAAGGGAATGGCAAGGGGCAGGACAGTGATGATCTAAGAAGGGCGTGCGTTACAGACCGATGAAGGGGAAGCAGAATTGCAAGGGGCAGGACAGTGATGATCTAAGAAGGGCGTGCGTTACAGAGCAATGGAGGGGAGGCAGAATGGCAAGGGGCAGGACAGTGATGACCTAATGAGCAGGACTTGCGTCACAGAGCAATGAAGCGGAGGGAGAATGGCAAGGGGCAAGACAGTGATGACCTAATGAGCATGGCTTGATTCACAGAGCAATGGAGTGGAGGGAGAATGGCAAGGGGTAGGACAGTGATGACCTAAGCAGGGCGTGCGTTACAGAGCAATGGAGGGGAAGCAGAATGGCAAGGGGCATGACATTGATGACCTAAGCAGGGCGTGCGTTACAGAGCAATGGAGGGGAAGCAGAATAAAAAGGGGCATGACAGTGATGATCTAAGCATGGCGTGCGTTACATAGCAATGAAGGAGAGGGAGAATGGAAAGGGGCATGACAGTGATGACCTAAGCAAGGCGTGCGTTACAGAGCAATGAAGGGGTGGGAGAATGGCAAAGGCTGACAAGTGAAAGAGACAGTGGCAGTGACAGAGGCAAGGGCAGTGGCAGATGCGGTGACATAGACAGTGACAGAGGTAGCGACTGAGACAGTGGCTCATGTGCACCACTTAGGCACGTTATCCCGTCAGAATTCTGTACGCCACACTGTTGCGAAACCGCACTTACTAGCAAGCTTCAGTTATCACAGACATTGTTGTTCAGCAGCCTCATGTGTTCAGACAAAGGAACATCAGAACTGGGAAGGAATACAATTCCCATCAACGGATAGAGCATTGGTCCCTGCAAATAATGAAGGCAGGCATAGTTTTATTTAGTTGCACCCTTTACTTCTTATTTGAAAATAGTTGGAAGAACCCCACCACCCCACCCCCGGATGTTGTGGATGGGGCTTCTCTTGTGCCGACAATGGCCTAGCGCTCAAACAGACAGACAGGCAAGTATACATGCGTGCAACAGAAAGGCATGCAGGCAGGCAACCAAGCCACTATTCCATGTGCTGAACACACTGTGTCCAGAACCTCCAAGCTGCACAAACCCTGCAATTCAGCCGGAATGTCATTCCATGGGTTGAGCTTCCAAATATCTGGAGCACTTCGGTTAGTAAGTTAATCAGACAGATAAACACTCAATGATGTTGAGTATGCATGTCACCAACCAGACAGGCAGCCAATCAGTCACGAGCGAGGAAGACAGAAAAGCACGTATGCAGACATGCATGCACAAAAGGCAGGCATGCAAGCATATGGACACCGCGTTCAGAATACCCTAGGCCACACTGTTGCGAAACCGCAACTACAAGCAAGCTTCAGACCGCTAGCAGACAGAGCATGGGTCCCTGCAAAATGGAGGGCAGGCATAGTTTCATTTATTTACACCCTTTGCGTCGTTTTGGCATGTTGGTCGGAAGATCCCCCTGGAAGTAAAACCTGCCTCAAGCTCAGGTACCCGAACCTCAGGTCCTACCCCAGCCTTGAATTGTCCACCCTTGTCTGAGTTAACCAAGCAGAATGGATCCGGAAGACCCAAGCTGCATGCCATGGACATGGGTCTAGTGCGTCAGCCAAACAGACACATTGCATGTGCAAAAGGGCAGGAAGCAAGAGGCAAATGTGCTCCTCAACCGTAACGCCTGAAGAATCCTCGCATACGGGACATCAAGAAAATCAAGGTACAAGAGGACGACCTTACCATGCAAGATCCATACAAGCTGCCACCATCTTTCATGCAGGGTCTCAAGGGATAATTGCCACGCATGGGATCATCTCCTGATACAATGCTCAAGTGCACCATGCAGTCAGGGCAGTGTATGATCCCACTAGAGTGTAAGGCCCCGTGTCAAGCTCAACACAAGCCCAGGTGAGAACAGATGGAAGTATGACTCACATATGAGTTGGGAGCAAGTTTTCCCAGCATCCTACTTTGCACAGTGCCAACTAATTAGTTTAATCATGCTGGCCTCTAAAGCTGAAGTCAAGCTCCTGGCTCATTACACTCCACAGACCACCACAATCGTCAGTGTCCACCGCAACGTCGGGTGGGCAGCCGAGATGCTGCAATGGGCGCAGCTATTCCATGCGGACTGCTGGCTGCAAGATACGCGGCCTTCATCAGATGCAATGACTACCTACACAGGTCTAACGTGATCGGATCGGTTGCGAGCAGCAACGGAAGCGATGTAAGGTCATATTCCAAACAACAGATCGGACGCACTAGCTCGCGCTACTGCACTAGTCCACGCCGAAGGGTGTGGCGCAGTAATCCTGAAAAGAAAGCAGAAAAGAAAGGAGGAAAGAAATCAGGCCGCCGGAATTACAATAGCAGCACAAAGAACAATGGGTAGCGAGGCCGACATTACCCAAGTGATGAGGGAGGAACTAAGAGAGATAGACAGAGGGTTTGCGTGGCTTGCAAGCCGATAGACCTGGTCAAATATTGCAATGGCCAAACCTGGACCCTTTGACCCAAACCTGGACCCTTTGATCCCAAACTTGGACCCTTTGACCCAGACCTTGACCCTTTGACCCAAACCTGGACCCTTTGATCCAGACCTGGACCCTTTGACCCAGACCTGGACCCTTTGATCCCAAACCTGGACCCATTAAACAAAACCTGGAACCTTTGACACAAACCTAGACCCTTTGACCCAAACCTGGACCTGTCGACCCAAACCTGGACCCTTTGACACAAACCTGGACCCTTTGACACAAACCTGGACCCTTTGACCCAAACCTGGACCCTTTAACCCAAACATGGACCCTTTGACCCAAACCTGGACCCTTTAGCCCAGACCTGGACAGGTCGACCCCAAACCTGGACCCTTTGACCCAAACCTGGACCCTTTGACCCAAACCTGGACCCTTTGACCCAAACCTGGACCCTTTGACCCAAACCTGGAACTTTGACCCAGACCTGGACCCTTTGACCCAAACCTGGACCCTTTGACCCAAACCTGGACCCTTTGACACAAACCTGGACCCTTTGACACAAACCTGGACCTGTCGACCCAAACCTGGACCCTTTGACACAAACCTAGACCGTTTGACACAAACCTGGACCCTTTAACCCAAACCTGGACCTGTCGACCCAGACCTGGACCCTTTGATCCCAACCCTAGACCCTTGGACCAAAACCTGGACCCTTTGACCTAGACCTGGACCTGTCGACCCAAACCTGGACCCTTTGACACAAACCTTGACCTGTCGACACAAACCTAGACGTGTTGACCCAAACCTAGACCTGTCAACCCAAACCTGGACCCTATAACACAAACCTGGACCCTTTGATACAAACCACGACCCTATTGACCCAAACCTGGACCCTGTTGACACAAAACTAGACCCGTTGACCCAAACCTGGACTCTTTGACAAAAACCTGGACCCTATTGACCCAAATCTGGACCTTTTGACCCAAACCTAGACCCTATAACACAAACCTAGACCTGTTGACCTAAACCTAGACACGCAAACATACAAAACTTCACAAGCAAGCAACACATGGCCGCGAATTTGTGGTTTCAAATCAACAACTAAATTAATGCACATGCACATGCACACGCAAACACACAACACTTCACAAGCAAGCAACACATGGTGGCGACTTTGTGGTATCAAATCAACAACTACATACACACACACGCAAACACACAACACTTCACAAGCAAGCAACACATGGCCGCGACTTTGTGGTATCAAATCAACAACTACATACACACACACGCAAACACACAACACTTCACAAGCAAGCAACACATGGCCGCGACTTTGTGGTATCAAATCAACAACTAAATTAATGCACACGCACACATGCACACGCAAACACACAACACTTCACAAGCAAGCAACACATGGCCGCGACTTTGTGGTATCAAATCAACAACTACATACACACACATACACATGCACACGCAAACACACAACACTTCACAAGCAAGCAACACATGGTGGCGAATTTGTGGTATCAAATCAACAACTAAATTAATGCACACGCACACATGCACACGCAAACACACAACACTTCACAAGCAAGCAACACATGGCCGCCGCTTTGTGGTATCAAATCAACAACTACATACACACACATACACATGCACACGCAAACACACAACACTTCACAAGCAAGCAACACATGGTGGCGACTTTGTGGTATCAAATCAACAACTAAATTAATGCACACGCACACATGCACACGCAAACACACAACACTTCACAAGCAAGCAACACATGGCCGCGACTTTGTGGTATCAAATCAACAACTACATACACACACGCACACATGCACACGCAAACACACAACACTTCACAAGCAAGCAACACATGGCCGCGACTTTGTGGTATCAAATCAACAACTACATACACACATGCACACATGCACACGCAAACACACAACACCTAACAAGCAAGCAACACATGGCAGCGACTTTGTGGTATCAAATCAACAACTACATACATGCACACACACATGCACACGCAAACACACAACACCTAACAAGCAAGCAACACATGGCCGCGACTTTATTTGTGGTATCAAATGAACAACTAAATACACACACACCCACAGGCAAACACACAAAACTTCACAAGCAAGCAACACATGGCCGCGACTTTGTGGTATCAAATCAACAACTACATACACACACATACACATGCACACGCAAACACACAACACTTCACAAGCAAGCAACACATGGTGGCGACTTTGTGGTATCAAATCAACAACTACATACACGCACACACACACACATGCACACGCAAACACACAACACTTCACAAGCAAGCAACACATGGCCGCGACTTTGTGGTATCAAATCAACAACTACATACACGCACACACACACACACATGCAGGCAAACACACAACACTTCACAAGCAAGCAACACATGGCAGCGACTTTGTGGTATCAAATCAACAACTAAATACTCACACACCCACACGCAAACACACAACACATCACAAGCAAGCAACACATGGCCGCAACTTTGTGGTATCAAATCAACAACTACATACATGCACAAACACATGCACATGCAAACACACAACACACAACTGCCATGTGTGCCACCTCGTCAGCCCCAATTGGGGGTACTTGGGCCGCACCAGTGCTTTTCCTTGTGTTGGGACTCCATTCCGTACTTCCATATGGCGGCTGGGCAGTGAGGGCACACAAGCGGGGTGTTGGTGCATGCCTCCTTATCATACAAGTTGGCCTTCTGGCTGTACTTATTGAACCTTGGCAAACAGTATGTTGGGGCTCAGCACTTGCAGTTGCATCATCTCCATCAAGTGGCTGTGGCTGTGGCTATGCTGGTTTGACTCCAAAGAAGTTGCTGATTTTCTGCTGTCCAGGGGTTTCAAGCATGATGCTCTGTGCGTCTCAACATCATCAGCAGCTGTCCAGACCTTCCCACACAGACCTTCCCACACAGAGGGATTTTCGCCTGAGTACCCTTGCAGAACTTCTTGTGCTGCTCCAACTGTTGCGACCCCGCGAAATCAGTTGCCGACCGAGCACTAAGAGGACATGTGCATCCGTCATCGTCGTCAGACAGCAGGCGGCTATCGCTTAGGTCGACATGCTGCCTCTTGGACGGACTTTCGTCGTGAATAGACTTCTCGATGGTCCCATTCGACTTTGCAGTGCTAATTGACACACCCATGCCAAACTCAGACCAGGATAAGCAGCAGAACCGGTACGACCTTGAAATCGAAATCGAAATCGAACTTGAATAGAATAAGAAAAGCATTACAGCCCGTTTATTTAGCTGCGCGAGGTCGTAAGGTTTGGGTCCAAGTTTGGATAATAGGGGCTAAGTGTCCACGCACATCCAGGTTTGGGAAACGTAGTCCAGGTTTGGGTCAAAGTGTCCATGCACGTCCAGGTTTGGGAAATCTAGTCCAGGTTTGGTTAATCTAGTCCAGGTTTGGGTCAAAGTGTCCAGGCACGTCTAGGTTTGGGAAATCTAGTCTAGGTTTGGGTCAAAGTGTCCATGCACGTCCAGGTTTGGTTACCGTAGTAGAATACATCAAAGGGGCCTAAAATCCTTTTAAGTGCAAATGCAGCAAAGGAAATCCTTCTAGTCTAGTCCAGGTGCAAGGTAAAGTGTCAAGGCACGACCAAGTTTAGATAACCGCATCCACGTGTTGGGCAAGGTGTCCAGGCATATCCAGGTTTGATTAATCTAGTCCAGGCGTGGGGTAAAGTGTCCAGTCACATCCAGGTTTGGGGAATCGCATCCAGGCGTGGGGTAAAGTGGCCAGGCACATCCAGGTTTGGGGAATCTAGTCCAGGTGTGGGGTAAAGTGTCCAGGCACATCCAGGTTTGATTTTTCTAGTCCAGGTGTGGGGTAAAGTGTCCAGTCACATCCAGGTTTGGGTAATCGCATCCAGGCTTGGGGTAAAGTGTCCAGGCACATCCACGTTTGGGGAATCTAGTCCAGGCGTGGGGTAAAGTGTCCAGTCACATCCAGGTTTGGGGAATCACATCTAGGCGTGGGGTAAAGTGTCCAGTCACATCCAGGTTTGAGGAATCACATCCAAGCGTGGGGTAAAGTGTCCAGGCACATGCAGGTTTGGGGAATCTGGTCCAGGTGTAGGGCAAAGTGTCCAGGCATATCCAGGTTTGGGGAATCACATCCAGGCGTGGGGTAAAGTGTCCAGGCACATCCAGGTTTGGGGAATCTAGTCCAGGCGTGGGGTGAATTGTCCAGGCACATCCGGGATTGGGGAATCACATCCAGGCGTTGGGTAAAGTGTCTAGTCACATCCAGGTTTGGGGAATCACATCCAGGCGTGGGGTAAAGTGTCCACTCACATCCAGTTTTTTTTTGTCTAGTCCAGGTGTGGGGTAAAGTGTCCAGGCACATCCAGGTTTGGGGAATCGCATCGAGGCGTGGGGTAAAGTGTCAAGGCACATCCAGGTTTGGTTTTTCTAGTCCAGGCGTGGGGTAAAGTGTCCAGTTACATCCAGGTTTGGGGAATCAAATCCAGGCATGGGGTAAAGTGTCCAGTCACATCCAGGTTTGATGTTTCTAGTCCAGGTGTGGGGTAAAGTGTCCAGTCACATCCATGTTTGATTTTTCTAGTCCAGGTGTGGGGTAAATTGTCCGGGCACATCCAGGTTTGGGGAATCACATCCAGGCGTGAGGTAAAGTGTGCAGGCACATCAAGGTTTGGGGAATCACATCCTAGCGTGGGGTAAAGTGTCCAGTCACATCCAGGTTTGATTTTTCTAGTCCAGGTGTGGGGTAAAGTGTCTAGTCAAATCCAGGTTTGGGGAATCACATCTAGGCGTGGGGTAAAGTGTCCGGTCTCATCCAGGTTTGATTTTTTGATCTAGGTGTGGGGTAAAGTGTCCAGTCACATCCAGGTTTGGAGAATCACATCCAGGCGTGGGGTAAAGTGTCCAGTCACATCCAGGTTTGATGTTTCTAGTCCAGGTGTGGGGTAAAGTGTCCAGTCACATCCGGGTTTGATTTTTCTAGTCCAGGTGTGGGATTAAGTGTCCACTCACATCCAAGTTTGGGAAATCACATCCAGGCGTGGGGTAAAGTGTCCAGTCACATCCAGGTTTGGGGAATCACATCCAGGCGTGGGGTAAAGTGTCCAGGCACATCCAGGTTTGATGTTTCTAGTCCAGGTGTGGGAAAAGTGTCCAGTCACATCCAGGTTTGATTTTTCTAGTCCCGGTGTGGGGCAAAGTGTCCAGTCACATCCGGGTTTGATTTTTCTAGTCCAGGTGTGGGATAAAGTGTCCACTCACATCCAAGTTTGGGAAATCACATCCAGGCGTGGGGTAAAGTGTCCAGTCACATCCAGGTTGGGGAATCACATCCAGGCGTGGGGTAAAGTGTCCAGACACATCCAGGTTTGATTTTTCTAGTCCAGGTGTGGGGTAAAGTGTCCAGTCACATCCAGGTTTGATTTTTCTAGTCCCGGTGTGGGGTAAAGTGTCCAGTCACATCCGGGTTTGATTTTTCTAGTCCAGGTGTGGGGTAAAGTGTCTAGTCACATCCAGGTTTGGGGAATCACATCCAGGCGTGGGGTAAAGTGTCTAGTTACATCCAGGTTTGAGGAATCACATCCAGGCGTGGGGTAAAGTGTCCAGTCACATCCAGGTTTGATTTTTTTAGTCTAAGTGTGTGGTAATGTGTCTATTCACATCCAGGTTTGGGGAATCACATCCACGCGTGAGGTAAAGTGTCCATCACATCCTGGTTTGATTTTTTAGTCTAGGTGTGTGGTAAAGTGTCCAGGCAAATCCAGGTTTGATTTTTTAGTCTAGGTGTGTGGTAAAGTGTCCAGTCACACCCAGGTTTGGGGAATCACATCCATGCGTGGGGTAAAGTGTCCAGTCACATCCAGGATTGATGTTTCAAGTCCAGGTGTGAGGTAAAGTGTTTAATCACATCCATGTTTGATGTTTCTAGTCCAGGTGTGGGATAAAGTGTCCAGTCACATCCAGGTTTGGGAAATCACATCCAGGCGTGGGGTAAAGTGTCCAGTCACATCCAGGTTTGGTTTTTCTAGTCCAGGCGTGGGGTAAAGTGTCCAGGCACATCCAGGTTTGGGGAATCACATCCAGGCGTGGGGTAAAGTGTCCACGCACATCCAGGTTTGGGGAATCACATCCAAGCGTGGGGTAAAGTGTCTAGTCACATCCAGGTCTGGGGAATCACATCCAGGCGTGGGGTAAAGTGTCCTGTCACATCCAGGTTTGGGGAATAACATCCAGGCGTGTGGTAAAGTGTCCACGCACATCCAGGTTTGGGGAACCACATCCAGGCGCGGGGTCAAGTGTCCAGTCACATCCAGGTCTGGGGAATCACATCCAGGCGTGGGGTAAAGTGTCCTGTCACATCCAGGTTTGGGGAATAACATCCAGGCGTGTGGTAAAGTGTCCACGCACATCCAGGTTTGGGGAATCACATCCAGGCGTGGGGTAAAGTGTCCGGGCACATCCACGTTTGATTTTTCTAGTCCTGGTGTGGGGTAAAGTGTCCAGTCACATCCAGGTTTGATTTTTCTAGTCCAGGTGTGGGATTAAGTGTCCAATCCCATCCAGGTTTGGGAAATCACATCCAGGCGTGGTGTAAAGTGTCCAGGCACATCCAGGTTTGGGGAATCACATCGAGGCGTGGGTTAAAGTGTCCAGTCACATCCAGGTTTGGTTTTTCTAGTCCAGGCGTGGGGTAAAGTGTCCAGGCACATCCTGGTTTGGGGAATCACATCCAGGCGTGGGGTAAAGTGTCCACGCACATCCAGCTTTGATTTTTTAGTCCAGGCGTGGGGTAAAGTGTCCAGTCACATCCAGGTTTGGGGAATTACATCCAGGCGTGGGGTAAAGTGTTCAGTCACATCCAGGTTTGGGGAATCACATCCAGGCGTGGGTTAAAGTGTCCAGTCACATCCACGTTTGATTTTTCTAGTCCTGGTGTGGGGTTAAAGTGTCCAGTCACATCCAGGTTTGATTTTTCTAGTCCAGGTGTGGGATTAAGTGTCCAGTCACATCCAGGTTTGGGAAATCACATCCAGGCGTGGTGTAAAGTGTCCAGGCACAATCCAGGTTTGGGGAATCACATCCAGCGTGGGGTAAAGTGTCAGTCAACCAGGTTTGGTTTTCTAGTCCAGGCGTGGGGTATAAGTGTCCCGGCACATCCAGGGTTTGGGGGAATCAAATCCAGGCGTGTGGGTTTCAAGTGTACAGGCACAACATCCAGGTTTGGGGAATCTAGTTCCAGGCGTGGGGTGATGATTGTCCAGGCACATCCGGGATGGGGAATCACATCCAGGTCGTTGGGTAAAGTGATTCTAGTCACATCCAGGTTTGGGGAATCACATCCAAGGCGTGGGGTTAAAGTGTCCACTCACATCCAGTTTTTTTTTGTCTAGTCCAGGTGTGGTGTAAAGTGTCCAGGGCACATTTTCCCAGGTTTGGGGAATCGCATCGAGGGGTCGGTAATGGGGTTAAAAGTGTCCAGGCCAATCCATGTTTGGTTTTTCTAGTCCAGGCGTGGAAGGAGTTAAAGTGTCCAGTTACATCCAAGGTTTGGGGAATCAAATCCAGGCATGGGGTCAAGTGTCCAGTCACATCCAGGTTTGATGTTTCCTAGTCCAGGTGGGGTAAGTGTCCAGTTCACATCCATGTTTGATTTTTCTAGTCCAGGTGTGGGGTAAATTGTCCGGGCACATCCAGGTTTGGGGAATCACATCCAGGCGTGAGGTAAAGTGTGCAGGCACATCAAGGTTTGGGGAATCACATCCTAGCGTGGGGTAAAGTGTCCAGTCACATCCAGGTTTGATTTTTCTAGTCCAGGTGTGGGGTAAAGTTGTCTAGTCAAATCCAGGTTTGGGGAATCACATCTAGGCGTGGGGTAAAGTGTCCGGTCTCACCCAGGTTTGATTTTTTGATCTAGGTGTGGGGTAAAGTGTCCAGGCACATCCAGGTTTGGAGAATCACATCCAGGCGTGGGGTAAAGTGTCCAGTCACATCCAGGTTTGGTTAATCTAGTCCAGGTGTGGGTTAAAGTGTCCAGTCACATCCGGGTTTGATTTTTTCTAGTCCAGGTGTGGGATTAAGTGTCCACTCACATCCAAGTTTGGGAAATCACATCCAGGCGTGGGGTAAAGTGTCCAGTCACATCCAGGTTTGGGGAATCACATCCAGGCGTGGGGGTAAAGTGTCCAGGCACATCCAGGTTTGATGTTTCTAGTCCAGGTGTGGGAAAGTGTCCAGTCACATCCAGGTTTGATTTTTCTAGTCCCGGTGTGGGGCAAAGTGTCCAGTCACATCCGGGTTTGATTTTTCTAGTCCAGGTGTGGGATAAAGTGTCCACTCACATCCAAGTTTGGAAATCACATCCAGGCGTGGGGTAAAGTGTCCAGTCACATCCAGGTTGGGGAATCACATCCAGGCGTGGGGTAAAGTGTCCAGACACATCCAGGTTTGATTTTTCTAGTCCAGGTGTGGGGTAAAGTGTCCAGTCACATCCAGGTTTGATTTTTCTAGTCCCGGTGTGGGGTAAAGTGTCCAGTCACATCCGGGTTTGATTTTTCTAGTCCAGGTGTGGGGTAAAGTGTCTAGTCACATCCAGGTTTGGGGAATCACATCCAGGCGTGGGGTAAAGTGTCTAGTTACATCCAGGTTTGAGGAATCACATCCAGGCGTGGGGTAAAGTGTCCAGTCACATCCAGGTTTGATTTTTAGTCTAAGTGTGTGGTAATGTGTCTATTCACATCCAGGTTTGGGGAATCACATTCCACGCGTGAGGTAAAGTGTCCATCACATCCTGGTTTGATTTTTTAGTCTAGGTGTGTGGTAAAGTGTCCAGGCAAATCCAGGTTTGATTTTTTAGTCTAGGTGTGTGGTAAAGTGTCCAGTCACACCCAGGTTTGGGGAATCACATCCATGCGTGGGGTAAAGTGTCCAGTCACATCCAGGATTGATGTTTCAAGTCCAGGTGTGAGGTAAAGTGTTTAATCACATCCATGTTTGATGTTTCTAGTCCAGGTGTGGGATAAAGTGTCCAGTCACATCCAGGTTTGGGAAATCACATCCAGGCGTGGGGTAAAGTGTCCAGTCACATCCAGGTTTGGTTTTTCTAGTCCAGGCGTGGGGTAAGTGTCCAGGGCACATCCAGGTTTGGGGAATCACATCCAGGCGTGGGGTAAAGTGTCCACGCACATCCAGGTTTGGGGAATCACATCCAAGCGTGGGGTAAAGTGTCTAGTCACATCCAGGTCTGGGGAATCACATCCAGGCGTGGGTAAAGTGTCCTGTCAAATCAGTTTGGGGAATAACATCCAGCGGTGTGGTAAGGTCCACGCACATCCGGGGTTTTGGGGGGGAAATCACTGGTGTGTGACAGTTTAGTTGCCGGAAACCACATCCAGGCGCGGGGTCAAGTGTCCAGTCACATCCAGGTCTGGGGAATCACATCCAGGCGTGGGGTAAAGTGTCCTGTCACATCCAGGTTTGAGGAATAACATCCAGGCGTGTGGTAAAGTGTCCACGCACATCCAGGTTTGGGGAATCACATCCAGGCGTGGGGTAAAGTGTCCGGGCACTCCACGTTTGATTTTTTTCTAGTCCTGGTGTGGGGGTAAAGTGTTCCAGTCACATCCAGGTTTGATTTTTTCTAGTCCAGGTGTGGGACTTAAGTGTCCAATCCCATCCAGGTTTGGGAAATCACATCCAGGCGTGGTGTAAAGTGCCAGGCACATCACGGTTTGGGGAATCACATCGGGCCGTGCGGTTTAAAGTGTCCAGTCACATCCAGGTTGGTTTTTCTAGTCCAGGCGTGGGGTAAAGTGTCCAGGCACATCCTGGTTTGGGGCATCACATCCAGGCGTGGGGTTAAAGTGTCCACGCACATCCAGCTTTGATTTTTTAGTCCAGGCGTGGGGTAAAGTGTCCAGTCACATCCAGGTTTGGGGAATTACATCCAGGCGTGGGGTAAAGTGTTCAGTCACATCCAGGTTTGGGGAATCACATCCAGGCGTGGGTTAAAGTGTCCCGTCACATCCACGTTTGATTTTTCTAGTCTGGTGTGGGGTAAAGTGTCCAGTCACATCCAGGTTTGATTTTTCTAGTCCAGGTGTGGGATTAAGTGTCCAGGTCACATCCAGGTTTGGGAAAAAATCCCATCAGGCGTGGTGTTGGTGTTCTAAGTGTCCAGGCAATCCAGGTTTGGGGAGAAATCACATCCAGGCGTGGGGGTTTAAAGTGGTCCAGCAATCCATGCTGTGGTGTTTCAGTTCCAGGCGTGGGGTAAAGTGTCCAGGCACATCCAGGTTGGGGAATCCAATCCAGGCGTGCGTTTAAAGTGGTCCAGGCAACATCTGCTTTGGATTTTTAGTCCAGGCGGGGTTAAAGTGTCCAGTAACATCCAGTTGGGGAATATTACATCAGGCGTGGGGTAAGGGTTCAGTCACATCCAGGTTTGTGGAATCACACAGGAGTGGTGTTGAAAGTGTCAAGTCACATCCAGTTTAATTTTTCTAGTCCATGTGTGGATATAAAGATGTCCAGTCCACATCCAGGTGGTGAAATCACATCCAGGCGTGGGGTAAAGTGTCAGGAACATCCAGTTTGATTTTTTTAGTCCAGGGGTGGGGCAAAGAGTTCAGTCACATCCAGGGTTTGGGGAATCACTTATCCAGGCTGGTTGCTGTAGGGTATGTTAATGTAAAGTGGTGCCAGCACATCCAGGTTTGGGGAATCAAACCAGTCGTGGGGTGTAAGTGTCCAGTCACATACCAGGTTGGGGAATCACATCCAGGGCGTGGGGGGTAAAGTGTCCAGGCAATACAGGTTGATTTTTCTAGTCAGGTGTGTGGTAAAGTTCCGAGGCACATCCAGGTTTTTTGTTTTTTTTGTTTTGTTTTGGGGAACACATCCCATGCTGGGGTAAAGTGTCCAGTCAATCAGGTTTGATTTTTCTAGTCCAGTTGTGGGGTAAAGTGGGGTAAGTGTCATCACATCCAGGGTTGGGGAATCACATCCAGGCGTTGGGGTTTTAAAGCGTCCAGGCCACATCCAGGTTTGATTTTTCTAGTCCATGTGTGGGGTAAAGTGTCCAACCACATCAAGGTTTGGGGAATCACATCCAGGCGTGGGGTAAAGTGTCCAGTCACATCCAGGTTTGATGTTTCTAGTCCAGGTGTGGGATAAAGTGTCCAGGCATATCCAGGTTTAGGAAATCACATCCAGGCGTGGGGGTAAAGTGTCCAGTCATATCTAGGTTTGGGGAATACAATTCGTAGGTGTGGGGTTTTAAAGTGTCCAGTAACATCAAACGTTTGGGGGGAATCACATCCATGCGTGGGGTCGGTATAATAATAAAGTGTCCAGTTCACATCCATGATTGATGTTCAAGCCAGGGTTGAGGTAAAGGTCTAATCACATCCACGGTTTAATTTTTCTAGGCAGGTGTGGGATACAGTGTTCCAGTACATCAGGTTTGGGAAACCACATCAGGCGGGGGGTGAAAGTGTCCGCACATCCAGGTTTGGGGGAATCACATCCAGGCGTGGGGTATAAAGTGTCCAGGGGCACATCAGGGTTAATTTTTCTAGTCCAGGTGTGGGAAAGGTCCGGCACATCCAGGTTTGGGGAATCACATCAATGCATGGGGTAAAGTGTCATGTCATATGCAGGTTTTATTTTTCTAGCCAGGTGTGGGGTAAAGTGTTTCAGTCACATCCAGGTTGGGGAATCACATCCAGGCGTGGGGTACAAGTGTCCAGGCACATCCAGGTTGATTTTTCTAGTCCATGTGTGGGGTATAAGTGTCCAACCACATCAAGGTTTGGGGAATCACATCCAGGCGTGGGGTGGTAAAGTGTCCAGTCACATCCAGGTTTTGATGTTTCTAGTTCCAGGTGTGGGATAAAGTGTCCAGGCATATCCAGGTTTGGGAAATCACAATCCAGGCGTGGGGTAAGTGTCCAGTCATATCTAGGTTTGGGGAATCACATCTAGGTGGGGGTAAAGTGTCCAGTCACATCAAGGTTTTGGGGAATCACATCCATGCGTGGGGTAAAAGGTAAGTGTCCAGTCACATCCAGGATTGATGTTTCAAGTCCAGGTGTGAGGTAAGTGTCTAATCACATCCAGGTTTATTTTTCTAGTCCAGGTGTGGGATAAAAGTGTCCAGTCACATCCAGGTTGGGAAATCACATCAGGCGTGGGTGTGAAGTGTCCACGCACATCCAGGTTTGGGGAATCACATCCAGGCGTGGGTAAAGTGTCCAAGCACATCCAGGTTTGGGGAAGCGATCACATCAATGAATGGGGTAAGGTCATGTCATAGGCAGTTTATTTTTCTAGCCAGGATGTGGTGGTTAAGTGTCAGTGCACATCCAGTTGGGGAATCACATCAGGCGTGGGGCTAGAAGTGTCCAGTTATATCCAGGAGTGATTTCTAGGTCCAGTGGGGTAAAGTGTTCCCAATAAACATATCAAGGTTGGGAATCACATCCCGCGTGGGGTAAAGTGTCAGGCACCATCCAAGTTTGAGTTTCTTAGCCAGGTGTTGAGGGTAAAGTGTCTAATCACAACCAGTCTTTGATTTCTAGTCCAGGTGTGGGATAAAGTGTCCCAGTCAACATCCAGGTTAAGAAATCACATCCAGGCGTTGGGGTAAAGTTGTACCAGTTCACATCAGGTTTGGTTGTCTAGTCCAGGCGTGGGGTGAAAGTGTCCAGGCACATCCAGGTTTGGGGGGCGGAATTCAACATCCAGGCGTGGGGTAAAGTGTCCAGTCACATCCGGTCTGGGGAATCACATCCAGGCGTGGGGTAAAGTGTCCAGTCACATCCAGGTTTGGGGAATCACATCCAGGCGTGGGTTGTTGTTTTACAGTCCAGTTAACATCCAGGTTTAATTTTTCTAGTCCAGGTGTTGGGTAAAGTGTTCAGTCACATCCAGGTTTGGGGAATCACATCCAGGCGTGGGGTTAAAGTGTCCATGAACATCCACGTTTGATGTTTCTAGTCCAGGGGTGGGTAAAGATGTCCAGGCACATCCGGTTTGGGGAAATTACATACAAGGGCGTGGGGTAAAGTGTCAGTCACGTCCCGTTGAGTTTTTCTATCCAGGCGTGGGGTTAAAGGTCCCATCAATTCCAGTTTTGGGAAAACATCAAGGGGTGTGGGATAAAGTGCTCCAGGCACATCCAGGTTTGGAAATCAATCCAGGCGTGGGTTAAAGTGTCCCAGGCACATTCCAGGTTGGTTTCTAGTCCAGGCGTCGATGGGTTTAGTGTCCGGGAACATCCTGGTTTGGGGAATCACCAAGCGTGGGGTAAAGTGTCAGTCTATCTAGGTTGATTTTTCTAGTCCAGGTGTGGGGTAAAGTGTTCAGTACATTCCAGGTTGGGGAATCACAGACAGATCATGCGTGCCGAGTAAGTTCCAGTCACATCAGATTGATTTGCTTTAAGTCCACCCCCCCCCCCCCGCCCCCTTGACCCGGCCTACACAGGCCTCGCTAATCACATCCAGTCTTGACTTCTTTCTCAGCACCAGCGCCCCCTGTCCGGCCTATCAGTACACATCCAGGTTTGGGAAATCACCATCCAGCGTGGGGTAAAGTGTCCACGCCACATCCAGGTATTGGGGAAATCACATCCAGGTGTGGGGTAAAGTGTCCAGTCCACTCCAGGTTGGTTTTTCTAGTCCAGGCGTGGGGTATAAAGCGTCAGGCACATCCAGGTTGGGGAATCACATCCCGGCGTTGGGGAAAGTGTTCCAGGTTCCAATCCAGGTCTGGGGAACCATACAGGCGTGGGGTAAAGTGTCTAGTCAAACCAGTTTGGGGAATAAACATTCCAGGCGTTCTGTGGTAAAGTGTCCACGCACATCCAGGTTTGGGGAATCACATCCCAGGAGGGGTTTAACGTGTCCAGTTACATACCCGGTTTAATTTTTCTAGTCCAGGTGTGGGGTTTGGTGGTTAATTAAAGGGATTCAGTCACATCCAGCGTTTTGGGAAATCAAATCCAGGCGTGGGTGTTAAAGTGTCCAGGCACATCCACAGTTTGATGTTTCTAGTTCCAGGTGTGGGTAAGGGTCCAGTCCACATCCAGGTTTGATTTTCTAGTCCAGGTGGGGATAAGTGTCCAATCAAATCCC
Source organism: Chlamydomonas sp. ICE-L (assembly GCA_013435795.1). NCBI lineage: Eukaryota > Viridiplantae > Chlorophyta > Chlorophyceae > Chlamydomonadales > Chlamydomonadaceae > Chlamydomonas > Chlamydomonas sp. ICE-L. Next base: position 2,352,094 of record JACBWV010000394.1, on the reverse strand, counting down.
AGGTTTGGGAAATCACATCCAGCGCGTTGGGGCTGGTAAAGTGTCTAGCACCATCCAGGTTTGGGAATCAATCGAGGGCGTGGGTTTAAAGTGTCCGTCACATCCAGGTTTGGTTTTTCTAGTCCAGGCGTGGGGGTAAAGTGTCCCGGCACATCCTGGTTTTAGGTAAATCACATCCAGGCGGGGTTAAAGTGTCCCAGGCCCACACATCCAAGCTTTGATTTTTGAGTCCAGGCGTGGGGGTTAAAGTATCAAAGCCATCCAGGTTTGGGAAATCAATCCAGCGTGGGGTTTTAAGTGTCAAAGGCACATCCAGGTTTGGGGAATCACATCCAGGCGTGGGGTAAAGTGTCCAGTCACATCCAGGTTTGGGGAATCACATCCAGGCGTGGGGTAAAGTGTCCAGTCACATCCAGGTTTGGGGAATCACATCCAGGCGTGGGGTAAAGTGTCCTGTCACATTCAGGTTTGGGGAATAACATCCAGGCGTGGGGTAAAGTGTTCAGGCACATCCAGGTACGGGGAATCTAGTCTAGGCGTGGGGTAAAGTGTCTAGTCACATCCACGTTTGGGGAATCACATCCAGGCGTGGGGTAAAGTGTCCAGTCACATCCAGGTTTGGGGAATCTAGTCTAGGCGTGGGTTAAAGTGTCCAGTCACATCAAGGTTTAGGGAATCTAGTCTAGGCGTGGGGTAAAGTGTCCAGGCACATCCAGGTTTGGTTTAAAGTGAAACCTGGCGTCTCGTCCAGGTTACGTCCAGGTTCGAAAACCGGACTGTGCACCTGAGACCGTAAACCTTAGACCCCTATAGGTTAGAACTAGACCCCCTCGGCAGGCTCTCGAGAAGGAAGGGGGGGGGGGGGGGAGAGGGAGGAAAGCGGTGAAGAAGACGGACGTTGCGAGGGCACAACAGGGGATAAATGGAATTGGGTGGGTGGGTGGGTGGGTGGGTGGGTGGGTGGGGCGGGGGGGGGGCGGGTTGGGAGGTGTGAGGCCACACTTGGGAGAGATCTGGGGGCTGTGAAGGGTCAGGAGGTGGTGGAGAGCGGTGCATTGACGAAGGTATGCCACCCACGTCACGCAAACGGGACGTGGGAGAGGGGAGGTGTGGTGGGGGCGCAGTGGGTCTTGGAGATGTGTTGTCAGTGGGGTTTGCTGGAAGACAGCTTGAGGCTCAATGGAGCATAATCAATCCGAACGCGGATGATGGTTGCGCACAAGAAAAGGTATCCCAACGGGGAGGTTCTTGTCGCAGGGTTGGAGAGCCTTACTCGATCCTTTCAAATATAGCGTTCCGCACGACAACAATCAAAATGTCCTTTGCTCGGGATAACGTTAAAGCAAGGCCAATCTAAAGCGAATGGGACCGTAACCTGTGAGCTTCCGGAGTTATGTGCAAGGCACAGAGACGAGGGGAAGTCAGTAAGGATAAGATCTTTACTGGGTTGGTCAGTCGGACAAATGGGTAACCTTGGGGGCTCCCGCCCCCCAGAGGGGGGGCTCCGCTAATAAACCCAACATGGTGGCCCTTCTCCAGTATGTACACATGCATGCAAAAAAGAGGGTTCCCTCAATCTCACGTCCTGCGGCAGCTCGTAATAATTTCCAATTTTCAAAATTAAATTTGTAGTACCTAAGAATCAGTATGTAATGATAACGCCTGGTAGAGCGTGGTCTTAAGAGAGCCCCATCTTACGGCGGTATGGAATGAGCTGCTACTTCACCTGGACAAAGCTACCATGGCGGTTGACAGCGACTGCGAACACTAAAGGGCATCCGTAGGGATTTAAACCCCGCACCTTCATCATTTCAACGAGCTCTACCATTGAGCCATTCGTCCAAACGGAATATCAGTATGTAAAACCCTTCAAGAATTTTAAAATCTCAAATTTCAAATTTTAGTACCTCAGAATCAGTGTGAATACATCTAGAAGAATTTCAAATTTCAAATTTTAATTTTAGTACCCAAGAATCACTGTGAATACATCTAGAAGAATTTTCAAATTTCAAATTTCAAATTTTTGTACCTAAGAATTAGTGTGAAGGCATCTAGAAGAATTTTCAAATTTCAAACTTCATTTTTTAGTAACTAAGGAGAAGTGCACAGACATCTAGAAGAAGAATGCAAATTTCATTTTCAAATGCTCAAATTTCAAACTTCAATTTTTAGTAACTAAGGATTCGTGTATAGACATCTAGAAGAAGAATGCAAATGCAGCGCTACCTTATGCATCGTCCTCCTATTTTAAGAATTACAGGCTCATACACTGGCTCAAGGTAGGCGTGGTACCTGTGTGTATGAGTGTGTATGTGTATAAGAATGCAAATGCAACGCTGTGTGTGTGTGTGTGTGTGTGTGTGTGTGTGTGTGTGTGTGTGTGTGTAAAATTTGGTAGACTGCTTGTAGAATTTGGTCTTGGTGGTGAGTTGTATTTATTTATTGGCTGCCCCTCTGCAGCATGCGATACAAGTAGGGACCGACATATCATTTGATGTTGACCAATGGCGAGTATGATATCATATGATATCATACAAATTGCATCGTATGATATTGTATATAAATGGTAACTTTAGCCTAGTCAGACTGCCAGCATTATTTGATATCACATGATTACATGATATCCTATTGCCGTTCCCTATATGCAAGGCAGTACAACTTACTGTAGGCCCATTGGAGAAGCGGGGGGCATGCCAATGTGGGTAGCATATCCCATGCTCATCGACCTGTACTGCTGGCCCATGGATGCCTGTTGAACCATCTGACCTCCGTACTGTCCCATGCTCCCAGGCATGCCCATTGGGAACGAGCTACCAGCTTGGGACATCACTGCAGGGTAGAACTGCCCTGCCTGCCACGCCCCCGCCCCCGGGCTAACCATGGGGGGGACCATGTTAGGCATGCCTGCTGTACTGGTTCCATTTACGTACGGCATGCCTCCAAATGCACTGGGGTTCATCATGTTGGGCATGGCTCCAGCTGGACTGCCCATGGTTCCATTTATGTTGGGCATGCCTCCATATGCACCTGTGTTGTGCATCTGGTTCGGCATCGCCCCAGTGCCGCCCATGTAGGCCATACCTTCCCTACCGCTACTCATGCTGGCGAGCGGCACATTCCCGTAGTTAGAGGGCACGCCATAGCCCTGAGAGTTCGCGGGGAACTGCTGGTGTGGGCTCTGCTGGAACTGCTGCTGTGCAGTCGCTTGATATAGCTGCGATTCGCTGCCATGCGGGCCGGGCAGCGCCCCTCCTATCCCCCACGTGCCCTGCATCACTCGCAAGCTCTTGCGGGAAACTCGACACTCGGCACGGCCAGGTCAGAGGAGGAACAAAGACGGTGCTGACAGAAACTGGCTGTAAGTCGATGGGCTAGTTTGGAAGCTAGATCGAGGGTCGACGGTTTATAAAATCAGAGCGATCGAGGGTAACGGATGAATCCCCGACCTTGACAATGGTCTGGTTGTAAAAGCGACTGGTTTTCCCTGCGCGCATCGGCGTGTACTCTTCGTCCACTTGCTTCCATGTGAGCACGCGGACTAAGCCAACACGGTGTACATCTTCTAGGCCACCTAGGCCACCTAGGCCCGCGACCCGCTCGGACCCGCAAATCACCTAGACCCGCCTAGACCCCCATCACATGGACGTATCGGGTTGAGCCGGGGTGAGTCCCCAGGGTGAGCCGTCGGCGATTTGGAGACGGCGATTAGGCGGTTTGCCGCTACCAACGGAACAACTACGAACTTTAGACCCCTATAGGTTAGAACTAGACCCCCTCGGCAGGCTCTCGAGACTTTCTCACTACACACTTTTCACGGCCTCTCGCTGCGATTAGAAGGTGCAGAAACGCAAGGCACGCCGCTTAGGTTCAATGAGCAGCAGGCTGGAGTTGGTCAACCTCGTCAGCCAAGGAAGCATCTTATAATAATGTAACTAGGATAGCTGCGCCATACATTAATGAAGCAGTTCTAGTCATCGACTCCTAACCTGTCAAACGCGCTACCTTCACAGGGTCAGGGCCATCAAACAGACTTCCACGATAAAACGGAGCGGTCGAGGATGCCAGCATTCAGGACCTCTGTTCAGGACGATGCCTGGCCAAGTGTCCGTATTCAACCCAAGGTATTCAGGTATTGTGCAGAGGGGTGTTGTGATTGTGGTATATGAATACCTTGTAACACGGAGTGTCTTGTAACTGGAAGCCTAAGAAATGATCTCAGGAGTTTAGACGGCCCTAAGAGTCAGAAGCACGGCTTAAGTCTCCCTTCCCGCTTCCAGCGCGTCTAGACCCTAATGGAACCCTCGTTTTAGGTATTCCCGAGTAGCTGATCAGACACTGATCAGTAGGTCAATTCGCTCGGTTTCAACTGCCTACAGAAGTCGTTCGTCATCTGTCGGAAGTCGTCACCACCGCGTGGCAACTCAGTGGGAGGATCGTTATCCACCACAATTCCCCCTTCTCTAGCCCTAGCCTTCTCCTGAAGTCTAGTACTCTTTCGAATGAGAAACTCATCAGGGGTTACAGTCGCATAATCCCTGTGAGTAGGTTTTTTAACCGTTTTAGGTTTCGGGTCGTTGGCACCTACACGGGTCGTACCCGAGAAGGTTGTAGTTAGATTAAGCATTCGATCAATGCGCTAGGAGGAAGTACTGAGATGTCGCGTACCTCATGGTACCGACGTCAGAGTCCGTGCACAAGTGTGCAGCGGCACAGCAGTACAGTGCAGCAGGGAGGTAGTCCTGTGCACTCTAAGTCCCATCTAGGTGAGCCGGTGTGAAACCCGGTGAATAACACACACATGCGGCTATCTTGTTGGACTAGTGGGAACAACCAGCATATGACCAATTAAACCACACACTTTTAAAACTACCCCCCAATAACCACACACCTCAACCCCAGGAAGGACATCCACTCCTTACTAACCTTCACAACAAGGTCAATGGGCCACCTCTCCAGGATTTTAATGCTGACAACCATAAACCTTGTTCACCAACTTTTGAAAATTGACACACACGACAGGCACCCAGACTGGGACATTCAACCACCCCCAGCCTCAATTAAACAAAACAGGCATCCTCACTACTCTGGATGACCAATCAACACACACCACACCAACGCTATATCTTTATAACCCCACTGATCACTGTCTTGGGCACTCCAACGACAGAACTCACTCTCTCAAACAAAAAACTATGACCCCTTAAAAAATCACCACCCTACCAAATGGAAACAACTGACCCAAGGAGGACAATACCACACTGACTTAGCTGCCTATTCACCAGATACAGAGCTGCCCCTTGCTGCCACCAACACTCTTTCTCCTCTCTACCAAGCAAGAGCTGGCTCTGGGCATTACTCACCATCGTACTTCTAACCCCCTTAGCTACGACCAATGCTCACCAGCTTCTTTATACCAGCCCTGCTGATCAGCTCTTTGGCTCCAAACAAGACCCCTTCTTACCATCTGGACGGGTCACTGGTGGACGTTCCTAACTCCACGACACAAGCACACCAAGCTCTAAGGTGGGCCTAGCCAGTTGCGCATGCATGAAAAATACTCTCAGCCCTACCTGCACCCTGATGCTCCTCCTGACTCCTTGCTGCCCCTTACAAAACTCTCCTCCACACTCCTGGATTCACTATATGACTCTAGACCACAGTCTGAATTTTATACTACCTCTGAAATTTGGCTTGGCAGCAAATCTCACCACATCCACCCTCCACCCAAAAACTACACCTCATCCGTATATGCAACCCCCCACAGCCAAGATATCTATTTCCTAAACTACCAGATTTTATTTGACCAATGGACATACTATGCAAAGCTCTCCCTTCATCCTGGAGCCCTCTACTATCACACCACCTCCCACTCTTACCTTCTTGAATTGTGCATACCTACCCCCGGAAAACTTAAAGCTCTTGAACAAAATCCCGGCAACTAATCCACTCACCAACACCCTCCCCCTCGCGTTCGTACCACGACTCACCCTTGTCATCACCTAGCACCCCCCTCCTCAGGCCTCCAGGTTCACAGATAGATGTTGATAATAAAAGGTAAGCCAGGGACCCCTAGCCAAAATAGGGTGCTGCAGTATATGTCCCGGCTGCAGGACAAAGCTACACCATCAACCTGGGGGAATAGGGGCCACCAAAACTAACAACAGGGCAGAACTGGTAGCCATCCACCAAGCCCTCCTACAACATTGATTATGACAAAATCTTACACTCCATACAGGCAGCTTGCTCTCTTCAACTTTTTTAAAAAAATGATTCATGACCTACCACAAAAACCCGTTTCATTCCATACTGAAACTACTGCAATCAAGTCAAAAAACACCTCATTCAACGCATCCTACCTGCATGGCTCACCACACCACTCTTTGTAAAGTCGTTCCACAACAGAGTATCTTGGAATGACAGAGCAGAAGAAACTTGGACGCGCAAGGCAGCTGAGCACCAGCCTCAACCAATTTTACTGACAACACTGGGGAAATCCCCGCCACAATGTTACTGGCCAACAGTTCAACTTCTCGCACACCCATGGGAGTATTCCCCCACGATCCTAGACCTAAACTTACAACAAGGTATCACTCTAACCTGCCACTAGCTGCCACTTGGCCCAACACCCCCTTAAGGGATTATGCAACCAACTGGCTGATAAACACTCCCCACCAACTTCTTACGCAAGTAACAAATTTTGGACGGACCTCAACCTTATCCAAAACATTAAAACTAAAATTCACACACCTTAAAGCCCGCTGGGTAGACTGTGGAACCGTTAACTTGCATCCGCTAGAAACCCCTTATATTACCAGCACTCACCCCACGAAACTCCCTACCCCCATTTGCCACACATGTGAGGGACGGAGCGGGCCACATCCGGCGGGGGCCTGCACACACCGGACTTTCAAGGGCTCTATATCAGAGACATGACGCCGAGTGCGACTCATCCACGACCATTTGCACCGAGCCCTGGGATCCCGCCGAATGATCCAGGACGCTGGCAAGGAAGAGGACCTCGCAGGGGGGCTGGGCAAAACGTCTCCCTGACTGGTTACGCCCTCCACTATTACTGTAGGTACTGGAAGAGAATGAGAACTGATCTTGCCGTCTCCTACCTGAATAGATCTCTACCTGTAGTCTGTAAAGAACTCTGGGATTCTTTGAGCTTGGATACTGCTCTGATACCAAACCATGCCATAAGTTTATCACTAAAACGCCAGAGGTTGAATTAGTAAATGGCCTTAGATCGGCTGGATACCTTGTTCACATGAAGACCGTTGGAACAAACTAGGTACTATTCCAACCTATTTTTTGACTGTCTAGACCACTCTTGGACTTCAGAGATCATGTGCCCTCAAACTGGCGGACACATCCAACTCCCACACACATACTAGCTTTCAGAGTATTTACAGTGCAGACGTTTTATGGAAGCAACACGGGTCGATAACGGGGACTAGACACACAGACCGTCCCCCTCTCAGGTTTTGTCTTGCCAGCTGCATTGTGGTCGGTTTCACAAACAGGGGTGAACCCCCCCCCGTATTAGCTGCACTGGATGATGTGGTTACGGTGCCTGCCGGTCAGGCATCGGTGGTAATTATTTTTACTGAGATGGTCCTACGGTGACTATAGGCTAGCTCGGCTTACGCTCTGGTGTCCTTACCTTACGGGTCCCCTGTGATACCCCTTCTCACAACACACCCACCCCCTTTTTATGCGTAACTTTCGGTTCTCCGTTCTACCCACGGACCAACAACACCCCACTTTCTTTTTTGTATTTTAACCATTTTCTAATTTCAATTCCACTTCCTAGGCCTCTTCACTTTGGTATGCGCTCGTCTTCGTTTTACAGACCCCCCCCCTCCCCGCCCTCTTCTCGTTCCCCTTCCTCTTTCTGGTTGTTCCCCCTTCTTGTGACTCTTGTTTTCCCCTCTGCGGGCGCCTGATGAAATCTCTTTTTTCTTGGCTTTTCTCTCTGCCCTTTTTGCGCTCTGCGTCCAACACCTCTCGCACACCCCCACCAGCCTCCCCCCATTGCAATCAGGCTTTGCAGGTCAACCACAAAAGTTGGGTGCAATTTTTTTTTTCCCATGATGATTTGTTACTAACTGACCAATTCAATTTTCATACCCTTCTTAGGTCGTACTACTTGACATCTTTGACAATTGTAAACCGTCGTTCTTTTGTTTTTATATTTTATCCGTCTTTCCCTCCTCACACTTGGGCTTACCGTGGTGTGTTAAGGCCCCCACAAGTTCTGCTCCGTCTCCTCTTGTTTGCTCTGCCTTTCGTTTCTTTTCCCCCTCCGTCTTCCTCTCTCCTTCCCTTCTCGCTCCTTCCTTTTCTCCTTTGTTTTCCAACACACACCACCCACAACACCCAGGAACTTTTCCGATTTCTTTTTTTTCACCGACCACCTTTCTTTTCTTTTCTCAAGGCTTTTTAGGAGTTTCTTTTTTTACCCCCCTATCTCTCCCCCCCCCACCCCCCCACACAACACCACACCCCACTTAACCTTCTTTCCCAGAAAAACCTCGGCTACCAATTTTTTTCCTACCCCAATCATGATGGGGGGCCCTGCAGCCACGAAACCGCATTCCATTCGATACCGATACAAACTGTTAATGATGTTTCATAAAATGATTTTTCACTTACTGAACCCCTGTTGATCTTTTTTTTCTTCCCCTCTCTATGCTAAGGCCTTGAGCCCCGCTTCTGTGATAAAAAAAATCGCAGGCTATAAATCCTCTTGTACTTTGATACTTTAGCAAACAAGTTCGACGGCTGTGGCTATGGCTTCCCCGGGTGATGTATTATCCAGCTGTTGCGACGTGACGGCGATGCCATTCTATCAATTCTGTGACCAAAATGCCTCGGATTGGGATGCAATCACAACTGGGACTGACCCCTACTTATAAACGCAGCCCAGTTTTGGCCCACCCCAAACGACCCCCGTGGGGCCCCCACGTGGTATGCACTCTAGGGGGCAACCTTTAGGCGGCCGTTATACGTGGGGTGGGCCGCCTACGCGGTAGGTTTTGTTGCTCGTTTTGTCGCCGATGTCGTATTTTTATCGTATCTCCTCGTTTATCACTTCCCGGCAGTACGCACTGAATTTTGTTATCCGCAGTCTGTCTACCAACAAGGACACGCACCCCGGGGTTACCCCGGCCGCCCGCGCCTGAATGGCTGTAACTACACGTCTCTCCTATCCTGCCGGATCATTCGAAACAGTTTTACTAAGTCCAACACCCTTCGGCCCACCTGACGGATTTCGTTGGAAGGATGACCGCTCCCCAACACAACACCCCAAGACAGCTTCGCTTTCTCTTGTTTGTCCTACACTCAGAGGCACCCGAAACACAAGATCTCTTGGAGGAGCCCTTGGAGGAGAAAGACACCAAAACAGCCTTCTGCCCAAGTCTGGTGGGATTTTTTTTGGCAGCTCGGACTCGGAATTACTTGAAGCATACGCTGTAAAAGGTAAAGACCACTTTGCTCGTACAGCCAAAAACCAATTTACCGCCAATCAGCCTAGTCGCTGCTAGGCCTTAGGTGCCTTTTCGGCCCGGTGTCGATACAACGGCTCGTCTAGTGCGATTTCGGTGCGTTGATCTTTTTTTGATTCCCCCCCTTGCAAAAGCTCGGGCAGCACAGAGCAATATGTTGCAGGTTTGTGTGCCCCCAGTCCGGCCGTGAGAAGATGATGATGATGACGACTGATTGTCAGTTTTCCTGGTGCTTTTTCCCGACTGGAATCCAATGTCGCTCGCAGCGGGATTCTTACCAAGGTGGGTTATCAGCCTCACAAACCAAACAAAAAGTCACTGGCCCCCCATCATTTTTGTGGCTCGTGATTATGATCTTGGATTCGTGTGAGGGCGTTGTTGATATGCTCTGGATTCTTTTGGGTGCTTTGTTGATCATCGCAGCCTTGTGTATTTCTGGGCTGGCCCCCACTTCAACCAACCTCTTACTCCAATTATGGCCCCTTTATGTCATGTGGCCCATAATCATGTACGCAGGCCTTTTTACTATTTAATCGTTACCTCCATGAGTCTCACTCCTCCTCAAAGAGGGCTGTACTAACCAAAGAGCGTTTGTTGGTCAAAATATCTCTTCAAGATCATTTAGCCTACATTGAATGACCCACCAAATAATACGTAGGAGCATGAAAGATTGTCGGAGTGAGCGAGTGCTTTTCTCAAAACCCACCGTTTTCTGGTGTGATTGGAGTGGGTCATCTATTTCTCCCTGAACATCAACCCCCAAGCTTTGGGTCCACACTCTCTCAACACTTTCCTTGGATTGTGTCTAATGCACAATCTTTTGAGGGGTGATTTGTCTGCAGCACATACCTTGACCCGCACATGAATTTGCCTTCTTACTGTTGATCCCCTGTTCCCCTTCTGTCTCAGGATCTGATGCCCTCGTCAACAGCCTTACAAAGAAGGGCCCTTATACCAACCTGGGTAATCCTGCGGATTCTAGGCCAGAGTTCTTTCGGACGCTCGCATGTGTGCACACTTCCAGTCGCCTTCCAATGACATTGCCCATGGCCTAGCCCACTTTATCCGCTAAAAGTACAGTGTACAGCAATTGTCTTGGATGTTGCCGCCACCTTTCTTACACCTAACACTTAATAGCTCATCTTAGCGACAAGTCTCCCCAGTCATCAAAATTATGCTTACCAGAAATGTTTACAAGGAGGAGATTCAGGCTACCCAAGCAGGGGGCATATGCCCGATGCTGGCTTTGAGTTTATTTTTGGTATTTGTACCCGAGTTGAGTGCAGTGGGGTGTTTTTCCTCCTGCACTTGCGCCTTGTATCACCTCCACTCCCACAGCCGACAGACCCTCCAAATTGCACAAATTGGAGTGTCTGTTTGGCAAGGCAGGACCGATTGTTGGCATGTGATTTCTGTACGTCGCATTTTTGATATGTTTGGGCCTCATAAACTACAAAACGAAACAAACACGAACACTGGCCCCTCTCTGAGGACAGTGAAGATTAGTGCTCGTCGTACCCCTGTGTTCCCCCACAAGACTCAAGCGGGCGCAGGCCCACTTTTCCCCTCCCCCCTTGTCAGTCAGGCGCTCACACTTGTTCCCGGGCAGGACCATGCTCCACCGGCATGGGTGGATTCCTTTTGTTTGGCCGGTGTGCTTTAAATCCCATGATTTATGTGTTGATTGCAAGCCTAATCAGCCTAACTCAAGCAGACTGTGAGCGGGACAAGTGTTTTTCTGACTGCCTTTGAACTTGTCATTTCTCCTTAAAGAGGGTCATGCCCCCAAAACTCTATTTTGGCTGCGCCACTTTTTTTATGACCATTCCCGAATCTTCTTGGAGAAGCCCTTTAGTAAGTTGCTCAGTCCTAAATTCCAATAAACCTCAGTTGCATATCTCGGTCGTGTTGCTGGTCAGTCAGTTGTGATCCACAGCGTCTGGACATTAAAGAAAACAAGATGTATTGCTCTTTGCTCGCTTTTCTTTTGGACTTTTGACTAAATTGCAAGTCTACGTAGTCCACCGACATGGAAATCCTGTGAGCCATTTGCGGTGTTTGGATTGGGTTAAGTGGACTGGCGATTATGACTCCGTTCCCCCCCGATAAGCAAGGATCAGCGGGTGGTTTCTTGAACGTCCTCAGCTCTGCCCCCGCCCGATACTTGAAACCAACCTCAATTCCTATTTTAATTGGACTGTAGCTCGAACAACTGGTTTAACACTGTGGTATTCTCGGTTACCCTTTTTGTGACTTCTGTGGGGGTGATGCCAGCACGATGGTGAAGAGTCTATCAGATCCAGTTTCCTTTGTGGTGCAATGCCTGACAAGTCCATGCCTAAACATTTTGCTGACTCGGTTCATGGCCAGGCAGTTGGCTTTAGGGACAGAAGCCAAACGACCAACGTTTGTTGTTTGGGGCCCTTGTTTTTGACCAATTTTCTTCCCCAAGGAGATCTGGGCCATGTGTTCTGACATCATGTTTTTTTTTTGAAAAGTACTGAAAAAGTAACTCTGGGGCCACTTAGGATTTTTGCAGGTAGGAATATTATAACTTTTAAAAAGTATCCCCTTTCCTACGCAAATATTAACCGGATACAAACCTATCTACACATCGTTCTGCATGTTCTAGAGGGTTCTTGTATGACCAGCTACAAGATAGGCTCTTGATGCTGTCCATTATGATCGCTGCTTTCTTTCCCCAATATGCCTCAACCCAATAAGATACCACGGAATAAAACCTGGCCTTTCATGTTTCCAAAGAAGATCTTGTTTCGAGTGGCAATACTTTAAGAGGAGTAATCGTTGTAGGGCTGTCTTCGGCCCCAACGCAGTACTCCTATTGTATGCAGCCGCTCCATACCTGGCCCGATCCCATCTCTGATCCTTTTGTAGTGGCAGATTTCGCGATGAAATATATCCTGCCATAGGAGCGATCTGGCGCGACCAAGTGGGATTTGCTGATTGGTGGGTGTTTAACTAGCCCGATTGACGACAATCAGACCTGAGGTATCTTCCCCCCGGTTATCGGCCATTGCTGGGCACACATCTACATGAACCTGCTGTCGGCTGTCATGGGGATAAGTTTTACTCTGCGCTTGCATTGCCCCACCCCTTCAGGGGAGTAGATAATCCCTTCTTTGTATTCATCGGCATGAGCATATCTTCTGAACTCTGGAAACGCAATGGTCTGGGATTGGAGTGATTTCAGAGACATTTTTGGACAACAAGTGTGCGTTTGAGTGCCACATGCGGCGCACGCTGTGAAACCCACTTATAGACCCGGGCCGTAGTCTATCTAACCTATAGTGTTGGTTGTTGACGATGTTGCAATGGAAATATTTATGCATCGCTTTCTGAGGGGGTTAGGTGGATTGATGTAGGGTTCCGCTGCGCCGACCACAGACCATCTTCCCTGACACTTAGGAGAATTGATACATGGGACATTGGATGGTCACAGGGTGATAAGGGCGGTCAGAGGTCTTGATAACTCGCATTAGAAGTGTGCTTCTCGTGAGGAAGAGCACCACAGTTATCTTTTGTATAACTGAGTTTTGATATCCTGGTCTCTAGTGCGTTTTTGTTGGCGGACTTAGGTCAAAAAGTACTTGGAGCGGGCCTTGTTGTGTCGAACACTGGCCTGCTTTTAACCTCGATGCTGATGATAAATCCAGCTCTTCCTCTGCAGGAGTGTTGTCATAGAATTATCCTTGATCTTCTTCGATGGTTGGGCCAGTCATAAGCTGAGTTGGGCCACCGCCTGGATTGTAGCAAACAAATTTAATTACCAACAGCACTATTGCCACTGTATTTTGGCTATCGTATGCAATTATCAACTTTGATCAATTTAAAATGAACAACATATCACGGGTCGTCCACCGAGAAGGGTGTTGTCTCCAATACAAATCGATTTGTTCAGAGCACATAGGTAACAACTCTTCTTCGAGTTCCCAAGAGTGAACATGGTCTGAGTGTAACCATTGTACATAGTAATAACACCGTACCAGACTGTATCTTGTGATCAACAACGTTGCTAATCTCGTAGATAGGTTCACCGCATGTGCGTAACAATTCCGGATTTGGTCTAATAAACCCAGTCCCGTCGGATAGGTATTCTTGACAAGAGATACGTGAAACGTTGGATGAATCTTCCATCCTTCGGGGAGGGATAGAGTCACTGCAATGGTCTCCCCCCTCTTTTGGATAGTGTGAGAGATTTCGTAGGGACCAACGAATCTGGGCATGAGCTTCCGAGTCATACCAGGCCAGTATTTGATGTTCTTCGAGTTCAACAAAACTTCCTGACCGTGAGTATACTTCACCGGTCGACTGTGCAAGTCTGCATACGTTTTTTGACGATCCTTCGCGGATTTAAGCGCTGCCTTGGCCGTGTCATATGCGTTATTCATATGCTCGACCCAGGACAGGGCTGGTTGATGTGCCGTAGCGATGACATCATCTGATGGTTGTAGTGCCACTCGAGGGTATCTACCGTACAGCAACCGAAACGGAAAATCTCGAATGCTTCTGTTGTACGAGTTGTTGATGGCGAATTGTGCATTCGGCAAAAGACTGGCCCAATTTTTCTGATTCGCAGAGGAAAAATGGCGAAATATGTCTTCGAGAACACTGTTCATACGTTCTGTTTGACCATCTGTTTGTGGGTGAAATGCAGTCGACATTCCAGGGCGGATAGCGCACAGAGTTAATAGTGTTTGCCAAAACTTACTCGTGAACTTAACATCGCGATCAGAGATGATGGAAAGCGGATGGCCTTGTTCGCTGAGCACGCGCTCGTGGAACAGGGTAGCAATCTTTTCAGCATCGTCTGTCGTTTTGCATGGGATAAGTTTGACCATCTTCGTAAGGCGATCAACGATCACGTAGATCTGATCAAAACCATTCGATTTCGGTAGCCCAACGATGAAGTCCATGGACAGTGAATCGAAGGGGGCGGTCGGAATCGAAAGGGGTTGAAGGTTACCCTGCGGGTTCTGATGTGAAATTTTTACCCGTTGGCAAGAATCACAGTGGCGTACGTAATCAACGACATCGAGTCGCATAGCAGGCCACCAATAGTAGCGTGCAACAGATCGAAAAGTTCGGTCGATGCCTCCATGTCCACTTCGTTGGGTATCGTGGAAAGCAAACAAAATCCGAGCTTTGAGCGAATTACCATTTGGTACAACGATCTGCGACTCAGATGCTGCTCGTATGGATTTGCCGGTGCCAACCCAGAAACCATCTGCCCGTTTGGAGAGGTACTTGGTATTGTGCGGATTATCGAACCACAAGTCTTCCGTGTAACCATGCAGAATATCTGGGGCTATTTCGCGCATGTGGAGTGGGTCATTTGCGTACAGCCTCTGAATGAACAAAGCCGTAGCCTCTGAGAAGGCTGGATTCCTACTCAGAGGGTCAGCTACGTTAGTACGGCCCGCGATATGAGCCCACTTCATGTTCGTGAAGCGCGAGAAAAACTCAAGATATCGTGCCTGCTTTCTGCTCAGCATGGGCTGATTTGCAAGGTAGACGAGGGGTTCGTGGTCGGTGTCAAGTTCGAACTTGCCAGTGCAACCTTCGAGGTAGCATCGCCATTCTTTCAAGGCCAAGTACACTGCGAGTAATTCTTGCTCGCCCGTGGAGTAGTTTCGTTCAGCGCTTGAGAATTTGTGAGAGTGGTACGCGATGGGTCGCCCATCTTGCATGAGAACGCCCCCTGTACCAACGACAGAAGCATCGGTTACCGCCCGATAGGCCTTCGCTGGGTCAGGGTGTGCAAGCAAAGGAGCCTTCGTAAGACTTTCTTTGATGCCGAGGAATGCCACCTGGCAGGCTTGGGTCCAGACATTTTGAAATGCAGGTCCCTTGAGCCCTGCCTGTCGTTTTCCGAGTGGTTTCGGACTTGGTGTCACCGTCGGTGATTTTGTCAGTCCTGGCGGTTTCAATTTCGGTGAAATCGGTGCTGGCCTGTCTGTTAGATTCGAAATCTGGATTAGAGGGGCTGCGAGCGTCGAGTAACCTTGGATAAACTTTCTGAAAAAGTTAGAGAGTCCCAGGAACTGCTGAACTTCCTTCGAGGAGGTAGGTGTGGGCCAATCTGCAACTGCTTTCACCTTCGTTTCGTTGACTCGGAGGCCTTCACCGGAAAGCACATGCCCTAGGTATTTGACTTCCGGTCTATAGAAGAAACACTTTTCTCGTTTAAGAAAGAGGTGGTTATTTTCAAGACGTTGTAACACAATTCGAATGTGTCTTTCGTGTTCTTCATCATTACTACTGTAGATGAGAATATCATCCAAGTAAATGACGACGAATTTGCCAATTAAATCTCTGAACACGGTGTTCATGACTTTTGTAAAGGCCGAGGGTGCATTTGGGGGGCCAAAAGGGAGAACCTTGAATTCATAGAGTCCTATCAGCATGAATAGCGGTGCTCTCGCTTGTTTTATGTCTTGGTGACTCCTTATGTACTCCCTTAGAACTATCGGTCCTGACAGTACTATGTCAGCTTCCCGTAGACTGTGTCATTCTTCATGACACTGTGACGACTTCCTGTTGACTGCGTCATCGGTTCTTCTGACACGCGCTGTCTAGCCTGTACCCTGATCAGGTTCCAGGCTACCGCCCCCTTTCCTCCACTGGTGCCCCTTAATGGGTCTCCTGTGCTTGTAACTCATTCTCGTCTCCGCATTTATAGATTGGCGTGCTGCACACACAAAGTCCACTCTCCGGAGTGTTATCCAAGCTGATAGGTTATACGGTCCTTCATTTACTACCACTGCTTTACGATGCAACTTCCGCGAGGACCTCCCGCCATTTTGAGAAACTCCATGACATGGATGGTCTTTCCTGGACGCGCGGGATGCGCAGTATCATTCTCAGCGATGGCTGCGACCAATCCTTCCAACGGAGGAACGGCTCCTCTTGATGATTGGCTAGAAGTTTGTGCACCAGCTGCCTCTGCTAGCGGTCATGAGAGTCCTTCCGCCATCGTGGAAGTAACCCCCCCCGGTCATTCCTCCATCTTCTCTTCCTATTCCTCCCCTGCCGTCTGTCGCCTCCTCCCGTCTGTCGTAGATGACTGTGACGTGCAGACTCAAGTCGGCGACTAGCCTGGACATCGGTGGAGATACCCCGTCTTCGTCTGCTCGCGTCCTTGACGTCGCTAACCTTTCTCCGGTGTTTGAGGCTCTGCTTGCATACCGGAGGTTGCCAAGCCGACCAAGCTCCCTGCTGATGTCTACGTCGTCTTTGCCCCCTTTGCTCTGCCCAGCCGACGGTCGGCTACTGGCATGAGCTTGCGCTCTAGTGGCTCTGTGCTACCTTCTGGAGAATTTTTTCGATCAAGCTGGCGGATCGCCGGCACTGCCGTAGGGTTCGCCAGAGGAGGACGACCTACGCGTCTGGACCTGGAGATTCTGGAGGTGGTAGGAAGCAGGGGGGTATGGTCAGCACCACTACGGGTGCTGCTCCCTCTACCCCCCAACCGGGTGAGTCGAGCGATAGAGGGGGGGACTTGGGATTGACTGATCATCGACGGCGGGATATTAGGACCTTTACATGCCTCGGCTCTGCTCTTCGCATCCTAGCGATAAATGTTCGAATTCTGCCCTTGCGATTTGCGATTTTCTGCCATTGGTGCGATTTTCTGCACCAGGTGTGACTTGCTGCACTGTCATTCTCGTCTCCTTTTTCCCATACCTCAAATCTCGACTTCGACCTAACGCTTCCCCACCTTCTGTGATCCCAGGTCTCGCAGCGCCGGACTTCGCCCATGCTACAGGCCGCAGTGGACGCCGTCCTGGCCCTAGTCCAGCGGCCGTGGAGGATCTTTGGCATGATATCTTGGTGGATATTTTTCTCTCTTAGGCTCCTTGTGACCCCTGGGTGCGTTCCGTGGTTCGACAGAGGTTACTACTTTGTCTTCCCGTGCCCCTGGTTCCCCCCTTAGGTGTATGCCTTAGCTACGTGAGTTTGAGTTCAAGTGTTTGAGTTCTGATAGGGCTTAGGAATTTTTAGTTAAGTGGTATAGAGGCATGGTTGATCTCGATTAGTTGGGGCATGCATGAGTTGTTGATGATGACACTGCTCAGCATGGTGCTAGTGTGTTATCTTCGCAATCGCGTGTTCATCTAGGGAGACAAGACTCCTTCGGAGCTTTTCTTTGGGGTTGCACCTGATGTGTCGTTGTTGCGTTTGTTTGGTTGCCCTTGCTATGTAATCTTAGTATTGGGCAGTCACGCAACAAGCTAGTTAAAAAGACATTATTTGGTAGACTGGTTGGGTATTCCCTGGTGAGTAAGGGTTATTATATTTGGGTTTCCAATGTTGCGCCAGTTAGTAGTGAGTAGTGATGTACTCTCTATCTCCAGTTCAGTTCTAAACTGTCTTCCTGGGTTCTCCCTTTAGTATGGGTCCCCGTGCCCGCTTGCATCCCTCCTGTCATCAAACGGTGATATGTTATGTGTTACCTGTAATTCCCTACGCCCTTTAACAACCCCAATTGTTGTTGGCTGGCCTGGCTGGATGTATCATTGTTGCATTCTAGACCAGGGCCTGATCTTGCTGCATTGTGTGTGAAGTTTTAGGGCGGGGGGGAGTTGGATATCCAACTATAATCTTAGCCGAATCTCAGGGGGTCGCCAGGCCCTCCTCTGTGCCACGTTTTAGCGGTGAAGCTTTAGGATTTAGACAGCCTTCGATCATAGTGGTACCTGGATCAGGTCCATTGACTAATAGTCGCCAACCTCCGACCACCTCGGATGGCTCGCGGGTGTCGATAATTCCGACGCCTCCTGTCGTCCCTGGTGGATTACTCGGGTCAAGCCCATGTGATGATGTAGCCGTTGCCGAATGGGTAAGTGATGATCTTGAACACTGGTCTAGCTTGATACTGCGTATGGCTGGGGTGTTACAGTCAACCCAGGATTCATTGTTTTAGGTGCTGCTGGTTCTCATACGTAGGTTAACATGGCCCTATGTGTGAGTGCCTATTCCTCAGCACCTCCTAGACTGACTTATAGGGTAGTCTAGATTGGTGGAGCGTTACGACGCTTTGTTTAGGCAGCTTCCTTTCAGCTGTCTTTCTTGGTTTTGGTGGAAGGTGGTACTTAATTCAGACCACCGTTATAGCGTCTTGATGGTGTCTGAGTCTTCGTTCCATAGGCAGATGGTTCGTTCGGTGGAGCTCATCATAGATTAGCTATTTCTTTTTACTCCACACTGTTTTTAGATCACCAGCCCCTCATGTGATTGGAACTTTTTGTGGAGTGTAGTAATTGTTTCCCTTCGGATTTTACTGTGAATTGGTGGGCTGGGTAATCTTGCAGTTGTACTTGCAGATGTACCGCCGCTCACCTCTTTCTTGTTTTCCGAGTGTATTTCAAGCGCCCTTTCAGTCCATCCTTTGCAGTAAATTCTTTGAAGTCCTTTTTATGCGTTTCCTATTTTTCAGGTGGACAATAGGTTTTATGTACTATGGTTGTACATCTACCCTTCTATTGTTCATTGAACTGTGTTTCCTTTGTTGGTTACAAGTTTCTTGAAAATTTTAACTTCGCATCCTTTGGATTTTTTCAGTTGCTGCAGGTTTGGTTTGCTTTAGTTAGGCGCTTGGTTTGTCTTGAGTGCACGAGTTCTTTGCGGTGCGATACCCACCTCTTAGAATGTTTTTCGTTAGTGCCGTAGCTGGGGATTTATGATAATTAACTTTCATAAATCTTCTTACTTCCATCTTTGAGTGAGAAACCAGTTCATCATGGTTTTTTCATCCCAACCTAGTCATGAATTCTATGCTAAGAATAGTTTTTAAGGTAGTGGATTTTTCCATCGCCTTTTTTTTTTTTTTTTTTTCCATCGTAGTCTTTAGTGTCCTCTTGTCTGCGTCCTTTAGGCTTTGATTCTCTCGTGTGCTGCGCTCACACGATATTTCAATCCGTCTCTTTGGTTATCATTGATTGGCGTTAGGTTCCTATTCCCGGATCGGGTTTTCTATACCGTTGTTCCCCAACTTTGATATACGATTTTTTCAGTCTTCTCTTTAGGTTAAGTTCTCGGTTCTTTCAGTCACCGTTGTTCCCCTTCCTTTGGTATTAGGATTGATTTCTGTTTGGCCTCCCTGTGATTTTCTGGTTTGGTGCCTACTATTCTGGATGAATAGTATTTTTGCGCTTACCATGGATGGTTACATTTCCATTTTGGTCTCAGCTCAGCTCGGTATGACCCAAGTTTTTTGCTGCTACATTTTCGGAGTACTACAGTGGTTTTTTGGTTCATCCTTTCTCATCCTTTTTATTTTAGACAAGGCTTTCTTCTGTTTTCCTGTTTTTCAGCCGTTCCTTAATAATTTTTTTATCTGTTACATATAGTTCTATGTCCCCAGTGCCATAGGTGGAGTACTAGTATTGTATGTCACCTGCGTCATAGGTGGAGTATCAGCATGAATAGCGGTGCTCTCGCTTGTTTTATGTCTTGGTGACTCCTTATGTACTCCCTTAGAACTATCGGTCCTGACAGTACTATGTCAGCTTCCCGTAGACTGTGTCATTCTTCATGACACTGTGACGACTTCCTGTTGACTGCGTCATCGGTTCTTCTGACACGCGCTGTCTAGCCTGTACCCTGATCAGGTTCCAGGCTACCGCCCCCTTTCCTACACTGGTGCCCCTTAATGGGTCTCCTGTGCTTGTAACTTATTCTCGTCTCCGCATTTATAGATTGGCGTGCTGCACACACAAAGTCCACTCTCCGGAGTGTTATCCAAGCTGATAAGTCCCATCGGGGTTATGAACGCAGTTTTCGGGACGTCTGAATCATGTAACCGTATGTTGTGGTACGCATTACGTAAATCCAGATTTGAGAACACACTAGCTCCTCGAACTGAGTCAAACAGATCGTCAATTCGTGGGAGGGGATAGCGATTTGGTACCGTGACCTTGTTCAATTTACGATAGTCGATAGCCATCCTCCAAGAGCCATCGGGCTTGGCGATGAAAAGGACTGGTGCGCCCCACGGGCTCGAGCTAAGGCTGATGTAGCCTTTGGCCAACAAGTCTTTAACTTGGTTTTGGACCTCTAGCAGTTCTGCGGGGGACAACCTGTGTCCTCGAGAGAATTGTGGGGATGCCGCCTCCGTGAGGGGGCATACGAATGGGGTGTCAGCCCTAGGGTCAGAAATCTTGTCTGCCGGGGCGAAGACCTTTTTAAAGTCCGTTTCGCAACCCGAGATTATCCGTTCGTGTTTCGTTTGTTGCACCGTGTTTGCTTGTGCGGCCGTTACTCGAATTGTAAAGGCATCGTCGTCTTGGTCCACTGATGTGACTAGGACTTCGAAACAATTGAGTTTTTGTTTTGATTTGCGGATAAACTTTTTAAGTGCTATGTTAGACAGGACTCCTGGCGTTTTTCGCTGTGCTGTGTCAAAAAATTCGATACGTGCCAAAGTATAAGCAACCAATTCCTTGATGGAGAGAGGTTCCGACTCGAGTCGGGTGGAGTACAGTTCGACTGCTACTCTACGTTTATGCTTTTTAGCTATTTTGAAACTGGCTCTGAGACGTGTCTCTTCAAAACCAATGCAGCACCCCGTCTGCATCATCCAACTTCTTCCGAGAAGTGCGGTGGTGCCGGGCCCTAGCGTAGGGAGGACATAAGCAGATTTAATTTCTGACCTATGTTTGCCTAAGTTCAGGACAAAACTCGTTCTCGTAGTAGTGAGGACTTGGGATCCATCAGCTATCCGCACCATGACTGGTGAGCCCGTAAAGGTGGCTAAACCTGCCCTAGCACAGAATTCTGCGTCTACGAAGACAGAGTCTGCTCCACTGTCAATGAGAACTTTGCCAGATACCCCCGATAGGGTGGCCTCAAAGTGTGCGGTAGCTTGGTCCGCGTGGACACAAGCTGTTGTGCAAGCAGATATGCATGGAATGGCAGGAGGCGGGGGCAGGGTCGGAAGGCAAGGACGGGATGTGGTCTGTGCTGTAGATGGTGTTACACAGATAGTAGGGGACGGAAACTGAAAAAGAACATCCCTATCTATGTCTACAAGCAGACCTACATCCTACTTCCTAACGGTAGGGCAGCTAGGGCACTTGGAGGGGGCAGTGGCTGTAGCGGCCGTGCGCTTCGTACCACACTTGTAACATAAGTTACCCTCCTTAGCTAGTTTAATAGTATCCGGTGTCCAGGGCTGACCGTCAGCCTGCTTCCACTTATGCTTTTCAGCAAATTGTAGCTGTCCCGCAGGGCTGGAAAAGGGCGGCGGGCCCGTTGCAGCTGGAGTCTGGGCCGTGCCCTTCTTGTGCTTGTGCTGGGTGGACCCCTCGTGAGGTCCACCAGGCCGTTTGCCTTTTGCCTGGACGTACATGGCCGAGGTAGGGGTTGGTGTTTTGGTGGCAGCAAGTTCAGTTTCAATGGCAGCAGCATGTTCGTCAAGCTCGTCTAAAGAGGAAAATCGGCCTCCTTGTGCAGCAGTACGTCTGCGGCATCGTGCCTCGATGGTTGGAATCAGACCAAACTGAAACAGAACTAGCTGATCATCCAATTGCATACCCCCGGCAATGCGCACTTCGTTTTGGAAAGCCATAGCGTAATGCCTAACCGTCGAGGTCTGCCGAATCGAGTTGGCATGCAGCCGTTGGCGTGCATTGATGTCGTCGTCAGCATGGTAGGGGTCATAGAAGTTTAGGAACTGAGTTTTTATCTCAGCCCACGTAATGGCCGGTGACGCGGTCATGAGGTGGTCTAGCCACTCGGCAGCTACCCCACCAAAGAAGTTTGGTATGTTGGATGGTACTAACATATGGTGCAACGTGCAATATGACTCTAGCAACTTCCACCAAATCCTACCCCTCGGGAGCTTCTTGTCTTCTATCCCAGTCCAAAGGGATGGACGTTCATACTTGCCAACTAAGGGCCTCGGGACCAAGGGCAAAACATGTGACTCTACCTTAGCTGCCGCAGCTTGTAGCTCAGCCACTTTGGCCTTGGCCTCCAGCAGCTCAATCTGGGCACGTAGAGCCATTAAAGCGTCCGAATGAGGTCCAGCGGGAGGGCCAACAGCGGGCGGTCCTGCAGCGGGCGCTTCAGCAGCGGGCTGGCCAGCAGCAGGCGATCCATCAGCAGGGGGGCCCGCAGGCAGTCCAGCTGTGGGGGCCGCGGGTTGTCCAGCGGGGGCGGGGGGCGTTGCAGGCGATCCAGCAGCGGGGCCATCCGGTGGTCCAGCGGGGGCGGGGGGCGTTGCAGGCGATCCAGCAGCGGGGCCCTCAGGTGGTCCAGCGGGGGGCGTTTGCTGGGCCTTCAGGAGAGTGGAAACTCGAAGTGTCTCCTGTTCGGCATCCCTCATTCGCATTTGGAGCCGAGCCATCTCCTCAAGGTGCTTGGATGCGGTGGCCTCGGCCTCGTGATGGTGAAGAAGTTCGAGGCTAGCGATAACCCTGTCCTTCTCCACGAGGGCAACGTGCGCGGCAGCCTTGCCAAGCGGCGTGGAGTCAGGCCTTGTGGCGACCTTCTTGCCATTGACTTTGACAGCCA
This sequence comes from Chlamydomonas sp. ICE-L, assembly GCA_013435795.1. Lineage (NCBI taxonomy): Eukaryota > Viridiplantae > Chlorophyta > Chlorophyceae > Chlamydomonadales > Chlamydomonadaceae > Chlamydomonas > Chlamydomonas sp. ICE-L. Next base: position 2,329,046 of record JACBWV010000394.1, on the reverse strand, counting down.
TCCGCGCTTCCTTCAGCTCCTTCTCGGTAGCTGAAAGGTCGGGAGGCGAAGGTGCCGGCCCTCCAGCGCCTTTTCTTTTCTCCTTGGAGAGCTTGTGCAGCTCCCAAGCCTTGACTTGCTGGACGAGCTCCTCGTGGTCCATGTCGTCAACATCCGGGACCTCAGAAGGTGGAGCCGCAGCAGCTTGGGCTGAAGAAGAGGCCATACTCGGTGATGGTGGGCTCGAGGGGACGTCGGGGGTGGGGAGTAAAGCGAGTGGCGCGGTTTGAAAGCGCGACCAGGCTCAAGAAACCAATTGTGGTATATGAATACCTTGTAACACGGAGTGTCTTGTAACTGGAAGCCTAAGAAATGATCTCAGGAGTTAAGACGGCCCTAAGAGTCAGAAGCACGGCTTAAGACTCCCTTCCCGCTTCCAGCGCGTCTAGACCCTAATGGAACCCTCGTTTTAGGTATTCCCGAGTAGCTGATCAGACACTGATCAGTAGGTCAATTCGCTCGGTTTCAACTGCCTACAGAAGTTGTTCGTCATCTGTCGGAAAGTCGTCACCACCGCGTGGCAACTCAGTGGGAGGATCGTTATCCACCACAGTGATATTCAGGATACAAGGCGTCCGTTCTAGTGCATATCGGGTTCTCGAGTACGTTTATGTTGACTGGTGCAAGAGGATGCAGATGGCCATTGGAGCTCTTCCATATACCCATTCAATAAATTCTGCCGCCATACCAAAGGCTTTGAAGATCCCTTAACTTTCCTAGAGACATCGTCCCTTAGCAGAGCCAGCAGCGTTTTTTCTAAGTCCGATTAATCGCGCACGCCCGATTAGTCCCCGATTAATGTTTATTTCCGTTTTGGTCCATCGGGCTCCCAGGTATGGGCGGGTGTGGGTATTGTTTTCGGATTTCAGCTCTCTGGGTGGAGCATCGGGCGTGCCATATACTTAATGTTTACGTGTGTCAGATGCCTGGCTGGAGCATCGCGCGTGCCATAAACTTAATGTTTATGCCTTGCGGATGCTTGAGTGGAGCATCGCGCTGCCAGATACTTAATGTTCTTGGATTGTAGATGCTTGACAGGAGCATCGCGCAGGTCCCCCGTCACGTGGTCCCTTGGTGACATGGCAGCTCGTCGACCTGTCGAACTGTAGGGAGAAATACTGACCTTAAAGCTGTGAGCCTGCGGCGAGGTACAACATGCATAACCGGCATGGTGTGGAGGGCGTTCCTGGAGGAAAATGGGAGGAAAACGAACAACGCAGTACATTTTGTGTCGGTTTCGACGGTTTGAAAACAGCTACACAGCTGTCCTTGGGCCTCGGGACATACCGTTCAGAACCTTGGGCCTCGGGACATACCTTCAGAACCTTGGGCCTCGGGACATACCTTCAGAACCTTGGGCCTCGGGACATACCATTCAGAACCTTTATGAATGGAAATGGCACTAAGTCTTTTTGGAGCAACCTAGCCGACTATCTTTCTACTTGTAGAAGAGCAAGACAGGAAGCCCTGGACTGCTTAGTGGCACCGTAATTTATCATCCCTTTTTTTCTTCTTCTTGTGACTTCTCATTTGTTAGCTTCTTACCTCCGCCACTGTAAGTGGTTGAGATCTGGGTCCGGCTCTAAGGGGTTTAATACCTACGCCACCAAAACGGTGGTTGGGAGTTTGGTTTGTTTGTCCTCGACACACCCCTGATGTAATGGGGTTTTTTGCTTTGTGGGTGCTTTTTCTTTTTGTTTAAAGCACAGAGTCTCATACACCCTCGCGGTGTCAAGTAGACTTTAACATGTAATGTAATGTAATGTAATGTAATACCGGTAAATGAAAACCGCAATGAAAGAACATCGGCAGTCCTCAAGGATATTGATAGTTTGATACCATGAAATCCTCTAGGTTTAGGGCTAGCGCGAGGAGGCCCATCCTCTTGGTCAAAACAAATAGCAGGAGCAGCAGGTGGCCAGGAGCTTCACCCTCATCCTCAGCAGCAGCCTCAGACTGAGCCTCAGCTGCTACCGCAGCATCAACATTAGCATCAGCATCGGCAACGGCATCGGCATCAGCATCAGCATCAGCATTGTGAGTGATTCCTTTTAATTTTTTTTCCAAGGAGGATTTTTGCCTCCTTGCCGCTCACTGGATTGGCTTTTGCAGTTATGCATCATGCCTCCCCCTGCAAAGGCTGAAACGGAGTGTAGACCCTGACGTTGACCTATTCACGCACAGCTTTAACATGTGAAATACGTTTCCTACCGAGTGATTTTTTGTTAGCATTCCAAAATAACGGTGTTTGAGTCCAACCAGGCTAAATGTCGGGGCTACATTTGAGGAGACCTAATCATTCATGGAGTGGTCGTTATCATAGCCCCTCCTGGTAGTACCGTATCTTGATTCGGGGTTGGACAATTCCTTGTAGCCTAATACGGTATGGCTACCTCTGGACTGCTGTGGTAGCAACAGCAACGTCACCATGCCGTGTGTGGACGGGATTGTCAAATAATCGAGAAGGTCCTGGACCCTAACATGTACGGCTCTTAGAAACCCTACGAACCCTCACAATAATCCTTGTTGAAGGTTCTCGACTAACAATTCGTAGAAGTTTCTAGACCTACAACTTGTAGAAGGTTCTAGACGCAACACTCTACATGTATGGTATTTTGTCTTGTTTTTACATGAAGGGCCTGCTTGCCTGCCTGCCTGCCTGCCTGCCTGCCTGCCTGCCTGCCTGCCCGCCTGCCTGCCTGCCTGCCTGCCTGCCTGCCTGCCTGCCTGCCTGCCTGCCTGCCTGCCTGCCTGCCTGCCTGCCTGCCTGCCTGCCTGCCTGCCTGCCTGCCTGCCTGCCTGCCTGCCTGCCTGCCTGCCTGCCTGCCTGCCTGCCTGCCTGCCTGCCTGCCTGCCTGCCTGCCTGCCTGCCTGCCTGCCTGCCTGCCTGCCTGCCTGCCTGCCTGCCTGCCTGCCTGCCTGCCTGCCTGCCTGCCTGCCTGCCTGCCTGCCTGCCTGCCTGCCTGCCTGCCTGCCTGCCTGCCTGCCTGCCTGCCTGCCTGCCTGCCTGCCTGCCTGCCTGCCTGCCTGCCTGCCTGCCTGCCTGCCTGCCTGCCTGCCTGCCTGCCTGCCTGCCTGCCTGCCTGCCTGCCTGCCTGCCTGCCTGCCTGCCTGCCTGCCTGCCTGCCTGCCTGCCTGCCTGCCTGCCTGCCTGCCTGCCTGCCTGCCTGCCTGCCTGCCTGCCTGCCTGCCTGCCTGCCTGCCTGCCTGCCTGCCTGCCTGCCTGCCTGCCTGCCTGCCTGCCTGCCTGCCTGCCTGCCTGCCTGCCTGCCTGCCTGCCTGCCTGCCTGCCTGCCTGCCTGCCTGCCTGCCTGCCTGCCTGCCTGCCTGCCTGCCTGCCTGCCTGCCTGCCTGCCTGCCTGCCTGCCTGCCTGCCTGCCTGCCTGCCTGCCTGCCTGCCTGCCTGCCTGCCTGCCTGCCTGCCTGCCTGCCTGCCTGCCTGCCTGCCTGCCTGCCTGCCTGCCTGCCTGCCTGCCTGCCTGCCTGCCCGCCCACCTGCCCGCCCACCTGCCTTTGCATGCATTGATTCATTCCACATTCATACCGTATTTGACCCAAGACAAGCCCACTCCTCATCAATCAACACATCACTCACTGCGGTTCTCCTGATGGTGGGCCCACTTCATAGAGGCCGCGCCAACTTACGTTCCCTTCTCAAGGCGGTGACATAGGCCTGTTATAACGATCCTGACCATGGGTTAGCCCTGGTCGTAAACCCGCTGCTGACACCTTCGCCATGATACGCTGCGTGTGCATGACTTGAGCTTCGCGTCTCTTCTGAACTCCCATATCCCTCCTCCAGATAGAAGCGCTGCTACCGTTTTTCGCAATTCCAGTAACCCACTGTGGCTGATTTCTCGTCCAGATTGAAGCGTTTCTTGAATCTAGATCGCGTCCTTGGGGGCACATGGAGGATAATGCGGTGCAGGAATTGCTTCAGAGGAGCGATTCCTTCCGCGCTCTCAGAAATGCACTACTTTGGGAACAAGGCAAGCAAGAGCCTGAAAAGAAAGTAGCCACCCAGGGCCAACCCTTCTCAGATCAACCCACTCCTGCACTTGGAGTCCCACCTATGGCCCATACAACCCCACCTATGGTCGCCAACCCAATGCATCAGATGGCTGCCCCTTTTGCGGGTAATCAAATGCAAGTGCCTCCTCACATGCATGCTTTCCCCAACACGAATGTGCAATCTCAGAGGTCCCCTGCAGGGGCTATGCAGTTCCCACTGCAGCCTATGCAGCCCATGCAGCAGCCTATGAGGATGAACCCAGCCATGCAGCAGCCTATGGGGATGAACGCAGCCATGCAACAGCATGCCGGTATGAACCCAGCCATGCAGCAGCCTATGGGCATGAATGCAGCCATGCAACAGCATGCCGGTATGAACCCAGCCATGCAGCAGCCTATGGGGATGAACGCAGCCATGCAACAGCATGCCGCTATGAACCCAGCCATACAGCAGCCTATGGGCATGAATCCAGCTATGCAGCAGCCCGTGGGCATGAATTCAGCCATCCCCATGCGACCCATGCAAGCCAGACCTGTAATGCAGATGTCACCTCTCCTCACCAACGCACAGACTCCTGGTCCGATGAACATGGGCGCTTTCGCACCACCTCCTGCTGGCGCCGGTCGCAAACCTTCTCCCAGCAGTGGACCTCCTTTCCATGTTGGCCAGCCCCCTAGAATGGCTTCCTTCAAGCAATCTGGTTATCCTCGAGCACAGGCACAATCACAGGCACAAGCACAGACACAGGCACAAGCACAACGGTTTAGTCAGGATCTTATGCAGGGACGTGACCTTCGGCATGCCAAGAGCTGCGTCGCGATGAGTGGGACGGTGCAGCCGAATCTTCACCCCCAGGTCCAGCGGACAACAAGCAGCGACCAGGACATCATGGCATCCAAGGTGGTTGCTGAGGCCCAGGCTCTCGTTGCCAGTCTGAGGGCAAAGAAAGCCAAGGATGTTCCTCAGCTCATACACTCATCCTCACGAGCAGATCACAGCAGTGACAAACGGGCTGATTATCCTCAAGCTTCTGCCTCTGCCTCACTTGAACATCGAAGCAGTGACCAGCGGGCTGGCGTTCCTCAGCTCATGCACTCATCCTCACTAGCGCATCGCAGCAGTGATCCACGGGCTGATAAACCTCAAGCTTCTGCCTCCGCCTCACGAGCAGATTGTACCAGTGACCCACGGACTGATTTGCCCCAGCTCATGCACTCATCCTCACTAGCACATCGCAGCAGTGACCAACAGGCTGATATGCCCCAGCTCATGCACTCATCCTCATTAGCACATCGCAGCAGTGACCAACAGGCTGATATGCCCCAGCTCATGCACTCATCCTCACTAGCACATCGCAGCAGTGACCAACAGGCTGATATGCCCCAGCTCATGCACTCATCCTCACTAGCACATCGCAGCAGTGACCCACGGGTGGATGTTCCTCAGCTCATGCACTCATCCTCACTATCACATCGCAGCAGTGATCCAAGGGCTGATTTACCTCAAGCTTCTGCCTCTACCTCACAAGCACATCGCAGCAGTCACCAGCAGGCTGATTTGCCACAAGCTTCTGCCTCTAGCTCACAAGCAGATCATACCAGTGACCAACAGGCTTGTATGCACCAGCTTATGCACTCCTACTCACAAGCATCTCGTAGCAGTGACCAATGGGCTGATATGTGTCAAGCATCTGCCTGTGCCTCAGAGCAAGTTGTTGACGCAGCTGAGGTTGAGGCTTCATTGTCTCCACTAGAGACGCCGCACCTGAGACTTGGGTCTAGTGATCAACTTCAAGACCCCTATGCTGATGGTGAGCCATTGTCCTACCAAAGTGTGACCAAAGTTCTAGGAAAGTGTTACCAATTTGTCTCCAAAGGGTTACCAAAGTGTTACCAAAGCATTGCCACAGTGCTGCCAATGGGTTACCGATTTGTCCCCAAAGTGTAGCCAAAGTGTTGCCAATGGGTTACTGATGTATCCCAGAAGTGGTTGCCAAAGTGTAGCTAAAGTGTAGCCAAAGTGTTGCTAAAGTGCTGCCAATGGGTTACCGATGTGTCCCCAAAGTGTCCCCAAAGTGTTGCCAAAGTGTTCCCAAGTGTAGACAAAGAGTAGACAAAGTGTTGCCAAAGTGAAGTTGCTAAAACGACATTCATGTCGTTATTAAACTGCAGTTTATCAGCACTAATTTAATTGATCATTTCATCCATGTACATAAACCTGATTTTCATGTCGTTATTAAACTGCAGTTTATCAGCACTAATTTAATTGATCCATGTATATAAACCTGCTATTCATGGCGTTACCAAACCGCAGTTTTCAGCACTAATTTAATTGATCATTTGATCCATGTATATAAACCTGATTTTCATGTTGTTACCAAACTGCAGTTTGTCAGCACTACTGTAATTGATCCATGTATATAAACCTGATTGTCATGTTGTTACCAAACTGCAGTTTTTCAGCACTCATTTCATTGATCCATGTATATAAACCTGATATTCATGTTGTTACCAAACTGCAGTTTGTCAGCACTCATTTCATTGATCCATGTATATAAACCTGATATTCATGTTGTTACCAAACTGCAGTTTGTCAGCACTCCTTTCATTGATCCATGTATATAAACCTGATATTCATGTTGTTACCAAACTGCAGTTTGTCAGCACTCCTTTCATTGATCCATGTATATAAACCTAATATTCATGTTGTCACCAAACCGCAGTTGCAGTGAAGAGTGGCGCTCCTGATCCTGGGTTGACTGATGAGGACCTCCCGACAAGCGAGAAAATTGCCGTGGCTCAGGCGATGCTAGCATCCTTGCACGAGCACCGTGCATCTGCCTCATCTAAGGATGAAAACGCTTTGACCGAGGCTGTGATCGCCTCCCTTCAAGATCAACGCGCGTCCAATGCTCGACGCGCATCTACCTCGTCGAAGGATGAAAACGCTTTGGCTGAGGCTTTGCTAGCGTCCTTGCAACATCAATGTGCATCTACCTCGCCAAGGGATGAGGATTATTTGACTGAGGCCATTCTCGCCTCCCTCCAAGAGCTGCGTGTGGCCAATTCTTCAGAGGATGAAAATGCTTTTCATGAGGCTGTGCTATTGTCTCTACAAGAGATGCAGCATGTGCCCCACACAGAAGAGGAAAGCCGAATGCTCAACCAAGCCCTGATAGCGTCCCAAAGGGAAAACAGAGCACCAAACAGAACCAATGAGCGCAGCGCGTTGATCGACGCCCTTCAAGCATCTTCGCAGGATCACTCTGTTGACGAGAGCTTGAGCTCAACTCGGGCGGTTAAGGGGGGCACAACAGACCCCATGGAACGTCAGAATGGTGTCAAAATGGTGGGAGAGAGCAGCGCATCCTTGCAAGATCATTCTGTTGACGAGAGCTTGAACTCAACTTGGGCGTTCAAGGGGGCCATGATAGACTCCATGGAGCATGATAATGTTGTCAACTTGGTGAGTGAGAGCAGCACATCTTCCCTGGATCATTCTGTTGACGAGAGCTCAAGCTCAACTTGGGCGTTCAAGGGGGCCATGACAGACTCCATGGAGCATCAGAGTGGTGACAACAGTACTGTACCAGCAGCCGCTCCTGTACCATCTAATTTCACCAGAACAGCACACGGCACACCAATACAGCACACAGCACCGGCACAGCACCAGGACAGCACCAATACAGCACCAGCACCAGTGCAGCACCAGCACCCTGGAATAGAGTCTGCACCACATGACGCAGCCGCCTCAAGCAATGCTGAACCTGAAGCATTCCCTCAACCTGAAGTGTTACCAATGCATCATACAGCACCAGTACAGCACCAGCACCCTGGAATAGAGTATGCACCTCTCACCTGCACCAACACAGCCGTCTCACATAGCCCCAAAATGTTGCCTCAACCTGAAGTACAGCACCAGCACTCTGGACAAGAGTATGCACCTGATGACACGGCCGTCCCTTGCAGCGCTGAAGCGTTACCTCAACCGTTTCCTCATCGTCAACCTCATCTTCAACTTCAATCTCAATCAGAAGCGTTACCTCAGTCTGAAGCTTTGCCATTTATAGAGCCACTAAAATCGAGCTCCAACACGGATGGAGCTGAAGAAGCGTTTACTAGTACCATCACCAATGCTGGTCCCGCCACCGATGCTGGTATGTCGGCAACCCCTGGCGTAGCTTATGTAGCCACGTTTGGGGACTGGTTGGGAGCTCAAGCAGAGCCCCCTGGTACAGCTTCTGCGGCCCCATATGGTGACAGGTCAGAAACGCAGGCACAGCTATCTGGTGTTGAGCTTCGCGGGACGGAAGAATCTATTTCCAATCCTACTCCGGCAGAGGTATCTTTAGCCCCGTATGGTGACAGGTCGGAAGTGCAGGCAGAGGTATCTGCAGTACCCTATAGTGACAGGCCGGAAGCGCAGGCAGAGCCCCCTAGTGTTGAGCTTCGCGCAACAGAACAATCTACCTCATGTAAGGATGAAAACGCTTTGACTGAGGCTGTAACCGCCTCCCTTCAAGATCAACGCGCGTCCAATGCTCAACGCGCATCTACCTTCTCGAACAATGAAAACGCTTTGGCTGGGGCCATGCTAACATCCTTGCAACAGCAATGTGCATCTACCTCGTCGAAGGATGAAAATGCTTTGACTGGGGCTGTGATCGCCTCCCTTCAAGATCATCGTGCGTCCAATCCTACTTCGGCAGAGGTATCTGAAGCAGAAGCAAAGCTCCTCCAGATGAATCTCTCTGAATCAGATACCTCAGCACTGATGGATGAATTCTCCGCCCTCATTGGTGCACTGTGCGCTGATGATGTGGATGAGCAGACGTTAAATCGAGTGCTTGAGGTCTTGAAGTGATGTGATGTGTGAACGAGGTACAATGGGGTTGTGATGTGATGTGTGAACGAGATACGGTGTGTTGTGTTGAGCAAAGCTATAGTTTAGTATACGGTAGTATAGTACAGTATAGTATAGTTTAGTTTACGGTAGTATAGTATAGAATAGTATATTATAGTATAGTATAGTATAGTATAGTATAGTATAGTAATAGTATATATAGTACAGTATAGTATCGAACTCGTATCCGACTCGCCTCGTCTGTCTCGTGCTCTTCACTCTCTCGTCCTCGTCAGCACTCGTCTCGTCTGGTCCTCCGCCTCAGTCTCGTTCGAGTCATCGTCTGATTCGTCGCGCTCTCGCAGTTCGCCTCAGCCGCGTCTCGTCTCTCTAGTCCTCGCTCGTATCAGCCTCCCTACGTCTCGTCTGGCTCTCCTCAGCCTCGTCTCGTCCCTCGTCTCGTATCGTCTCGCCTCGTCGCCTCTCGCTCCTTCCTCTCGTCTCGTCTCCGTCTCGTCTCGTCTCGTCATCGGTCGTCCCGGCCCCTCCAGTCGCGCCCGTCTCGTCCCGTCTGGCTCGTCCCGTCTTGTCTCTCTCGTTCATCGCTCTCCCGTCGCGTGTCGCCTCGTCTCGTCTCGTCCTCGCACGTCTCGTCGCGTCTCGCTCTCGTCTCGTCTCGCTCGTCGCGTCTCGTTCCTCGTCTCGTCTCGTATAGTATTCAGTGTACGGTAGTACAGTACAGTATAGCATAGTACAATATAGTTTAGTATACGGTAGTACAGTACAGTATAGTATAGTATATTTTAGTTTAGTTTACGGTAGTATACTATAGTTTAGTATATGGTAGTATGGTACAGTATAGTACAGTATAGTGTAGTTTAGTACCTGCACTCTCAATTTTTGCTTCCTTTTCAGGTAGTCAGGTCTAATGTGTTGAATCTGAAGGTAGGATCACTTTTCAATGGTGTTTGTCAGTGATCAGTGATGTTTTACAATCATGTTTTAGACATGTGGCTAAAGCTAGGAGCACTTTGTTGTAGCACTGATCGTTGACAGTGCTGTTGTAGCTCAATGCTGGAACCACTGATTGTTTGTTGGGCTACGCATGGCAGCTTCCAGCTAGCTCCATAAGCCAGCCACTGGGTTAAGTCCAAAGCTTTAAGCGGCATTGGAATTATTGTCATGACAGCTTTTACAAATACTGGCTAGCTTCAGGTTTCACCGAAGGGCAGGGGAAAAAAGCTGCCTAGAAGCTGCTACGCGTAGGCCCCCAAATAAATAGTGGTAAAATAAATAGTAGTCTTTGTAGGACTGCTTGTTGTTCAGTCCTTTTCTTTTAGCTAGAGAACGGCATTACGATATGATATGATGCCGGCAGCCTGACTAAGCCAAAGTTACCATTTATATACCGGTATAGGGAACGGCAACTAATATAAGTGTTTGAAAAACTAATATTAACTAATATTATTATAGTGTCACAATAATATTAGTTTTCAAATAACTTCGAAATTCTGGTGAGACGGCTCGTCCGACTAATATTATATAATATTATATAATACTATTTATTCGCTTACATTATATAACATAGCCGACCCCTATTTATATACAATCTTATATGGTGCAATTTGTATGATATCAGATTATATCATACTCTGCTTTGGTCAACATCATATGATATGCCAGTCCCTACTTAGGGGGGGGGGGGGGTAGCAGGACTTGGCAAGTAAGCACAACGCAGTATTGCTTCGTCTGTTCATGCAGTTTCATGAAAGGATTTCCACACCAGGAAGCATGACCACTCCTACGAAAGTAGGTAGTGGGTGGTGTGTGTGGGCGGGTGGTGGTAGCAGGACTTGGCGAGTAAGCGCAGCGCAGTATTTGTTCGTCTGTTCATGCAGTTTCTGGTCGTCTGTTCATGCAGGTTTGGGGGGCGGGAGCCCCCAGGGTTACCCCGTTGTCCGTTTGTCTGACAGTCTGACCGAAAGACCAAAATTTGGAGCCTGACACGTCAGCCAACTGTCTCATAACTAACTGGCTTCGGTCAGCTCCACTGTTGCCACCTTTCGTTCTGTTGCTAACACACTCTGCCAATTTTCCACGTCGCTTGCGACGCTGCATAAGATTTGTTCCGTCTTTCTTTCTAAATCCCCGGCGGGCGCTATTTGTGTAGGGGTCCCAGTTCCTGGGGAAATAAATGCATGTACCAGAGGTGTTCAAGCGTTATGTTTTAGGCACCCTGCTATTACTGCCTACTGTAGTGCTCTTCACATGCAATGTGGAGCGTTGAAGTCATAGCTGTGTAGATAGGCATGCATTAGTTTCTCGGCTCAAACAGCAGATTTTGAAGGGTCCAATATGTTGGAAACGTATTTTTTGCTCATGAAAAGAAAAAAAGGACGTGGCTTTTGGCCCACGAAACGTGGATTTCGTGAACAGTTACATCTCCAAATGTAGATGCTGCAGTACCCTTGAATATACCTGGTCTGTATGCCTGCATGCGGTTGCAACTTGCAAGTCCAGTCGTACAGCACTCAGGACCCCCGTCGGTAATACGATTGTTTGGGGTTCAGTTCATCAATGCTTCTTTTTAAGCCCATCCTATCACGGTTGGGCAAGTCCCTTTAGCCCATTTGGTCCACCCCTGGACTGTAATATACATGCATGCAGCACTGCAGCTGGAGCTAATTGGGTAGAAGAAAATGCGTTTTGTCCTTCTTGAACTTAATTATTTTATGCCCTGTTTGATAGCATAGAGATAGAAAGTGTTACAAGCCGCCAGCCGGGTAATATACTGAGTAGAAAGTGTTACAAGCCGCCAGCTGGGTAATATACTGAGTAGAAAGTGTTACAAGCCGCCAGCCGGGTAATATACTGAGTAGAAAGTGTTATAAGCCGCCAGCCGGGTAATATACTGAGTAGAAAGTGTTACAAGCCGCCAGCCGGGTAATATACTGAGTAGAAAGTGTACTGGTCGGGGTTTCCATCTATGGGGAAACCCAACCGGGCAGTAGATGGTATGGGTCACGAGTAGAGGTCGGCTATGTCATATAATATTAGTGAATAAATAATATTATATAATATTAGTCGGACGAGCCATCTAACCAGAATTTCGAATTGTTTTGAACAACTTATATTATTGTGACACTTTAATAATATTAGTTTTTTTTTTTTTTTTTTTTTCAATATCAAGGATATAGTTACATAGTCCTGGGGGGGAGGTTCTAAGTAGCAGCGCACCATATCGCACTGGCTGTAAATATGTGTGTACCGATGTATGACGCACCAGTGTATCGTTTTATTGATGTACCAGGGTCACACCGGTGTAAATATGTGTGTACCGTATTAGGGACCTTAGTTAATATAAGAGTTCCAAACACGAATATAAGTTGCCGTTCCCTACTCACGAGGCATACTGAGTCATATCATAACACCCTGCCTTGATGCAGACTTATCAAATTGCTTATTGTATCACGCTATCCCTTCAAGACTCGGCAATTCGGCATACTAGCCACTTATCCAGTATTGTTGGTCGCCCTGACCTTGAATTTCGCTTTATAATTAAAACGTGAAAGGCGTTACGTTGAATTTCGCTTTATAATTTAAACGTTATTAATATGAACAATCGGCCCGTTGAGAGAGAGAGAGAGAGAGAGAGAGAGAGAGTCCAAGAACGCGAATACGTTGAGAGAGAGAGAGAGAGAGTCCAAGAAAGCGAAGACGCGAGATCGTGTGCAAAAGGGTAGGTATCAGGTAGCGCCTATAGCGGCCTACGTGTATGATCGATGGGAGCAAGGGCATGAACTCACGTACTGGCCGGACATCTGTAACACAAGAGTTGGAGTAAGGGCACCCGAATCGTGGTGTATCAACAACATTCTGGCCTTCCGGCTTCCCGTTGTTTATGTTTGCAGTCTCGGCAGGATCTCGAATCTCGATCTAAAATCATAGAGGTAGACAGTCTGTGTAGAACGGAAGGATGTGATCGATGGGTGCAAACGCAAGAACTCACGTGTGATCTGGTACAGAAGCTTTGTCGCCCGGATTTAGCAAGTCGGACAATGCAGCCCAATTTAACCTCAAGGTGCCTTGGGTTTCGCCGATTTCAATGGCGACTGCTCCTAGCTAGATTCCTGTCCTGGCGTCTGTACTTGAGGCGTCGAGTTCGGCGAAATATTACCGAGCTCATCCTCAGAACAGAAAAAGTGAACCCTGACTGGAAAAAATGAACACACCTATTAACCTACTCGAGAAAGGACATTTCATCTCGTCAAGGCCATCCCAACCATAAAAAAAAACAAGACCGGGGGGGGGGGGGGGGGGGGGGGGGGGGGGGGGGCAAGGAAAATATATATTCCGTACCGCATTTTCAATATCTGCCTATCTGTCGTTTGCATCATCATTATCATGGTTTAATCGACTCAAATTGTATTATGGTACCTGAGGGTCCGCTCAGGTGTGGTGTGTGTTGTGTGAGGGGGGTGAATGTGGGTGTGGGGGTGTGTGTGTGTGTGTGGGTGGGTGGGTGGGTGGGTGGGTGGGGGGCTCAACCCCAGGCTCGACTGCTTTAGGAACCTCGTCGGGAACCAGTATTCAGAATGCGCATCCGAACGCGTTGCGTTTCCGGCCCAACTGCTGCACATCAGAAGCTGGGCGCGAAAGTCTGGGTGACGTCCAGCCTGGTGTCCAGCCTGTATAATTTTCCAGGACATCCACCAATTACACCCTGGGTGTAACCGACTAACGGTTGCAGATTCGTAATCGTCTCGTCGAGCCCTTCTCGATGGTGTACCTCACGCTCGAAAATTGACTGGCAAGGAAATTAGAAAAGGACAAATAAAGTTGGAAAAACGGTCGGAGGCGGGGATATCGACGTGTGCTCGCGGTTCTCTATCCATATCGATGATGCGGTACATTCCCCCTTCCTCCCCCCCCCCCACCCCCCACCCCCCTCCACCCACCCCCCCCACCCACACCCCCACCCACACCCCGCTTGCGTGGATGCCTCGGAAAACGCGGTTACTGACGACGACGACGACGACGACGACGACGACCACTACGACGACGACGACGACTGGATGGGCAGCACAGCCTGCCAACCGCAAAAAAATAAATGCGTCGATAACACCAACGACACCTTTCATCCAGTATCTTTGGTCTGCGTAAGGGGTAGGTCACACTGCTCTTGCTTTTGGTCGATTTATCTTTTGCTTTTTGTTCGATTTTGGTCCGATTTTGGTCCGATTTTGGTCCGATTTTGGTCCGATTTTGGTCCGATTTTGGTTCGATTTTGGTGGGGACCAAAAGCGACCAAAAATCGGACCAAAAGCGGACCAAAAGCGGACCAAAAGCGGAGCAAAAGCTAAATCGAACGCAAAATCTGGTCTTTGAGGGGTAGGTCACACTACTCTTGATTTTGGTCGATTTAGCTTTTGCTTTTTGTTCGATTTTGGTCCGATTTTGATTCGATTTTGGTGGGGACCAAAAGCGACCAAAAGCGACCAAAAGCGGACCAAAAGCGGACCAAAGCTAAATCGAACGCAAAATCTGGTCTTTGAGGGGTAGGTCACACTACTCTTGATTTTTGTCGATTTAGCTTTTGCTTTTTGTTCGATTTTTGTTCGATTTTTGTTCGATGTTGGTCCGATTTTGGTTCGATTTTGGTGGGGACCAAAAGCGACCAAAATCGGACCAAAAGCGGACCAAAAGCGGACCAAAAGCGGACCAAAAGCTAAATCGAACGCAAAATCTGGTCTTTGAGGGGTAGGTCACACTACTCTTGCTATTGGTCGATTTAGCTTTTGCTTTTTGTTCGATTTTGTTCCGATTTTGGTTCGATTTTGGTGGGGACCAAAAGCGACCAAAGGCGGACCAAAAACGGACCAAAGCTAAATCCAACGCAAAATCTGGTCTTTTAAGGGTAGGTCACACCACTCTTGATTTGGGTCGACTTGATTTGGGTCGATTTAGCTTTTGCTTTTTGTTCGATTTTTGTTCGATTTTTGTTCGATGTTGGTCCGATTTTGGTTCGATTTTGGTGGGGACCAAAAGCGATCAAAATCGGACCAAAAGCGGACTAAAAGCTAAATCGAACGCAAAATCTGGTCTTTGAGGGGTAGGTCACACTACTCTTGCTATTGGTCGATTTAGCTTTTGCTTTTTGTTCGATTTTGGTTCGATTTTGGTTCGATGTTGGTACGATTTTGGTGGTCACCAAAAGCGACCAAAAGCGGACCAAAAGCGGACCAAAAGCGGACCAAAAGCGGACCAAAAGCGGACCAAAAGCTAAATCGAAAGCAAAATCTGGTATTTGAGACAAATTTTGATCCGATTTTGCTTTCGATTTTGCTTTTGGTCAGCTATTTAGATACAGGAGTATAACTGCTTGTTTTCAAGTATAAAAGCTGTAATGTTTTTGAAATGATGACAATTATTTTACAGCCCCCTAAGTGCCGATGCCTTCAAAAAAAATGTGCGCTGTCAAAAAAGCGCACCTGCCTTTGAAAGGTGCGCTCGCAGCAGTTTTTTAATTGGTGCGCTTTTTTTTGTTGCAGAACCTGCAGGACCTGCAAGGTGCTGGGACCTGGAGGACCTGCAGGGAGCTGGGAGCTGGGAGCAGGGAGCTGGGAGCTGCCCGCAGCAGGGACGGACCTACAGGGAGCTGCAAGTAGGGAGACTAGATAGGGGAAACAATACAGATTTGGGAACCTCTGTTACAACCTCTGTTTAAATTATATGACCAAGTCGTCAATTAATAATAGTTAGAAAATAAATCCAAGTTGCTTGCTAGAGGGATGTCTGCGGTCGTGCTTGGGTGAATTTGTCCATTACGCCAACGAGACCTCTCATCCAGAAGTTTGGGAGCGTCTTGCGCGCCGATCAACGCCTCGATAATCAGTAGCCGGTGATTCGTTTCACGCCTCGAAAGGTGGTTATAAGTTGTTGCAACGTATTTAACCTCCCAAAGGTCGCGAAAAGTTTCATGAAAAAAGTCACGCTGTGCACTAATCGCCTATTGTCTAGTATAATAGTCTTATAAGCCCGAGTACAACACTTCACTGCATCCCTGAGGACAGAATCCAATCACGGAGGTAGACAGTAACCCCTGCCAAGGGCTAGCACGATCGATCCCCAAACCCAAAACGGTAACCGGGTGGAAGCTGCGAAAACATCCGTAGTTTTGTCGCTCTGCGCTCTTTCCGGAGTGCATACGTTCCCAACACTGCTGCTAGCTGTTTATAGCCTCCCCCCTCCGTAATACGATAGAGCTGTGGGATCCCCATCGACACAGCGTCCCTCACCCGCCCCACCAGCTGTTGCTACAATTTGTTGATTGAGGCTTGATTGGTGTTGTCCGAGGACCCCCTCCTGATAGCTTCGTAAAATCACGCCGATTTCGCATATTGCTTTCGTTCTTTCTTTATCAGCCCTTCTCGTCCAACGTTACATCTTTGACGCTGAGCATCGCCGTCCTTACACCTGCTGCTGGCAACAAGTTTCACGTTGGCATAAGCAGACCAGGGTTGACCCAAGACGAGCCCACACAACAGCATCCTGGGTCGATCGTCCATCCATCCTCTGAAAAAACCCTGCTGACATCCAGACGGGCGTTGTTACCGGTTTCCGTTACCTGGGCCAATCGCCAGCTACAGCTGTCATCTACAGCTTCCTGCCCTGTTCCTTCCCTGGCCTGCTGACCACCATTAGGGGGTTGTCACCCAGGTTTCCCCTCCCGGGCTAACCTCCAGCTAGATCCATCATCTGCAGCAGCAGTCATCTGCCCTATTCCCTTCCTCCCTCAAGCCAAGCCTTCTGGCATCGTCTTTCAGTCTCTAGGTAGCCTAGGGCTAATTGTACTGACCGGCTAGACCCAACTGCAGAACTCGAGTCTTCCCCAGTCATCATAACCAGCTGCCTGAGTCAGGCACTAATTCGCAATGGCAGCTCTAGTGTTCAAAGTCGGGACTCTGATCCTGAAGCAAGTTGCAAAGCCCATGGCAAATAGGTTTCAGGTAAGCCCTGTCATCTTGAGTTCAGTTTTCGGAAGCTGATACCCCCGTCATATCCAACCACAACCACAACCACAACCACAACGCCACTGCTTCCCACAACCACCACCACCACCCACACCACCACCCACACCGCCACCCACAACCACCCTCATGGCAAATAGGTTTCAGGTGAGTCCTGCCCCCTTGAGTTTTGTTGTCAGAGGCTGCTTCGCCCTTCATACACACCCACACCCACAACACTACCCACACCAACACCCACACCTAACACCACAGAGCCACCCACAACCACAACCACAACCACATTGTCACCCACAACAACACCCACACCTACACCGCCACCGCCACTGCCACTGCCACCCCCAACTACAACTACACCCACTTATGCGAACAGGTAAGCCCATGCACTACGCTCGTGTACATGCACACAAGCACCTCAAGGTTTGTATTGGCCTATACATTTGCATGACTTATATCACATATTCTATTATCATACGCACATACACGCAGTCACACACATACGCACACACATACATACACACACACATACACACACATACACACACACGCACCTCAAGGTTCGTATTGTCCTATACAAGTGCATTTGCATGGCTTATATCACATATTCTATTATCATACGCATACACACGCATTCACATACATACACACACACATACATACACACACATACACACACACGCACCTCAAGGTTCGTATTGTCCTATACAAGTGCATTTGCATGGCTTGTATCACATATTCTATTATCATACGCATACACACGCATTCACACACATACGCACACACATACATACATACACACACATACATACACACACATACATACACATACACACACGCACCTCAAGGTTCGTATTGTCCTATACAAGTGCATTTGCATGACTTATATCACATATTCTATTATCATACGCATACACACGCATTCACACACATACGCATACACATACATACACACACATACACACACACGCACCTCAAGGTTCGTATTGTCCTATACAAGTGCATTTGCATGGCTTGTATCACATATTCTATTATCATACGCATACACACGCATTCACACACATACGCACACACATACATACATACACACACATACATACACACACATACATACACATACACACACGCACCTCAAGGTTCGTATTGTCCTATACAAGTGCATTTGCATGGCTTATATCACATATTCTATTATCATACGCATACACACGCATTCACACACATACGCACACACATACATACACACACATACACACACACGCACCTCAAGGTTCGTATTGTCCTATACAAGTGCATTTGCATGGCTTGTATCACATATTCTATTATCATACGCATACACACGCATTCACACACATACGCACACACATACATACATACACACACATACATACACATACACACACGCACCTCAAGGTTCGTATTGTCCTATACAAGTGCATTTGCATGGCTTATATCACATATTCTATTATCATACGCATACACACGCATTCACACACATACGCACACACATACATACACACACATACACACACACGCACCTCAAGGTTCGTATTGTCCTATACAAGTGCATTTGCATGGCTTGTATCACATATTCTATTATCATACGCATACACACGCATTCACACACATACGCACACACATACATACATACACACACATACATACACACACATACATACACACACACACATTCACACACACGCACCTCAAGGTTCGTATTGTCCTATACAAGTGCATTTGCATGGCTTGTATCACATATTCTATTATCATACGCATACACACGCATTCACACACATACGCACACACATACATACATACACACACATACATACACACACATACATACACATACACACACACGCACCTCAAGGTTCGTATTGTCCTATACAAGTGCATTTGCATGGCTTATATCACATATTCTATTATCATACGCATACACACGCATTCACACACATACGCACACACATACATACACACACTACACACACACGCACCTCAAGGTTCGTACTGTCCTATAACAAAGTGCATTTGCATGGCTTGTATCACATATTCTATCGTTTATCTATCCATACACACACAGCATTCACACACATACGCACACACTACCTACATACACACACATACATACACCACAACCTCACATACACACACGCACCTCAAGGTTCTATTGTCCCTTACAAGTGCAGTTGCATGCAATATCACAATTCTATTATCATACGCATAGCCCACGCATTACACACATCGCCGACACAGACATACACAACACATACACTCACAAACACGCACCTCAGGTTCGTATTGTCCTATACAAGTGCAGTTTGCAGGGCTTGTAATCACGATTCTATAAATCATACGCTACACAACGCATTCACACACATACGCACACACAGTAAGACATACACATACATACACACGTACTACCCATCACATAAACACAACGCCCTCAAGGTTCGTTTATCCTATACATAGTGCATTTGGCATGGCCTTTATATCACAATTCTGTATCATACGCATACACACGCATTCACACACATACGCACACACATACATACACACACATACACACACACGCACCTCAAGGTTCGTATTGTCCTATACAAGTGCATTTGCATGGCTTGTATCACATATTCTATTATCATACGCATACACACGCATTCACACACATACGCACACACATACATACATACACATACATACACACGCATACATACACATACACATACACACACGCACCTCAAGGTTCGTATTATCCTATACAAGTGCATTTGCATGGCTTATATCACATATTCTATTATCATACGCATACACACGCATTCACACACATACGCACACACATACATACACACACATACACACACACGCACCTCAAGGTTCGTATTGTCCTATACAAGTGCATTTGCATGGCTTGTATCACATATTCTATTATCATACGCATACACACGCATTCACACACATACGCACACACATACATACATACAACACATACATACACACACATACATACACATACACCACACACGCCCTCAAGGTTTCTAAATTGTCCTATAACAAGTGCTTTGCAGCATGGCCTATAAACATTTCTATTACATACGCATACACAAACGCATTCAACACCTACGCACCCCATACATAACACCATACACACACACCACACGCACCTCAGGTTCGTATTGTCCGATAAAGTGATTTGCATGGCTTTGTATCACAGATTCTATTATCTAGCAATACAAACAAACGCATTGCACACACATACGCACACACAATACTACAGGGAGACAGATACCCCCACCTATATACCCCACATCCATACCCTCGAAATACCGCACCGACGGCACCGCAACGTATTGTCCTAACAAGGCATGTGCATGGCTTATTATACATATTCTATTATCATAACGCATACCAAAACCGCATTCACCCATAGCACACACTCATACACACACACACATCACACACACACACCTCAAGTGTCGAATTGTCCGCTACAAAGTGCATTTGCATGGCTGTATCAACATATCTATTATCATACGCATCCACACGCATTCACACACATACGCACACACATACAACATACAACACACACAACAGCACAGACACACACACACCGGCAAGGTTCGTATTGTCCCTATAACGAGTGATTTTGCTGGCTTTATATCCATAATTTCGATTATCAACGCATCCCACCGCATTCACACACATACGCACACACATACATACACACATACATACACACACACACATACACACACACACATACACACACGCACTTCAAGGTTCGTATTGTCCTGTACAAGTGCATTTGCATGGCTTATATCACATATTCTATTATCATACGCATACACAAACACACACACCCATACACACACACACACACACACACACGCACCTCAAGGTTTGTATTGTCCTATACACATGCATTTGCATGGCTTATATCACATATTCTATTATCATACGCACACGCATACACACACATACATACATGCACACGCATGCACACACATTCCTGAAGGTTTGCCTAAGCCTATGCTGGTGTATTTGCATTGTCTTCTGCCTTTGCATCCTTTCTCTTTCTTGTTGTTGCTTTGTTGGACCTATACATATATGTACACACACGCAAACACACATGCACACACGCACACTCACACGTACACACACACACAAACACACACATACACACACACAAACACACACAGTCTGCACAATAACATACCCTGTCAAGTCCAATCAAAAGGATTCTCTTTCCTCTGCATGCAGGCCTATGTCATGAGCCATCCAGTGCTCCGTAAGCACACTATCGACGCAGCACAGGTAATGCACACAGTCACTATATATATATATATACTAGTAGGATAGTCCGTGTGGCCGTTGCCCCCCCCCCCCCCCCCCCCCCCCCCCCCCCCCCCCCCTCCCCCCCCCACACACACACCCAAACACCCAAACACCCACCCACACCCACACCACCCACCACCATAATACGCACACGTCCCCTGCTCCCCATCTCTCCCTCCTTTCCCTGCCCACCCCCAAGGCCCCAACCCCACAAAAACAAACACACTTATCAGTCTTCCCTTCTTCTCCCTACCGCTTCCATGCCACTATAGCTGCAAGGTTTGATCGTGAAGAAGACTTAGGGGGGACAAAAGGCAGGCCTGGTGATTTAACCAAGCAGATCCAATCCACCGAAAACTTGCAAACAATTGAATCCCGCGGAGAACACTGGCCTTACGCAACCGCAAAGCAACTTACCTGCAGCATCTTCTTTACATGCATTTGAGCCGGGAATCTGTCGCGTTGACCCCAAAAGACCTCATTCAGCCAACTCAGCCACGCCCTCGGTACAGCACAGCGCAGGGACATGTTCCCCGATTCTATGGTAGAAGATTGCAGAGATGGGATGAGAGATGCAAGGGCGGGAGCGCGCAGGGAGAAGGAACGGCCATTGAGATCTTGAGGAAGTCAACTAACTTGCGAGAAATACCAACCTGGCCTTCTGTCAGCTTCGCGAACGTGTGGTGGCAAGACGTCGACGTTTGTTTACTTCCTCCTTTTCCTCAGCAGTCTGGCAAGCCCGATTGGCATGCTGACTGGCAGAGTTTGTGCTGTTCTGGCAGCTTGAACGTGTAGACGAGCCTGGCTATCAGCTACGCTGGGGATCATACAGCAGCATTCGCATGCACAGAATTTGGCAGCAAAAAGCAGGAGGTTGTAGACGATAAGCCGGAGCGCCATGTCGAAGTCGAGTAAAGATTGGGAAATTTCAGCAGTTTGTTCTTGCAAACCTGGCATTGGAGCAAAGGGTGCTATCATATCGATTGCGAATACATATATACAGATAGATATAGATGTACACCATCGACGCTGCACAGGTGATGCACCCAGACACTTGTTATATTTTGGCAAAGCCCCCCCTTCTGGGGGGCGGGAGCCCCCAGAATCACCCCGTTGTCTTTTTTTTGTCGGCACTTAACCCTGGCCCTCGCAGGCCCCTGGTCCTGTCGTTCATAAAGAACGGCAACTAATGTAAGTGTTTGAAAAACCAATATTAAGTACTATTATTTTTGTGTCACAATAATATTAGTTTTTCAAATAAATTCTGGTGGGATGGCTCGTCCGACTAATATTATATACACACCTTCCCACCCATACCCTCCCACCCATACCCTCCCACCCATACCCTCCCACCCATACCCTCCCACCCATACCCTCCCACCCATACCCTCCCACCCATACCCTCCCACCCATACCCTCCCACCCATACCCACCCACCCCAGGCACTTCACAGAGTTGAGGTTTACTTCACGTATATCATATATTGCATCATTGATGTTACCACCCATACCCTCCAACCCATACCCTCCCACCCACCCACCCACCCCAGGCACTTCACAGAGTTGAGGCCTACATCACGTACATCATATATTGCATAATTGATATTACCACCCATACCCTCCCACCCATACCCTCCCACCCACCCACCCCAGGCACTTCACAGAGTTGAGGCCTACAACACGTACATCATATGTTGCATCATTGATATTATATTGATGCTGATGGTTATATTTTTCTTGGTGACCTACCGGACTCCAAATGTGCTCTCGGCTTGACGGAGTCAAGGGGGGCTTACGAACATTATCCACAAACAAGAAAAGAAACAAATTGATTGTATGTAGGGGTCGGCTGTGTTATGTAATAATTAATATTATATAATGTTAGTCGGATTTGTACTGCCTGTACTTCGGGGGCGTTTTCTCCTTTTCTTCGCTTTCTTTCTCCTCTTGGCATTGCGCCTTCATTCTTCTCGCAGCTTCCTACCATATCACAGCTTCGCAGCTTGCCTAGGCAACGCGCGTAACATTGTATTCGTTTATATTTGTGCGTGACAGCGATATGCAACCATTATATAATATTAGTTTTTCCCCCAATAATATTAGTTGCCAATCCCTAATTGTATGTGTTCCTTACCCAGGCACTTCACAGAGTTGAGGTCTACATCACGCGAGGAGCGGAAGGTAAGACTGGTCGCTTCTTCATCGGTGACATGACAGAGGAGAAGTCGGTGGAATTAGCCTCCAAGCTTGCCAGTGAAGGTTTTGTCTTGACGGTAAGTCCTTGATGCTTAAAGCATGAAGTGGGGGTCAGGGGGGGGCGTCAGGGTGGGGTGGGGTGGAGTGGGGAGGGTCGGAGGGGGGGGGGGGGGGGGGGGGGGGGGGGGGGGCAGTGGGGCGGAGCGGGGTGCGGTGAGTCGGGGGGGGGGAGGCGGGGGGGCGGAGTGGGGTCGAGGTGGGGGGGGTCCGGCTCAGGTGCGGCGGTTTCTTGCAGAGCGGGTTGGGGGGGGTCAGGGTGAGATGGGTCAATGTGGGATGGGTCAGGGTTGCTCAGAGTGGGGTGAGGTGGATCAGGGTGAGATGGGTCAGGGTGGGATGGGGCGTGTCAGATTGGGGTGGGTCAATGTGGGGTGGGTCAGGGTGAGATGGGTCAGGGTGGGGTGCCTTCATACGTTTGTGGGGTGGAGCGGGTGTTGGGGGATGGGGTGGGGTGGAGAGGAAAGGCTGCAGGAGTTTACAATTAAGCGTTTGATCACAGGTGCAACCACATTCACCACAGGTGCAACCACTTTAACCACATTATCCACAGGTGCAACAACATTAACTACAGTTGCAACCACATTAACCTTCTTCACCCCTTTGCTGGAAAGTTGTGTTTTGATGCCTTTATTATCCATGGACTGCCTTCTGGATTTGGAAATGCCTGATGCTGTATTGTGAATCTTCACCAAACTAAATTTGGGTGTTGGGTGTTGTTTTAGTCATGTTGAGTACGGTCTTCCATTGTGAATCTTCACCAAACTAAATTCGGGTGTTAGGTGTTGTTTTAGTCATGTTGAGTACGGTCTTCCATTGTGAATCTTCACCAAACTAAATTCGGGTTTTAGGTGTTGTTTTAGTCATGTTGAGTACGGTCTTCCATTGTGAATCTTCACCAAACTAAATTCGGGTGTTAGGTGTTGCTGTAGTAATGTTCGAGTACGGTCTGCCATTGTGAATCTTCACCAAACTAAATTCGGGTGTTAGGTGTTGTTTTAGTCATGTTGAGTACGGTCTTCCATTGTGAATCTTCACCAAACTAAATTCGGGTGTTGGGTGTTGTTTTAGTCATGTTGAGTACGGTCTTCCATTGTGAATCTTCACCAAACTAAATTCGGGTGTTAGGTGTTGTTTTAGTCATGTTGAGTACGGTCTTCCATTGTGAATCTTCACCAAACTAAATTCGGGTGTTAGGTGTTGTTTTAGTCATGTTGAGTACGGTCTTCCATTGTGAATCTTCACCAAACTAAATTCGGGTGTTAGGTGTTGTTTTAGTCATGTTGAGTACGGTCTTCCATTGTGAATCTTCACCAAACTAAATTCGGGTGTTAGGTGTTGTTTTAGTCATGTTGAGTACGGTCTTCCATTGTGAATCTTCACCAAACTAAATTCGGGTGTTAGGTGTTGTTTTAGTCATGTTGAGTACGGTCTTCCATTGTGAATCTTCACCAAACTAAATTCGGGTGTTAGGTGTTGCTGTAGTAATGTTCGAGTACGGTCTGCCATTGTAAATCTTCGCCAAACTGATTCTGGATGTGTTCAATTGTATCCCCTTGGTTTCTGTCAGTATGCTGAATGCGTCCACTCCCTTGCCCCTTGCCCTTAGCACTTGGGTGTTGTTATAATTGTAACAGATGGTTGAGGGCCCCACATACTTCACAGAATATTTGAATTTGAATCCTCGGTGTCGCTGGTTTGTGTAGCTAGTTAATGCTGCTGGTAAGTGACACTGGTTTGTATCGCTGGTTTGTGCTGCTGGTTTGTGTCGCTGGTTTGGGTCTTTTCATTGTCATATTCGAGTACGACATGCAGAGAGGATCTTAGGAAAGTGAATTTGTAATTGTTTT
Organism: Chlamydomonas sp. ICE-L; assembly: GCA_013435795.1. NCBI lineage: Eukaryota > Viridiplantae > Chlorophyta > Chlorophyceae > Chlamydomonadales > Chlamydomonadaceae > Chlamydomonas > Chlamydomonas sp. ICE-L. Next base: position 2,303,701 of record JACBWV010000394.1, on the reverse strand, counting down.
CGATTGTTTTCTCTTGGTCTCTTTCAGCATGCTGACTGTACCCACTCCCTTCTCCCTCGCAGTTGGGTCTTGGCATAGTCGTATTCGAGTATGACCGGCAGAGAAAAAAAGAAATAGTAAAAAAGGAAATTGAAGCGAAGGAGAAACTTGTACTAGCAACAAACGCTCGACTTGACAGAGAGGTAGGTTCATGGCACGTCCTTTATAATATATTATTTAGGTAGGTAGGTAGGTAGGTTCATGGCAAGTTCTATGGAGTATTGTTTTGTTCTGGTGAATTAGAAACTCGCACTAGCAACAAACGCTCGACTGGATAGAGAGGTAGGTTCATGGCACGTCCTGTATAATATATTATTTAGGTAGGTAGGTAGGTTCATGGCAAGTTCTATGGAGTATTGTATTGTTCTGATGAAACAGAAACTTATACTGGCGACAAACGCTGGGCTGGATAGAGAGGTAGGCTCGTGGCAAGTTCTATCGATAATGTTTTTGTTATGATAAATCAGAAACTCGTACTAGCGACAAACGCTGGGCTGGATAGAGAGGTAGGCTCGTGGCAAGTTGTATTGATAATGTTTCATTTATGATAAATCAGAAACTCGTACTAGCGACAAACGCTGGGCTGGATAGAGAGGTAGGTATATGTTATTTTTCTGTTTTTGAGGACTGTGTGGCTGGATCGCAATTAAATTGTGTAACACCGTTTACCAGAGAGATAGGGTCGTTGCTAGCTGGCCCCAGTGCCTTGCCGCCTGTGTTCCTGGGGCAGGGAGGGACAGTATGGGTATGAGTATGAGTTTGAGCATAAGGCAATAAGCTTCCTGGCCCCCTACGCTCCATATCGCCTACGCTCCATAATAAGGCGCACTATTTATTTAGGTAGGTAGGTTGGTATGGTCATGGCAAGTTCTATGGGGTATAACTAGGGGCCGGCATATCATATGGTTTTGACCAAAGGCGGGTATGATATCATATGATTTTGACCAAAGGCGGGTATGATATCATATGATTTTGACCAAAAGCGGGTATGATATCATATGATATCATATGTAAATGGTAACTTTAGCCTAGTCAGACTGCCGGCATCATATGATATCATATGATATCGTTTGATGACATGATATCATATGATATCATAATGCCTATCCCTAAGTATAACTGTAGTTTGATGACATGGTCTACACTGTTTCATTTGTGGGCTACGTATAGCAGCTTCTAGGCAGCTCCTTTCCCCCGTCCTTGGGGGAAACCTGAAGCTAGCAAGTGCGCCTGAAAATTGTCATTTATATGGCTTTCTCTTATGTCATGCTCTTATGGCTTTCTCTTCTCAGAACTACAGCCACAGTTCACCTCTCTCTCACACACACACACCCAACCTTCGGCACACCCAACCTCAAACCTTTGTGTACCCCCCACACACACCACCACCACACACACACACACACACACACAACCTTCGGCACACCCAACCTCAAACCTTTGTGTACCCCCCCCCCCCCCCCCCCCCCCAAGCACACACACACACACAAAACATAACAGAACAGAACAGCAGCCTAAGTAACCACTCACACATATACACACACAAAACAGAACGACAGCCACAATTCACCTCTCTCACAAACACACAAAACAGAACAAAACAGCAGCCACAGTTACCTCTCACTCACACACACACACACACACACAAAACAGAACAGAACGACAGCCTCAGTTCACCTCTCACACACACAAACAAACACACAAAACAGAACAAAACAGCAGCCACACTTACCTCTCACTCACACACACACACACAAAACAGAACTACAGAATCAGCTCACCTCTCTCACACACAAACAAACACACAAAACAGAACAAAACAGCAGCCACACTTACCTCTCACTCACTCACACACACACACACAACAGAACTACAGCCACAGTTCACCTCTCTCACACACACACACACACACAAACACACAAAACAGAACAACAGCCACAGTTCACTTCTCTCACACACACATACAAACACACAAAACAGAGCAGCAGCCACAGTTACCTCTCACATATACACACACACACAAAACAGAAGTACAGCCACAGTTCATCTCACAAACACACACTCACACAACCCTTGTGTCAACGACGTGCAGTGTTTGGATCCAAAAACCTAACTACAGCAACAGTTCACCTCTGTCACACACACACACCCATCCTCAAACCTTCGTGTACCCCCAACCACCACCACACACACACACAAAACAGAACTACAGCCACAGTTAGCCTCTCTCACACACACACGCACACACAAAACAAAAACACAGCCACAGTTCACTTCTTACACACACCCAACCTTCGACACACCCAACCTCAAACCTTTGTGGACCCCCCACCACCACCACCACCACCACACACACACACACACACACACACACACACACACACACACAAAACATAACTACTGACACAGTTCGCCTCTCTCACACACACACAACCTTCGACACACCAAACCCCAACCTGTGTGTACACACACACACAGTCACACACACACGCAAACACACTCACACTCACACACAACCGTCGACACACCAGACCCCAACCTGTGTGTGTGTACACACACACACACACGCAACCTTCGACACACCAAACCCCAACCTGTGTGTACACACACACACACACACACACAACCTTCGACACACCAAACCCCAACCTGTGTGTACACACACACACACACACACACAGACACACACACACACACACAACCTTCGACACACCAAACCCCAACCTGTGTGTACACACACACACACACAACCTTCGACACACCAAACCCCAACCTGTGTGTACACACACACACACACACACACACACAACCTTCGACACACCAAACCCCAACCTGTGTGTACCCCACGCAGCTTTTGGAGTGTAAGAACAAAGAGCAGTCTGAACTGATTCAATCACTCGTTGGTGTGTTTGTGTACCCCCCACCCCCCCACCTTCCACCCCACCCCACCCCCACACACACACAAACACAGACACAAACACAAATATACTCACACTCAACCTTCAACACACCAAGCCCCAACATGTTTGTACCCCCCACCCCACGCACACACAAACCCCACCCCACACACTCACACCCAACTTTTGTGTACCCCACGCAGCGTTTGGAGCGTGAGAACAAAGAGCAGTCTGAACTGATTCAATCACTCGTTGGTGTGTTTGTGCCCCCCCCCCCCCCCCCCCCCCCCCCCCCCCACACACACACACACACACACACACACACAACCTTCAACACACCAAACCCCAACCTTTGTATACACCCCCACCCCTCCCCACGCAGCTTTTGGGGCATGAGAACAAAGAGCAGTCTGAACTGATTCAATCAATCGTTGGTGTGTTTGTATATCCCCCCCCCCCCCCCCACACACACACACACACAATCTTCAACACACCAAACCCCAACCTTGGAATACCCCCCCCACACACACCCCTCCCCACGCAGCGTCTGGAGCGTGAGAACAAAGAACAGACTGAACTGCTTCAATCCCTCGTTGGTCGAGTTGATACTTTGGAGGAGCGAGTGAACCTGGTGCTCCATAAGCAGTCTAAAGGCTGGTTGGGTGAGGCGCCCAAGTTGAAAGCTGCTTAAAGTTTAAAGCTTCTTGAAGCAGGCTTGAAGCTACTTTTAATCGCACGAGTTTGTTTTTGTTTACAGATTGTTGGCACAAGATACTGAAGAAGAGTGAGCTAACCAGGTGCTCCAGAAGCAGTGTTAAGGCTCGTTAGTTGAGGCGCCCAAGTTTAAAGCTGCTTCAAGTTTGAAGCTGCTTGAGGCTACTTTTAATTGCACAAATTCGTTTTTGTACGGATTTATAACCCGGGGAGGATTCGTTACACCTTCAGTTGGTAGGTAGCATCCCAGCATGCAGCCTATGCTGTTTCGGTTGCGTCTCAGGGCGCAGGCTATGGAATTGGTTGCGTCTCAGGACGCAGAGCTGGGGGTCCTCCTGAACAACCCTGGTTATAAAAAAAAAACGCCTAGAGGGGCGTGGTGTTAAGGGGACCCTCACGTACGCCGCAAAAAAAAGTCACCATGGCAGACATAGTAAGTGTCACCCTCCAGGCGGGAGGGACTCCGTCATGCGACGTGTGGCAAGAATGCTGGTACAGGAGGTGATAGATTCTCTGTGCAGCTTAGAGATGAGTTTGTCTACGTACTAAAGGACACGCTGCGCACAAGTACATTAGTATCAATCATGTCTCTTGTCTCGGTTTGGTGGTCTGTACAGGAGAAGTGTTGAGGAGCCGGGTGTTTTCTTAAATATAAAGTTTTTAATATGATGTCATATTTTATGTCATATTAATATGACATCATATTAAAAACTTTAATAAAAAAAACTTTAATCTTGAGTACATTTTACACAATTATCTTTAAAGTTTAATCTTGAGTACATTTTACACAATTATCTTGATTATTTGAGGTTGGGCGAGTCCCTCAAGCCTAGTTAGGACTGTAACATACATACAGGCATGAGAACCAGGGTTGTGCAGGACGCTGCATACTGCGTCGCAGAAGCAACGCCAAAGGGTCCGAGGCGCAGAGGGCGAGGGTCCGTTGCGTTGCAGGCACAGCTTCAGTGGGTTGGTTGCGTCTCAGGATGCAGGCTATGAAATCGGTTGCGTCGCAAGACACAGAGCTGGGGGGCAGGGTTGTTAAGGACGCTGCGTCCT
>JACBWV010000394.1:2068992-2293992 GCA_013435795.1 Chlamydomonas sp. ICE-L | reverse complement strand
ACACTCAAACAAAACCGAACCGAGCGGACACTCACCAGACTTTTCCTTTCGTCTCCACTACTCAGGTAGATGAGACACTGCACTTCTTCGACTCCCTTCTAGTGCAACATCGAGACGTAGAGCAGCGCTCCAAGATGCTGTACTCCAGCTGTGAGCAGCTAGTGAAGGAGAAGGACCAACTGGTTGAGTTTGCAGATGCAGTTCGGGCCAAGCTGAAGTAAGTAGTGAGCCTGCTGAAGCCTGCAAAGTGCTGTCCTCATGACCTTAAAACGGCATAAAATGACCTTTAAATGGCCTAGAATAACCTAACAATGACCTTTCAAATGGCCTTGTAATGCCCTGAAAGTGGCTTGAAATGACCCCAAATTGATGGCAGGACCAACTGGTTAAGTTCGCAGATGCAGTTCGGGCCGAGATGAAGTAAGTAGTGAGCCTGCTGGAGCCTGCAAAGCGTTGTATTCCTGACCTTAAAACGGCATATAATGACTGTTAATGACCTTGACATTGCCTTCTCATAACCTTGTAATGCCCAGAAAGTGACTTGGCATGACCCCAAATTGACTGAAGGACAAACTGGTTGAGTACGCAAATGCAGTTTGGGCCAAGCTGAAGGAAGTAGTGAGCCTGCGAAGTGTTGTCCCCCTGACCATAAAATGGCCAAAAATAACCTAATAATGACCTTTCTAATGACCTTCTAATGGCCTTCTAGTGACCTAATGCCCTGGAAGTGACTTAAAATGACAAATGTTTTACTTAAAATGAGTTATGAATGACTTGAAATGACCTTGAAATGGCATACAATGGCATAAAATGACCCAACAATGACTTATTAAAGGCCTTGTAATGCCCTTCAAGTGGCTTGAAATGACCCAAAATGATTTGAAAGGAGGTATGAACGACTTGAAATGAGCGTAAAATGGCAGGAAATGACCTCAAATAACCCAACGACCTTGTAATGCCCTTTAAGTGGCTTGAAATAGCCCTGAATGACTTGAAAGTAGTTATGAACGACTTGAAATGAGCGTTAAATGGCATTAAATGACCTCAAATGACCTTATGGCCTGATAATGCCCTTCAAGTGGCTTGAAATGACCCAAAACGACTAGATAGGAGTTACGATTGACTTGAAATGAGTGTAAAATGGCATTAGATGACCTCAAATGACCTTATGGCCTTGTAATGCCCTTCAAGTGGCTTGAAATGACCCAAAACGACTAGATAGGAGTTACGATTGACTTGAAATGAGTGTAAAATGGCATTAGATGACCTCAAATGACCTTACGGCCTTGTAATGCCCTTCAAGTGGCTTGAAATGACCCAAAACGACTTGAAAGGAGTTATAAATGACTTGAAAATGGCCCAAAATTAACCTTGTCATGCCCTTACAGTGACTTGAAATGACCCAAGATTGTCTTCAAATGGGTTGTAAATGACTTGAAATGACTTAACTATAGCTGCAAGTCGATGAATTAGCAAAGACGACGTGAGGCGTAGACGATTAGACAGATATGCTTAGGACATACATGTCGTGTCAAGGAGGACCAACTTCGTTGATGACTTACGCTAATGAAAGAAGAGGCACGTTGACACACTTAATTGGAAAGTACCATGACGCTTTGGGCAGGGTTTTTTGGGCAGGGTTTTTTGAGCAGGGTTTTTGGGCAGAGCCCCCCCTTCTGGGGGGCGGAAGACCCAAGGGTTACCGTTACCGGTTGTCCGTTTGACCAACCAACCGTCTGCTCAGCTCAGCTAGCGCAACGGGAGACTGTGGCTAGGCCATGGTGGAATTCACATGAATCATGTCATGGATTGATATGATCCATGTTATTTATGAATTCACGAGATTCATGCTAATTTTGTGGTCAACATGAATTGTGTTAATCCGTGACAGCCACCTTGGCTGCGTTACAGCCTGCTCAGCAAAGCTAGCTCAACAGACTGTGATTTAGTCAAGGTGGATGTCACATGAATCATGTCACGGATCGATATTATTCATTTTATTTTTGAATTCACGAGATTCATGCTAATTTTGTGGTCAACATGAATTGTGTTAATCCGTGACATCCACCTTGGCTGCGTTACAGCCTGCTCAGCTAAGCTAGCTCAACAGACTGTGATGTCACATGAATCATGTCACGGATCGATATGATTCATGTAAATGTATGAATCAACAAGATTCATGCTAATTTTGTACCACTAGTCAGCATGAATCATATTAATCCGTGACATCCACCTTAGCTAATCATAGTCTGCTCAGCTGAGCTAGCTCAACAGATAGTGACTCCGCCAAGATGGAATTCACATGGATCATAACACAGATTGATACGATTCTTGTTAATTTATGAATTCACAAGATTCATGCTAATTGTGTACACTAGCCAACATGAATATGTTAATCCGTGACATCCACCTTGGCTTCGTCACAGTCTGCTCAGCTAAGCTAGATAATAACTGTTACAAGGTTCTACACGCCAGGTTTGGCGTCTAACCGTCTGCACATTGCAGCGAACAATTACCCCCCGTGCAAGAACCACAGAAACCAGGGATTGCTAGCACACATGTCGGAGTGCAGATTCAAACCGGGGACTCCTCCGGTTGTGGTGACCATTCTAACCCGTACACCTCTCGGGATGCTGCCCAGCTGAGCTAGCTCAACAGACAGTGACTTTGCCAACGTGGATGTCACGGGTCGACATTATTCATGTTAATTTATGAAATAACAAGATTCATGCTAACTGCTTACACTAGTCACCACAAATCCTGTGAATCTGTGACATCCACCTTGGTTTTTTCATAGTCTGCTCAGCTAAGCTAGCTTGAGGGACTTTGATTCGGCCAAGATGGAATTTATATGAATCATGTCACAGATTGATATGACTCATGTTAATCAATGAATTAAGAAGATTCATGCTAATTGTGTGCCACTAGTCACCACGAATCCTGTGAATCTGCGACATCCACCTTGGCTTCTTCACAGTCTGCTCAGCTGAGCTAGCTCAACAGATAGTGACTCGGCCAAGGTGGATGCAACAGGTTGACATGATTCATGTTAATTTATGAAATTACAAGATTCATGCTAATTGCTAATTGTTTACACTAGTCACCATGAATCCTGTGAATCCGTGACATCCACCTTAGCTTCTTCATAGTCTGCTCAGCTAAGCTAGCTTGAGGGACTTTGATTCGGCCAAGATGGAATTTATATGAAGCATGTCACAGATTGATACGATTCTTGTTAATTTATGATTTAAACGAGATTCATGCTAATTCTGTACACTAGCCAACATGAATATGTTACATCCCCAGTGGGCCTAAGCGACTGCCTAGACCGCCCCAAGCGGCTGCCTATACCGCCAAAAGACATAGGCGGGAAGGCAGTCGCTAGTGGCCCCCAAGCACCACCTAATGTCCAAGTGGCCCCTTTCCCCAAGGCCCCTTCGGGGTCAAGTCTTGGGCAGCTTATAGCTGCCTAATCCGTGACATCCACCTTGGCTGCGTCATAGTCTGCTTAGCTGAGCTAGCTCAACAGATAGTGACTGGGCCATGGTGGATGTAACAGGTTGACACGATTCATGTTAATGTATGAATTTAAAAGACTCGTGTTAATGTTTTATCTTTAGCTAGCACAAATCATATTAATACTGTATTGGATTAACATGACCCACTGTTTGTTTTGGTCGACGCGTCGCAAATTGACCCCTTCCTCCAATTGCGCCTCCAGTGCGACGAGCTGCCCCCTCTCCGCCCCCCCCCCCCCCCCCCCCCCTAATCCCTAGCACACCCTCTCCCCCCCTCCCCAGGTGTTTTGCGAGTTTGAGGCGATGCATTCCCATTCCCAGTTCGCACAGTCAACACACCCATACTCCCCAATCCCAAGCACCCCCTCTCTCTCTCTCTCTCTCTCTCCCCCCCCCCAGGTTTTTTGACGAGTTCGAGGTGGTGCAGTCTCAGTTCTAGGCTGCACAGTCCGCCCCCAGCTGGGCGCCTTCCCCCCCCTCTCCCTCTCCAATCCCAAGCACCCCCTCTCTCTCAACCCCCCTTCCCTACACCCCAGGTTTTTTTAACGAGTTTGAGGCGGTGCAGTCCCAGTTCTAGGCTGCACAGTCCCCCCCCCCCCCCCCCCCCCCCCCCCCAGCTTGGGGCCTTCCACTCCACCTCCCACCCCACCGTCCTCCCCAATCCCAAGCCCCCACCTCCCCCCACCTCCCTCCCCAATCCCAAGCCCCCCCGCCCACCTCCCTCCCCAATCACAAGCGTCCCCTCTCTGTCGCCTTCCCACCTTCCCCATCCCCAGCTATTTTTACGAGTTTGAGGTGGTGCAGTCCCAATTCCAGGCTGCACTGTCCACCACCCAGCTGGGCGCCTTCCACCCCACCTCCCAACACACCGTCCTCCCCAATCCCAAGCCCCCCCACCCCCCCCACCTCCCCCCACCTCCCTCCCCAATCCCAAGCACTCCCTCTCTCACCCCCCCACCTCCATCCCCAGTTTTTTACCAATACGAGGCGGTGCTCCCCCCCCACTGTCCTGCCCAATCCCAATCCCCACCCCACCCCACCCCACCCACGCACCCCCCCTTACCTTCCTCCCTAATCCCGAGCACCCCCTCTCTCTCCCCCCCCCCTCCCCTCCCCCCCCCTCCCCATACCCATACCCATGTTTTTTAACCAGTTCGAGGCGGTGCAGTCGCAGTTCCAGGCTGCACAGCCCCCCCCCCCCCCCCCCAGCTAGATACGGAGCAATTCATTACACTGCTGCGAAAGCTGGAAAACTACAACCTCCCCAATCCCCCCACCCCACCCCACCCCACCTCCAGTTTTTTTGTTGAGTTCGAGGTGGTGCAGTCACAGTTCCAGGCTGCACAGTCCGCCCCCAGCTGGGCGCCTTCCCCCCCCTCTCCCTCTCCAATCCCAAGCACCCCCTCTCTCTCAACCCCCCTTCCCCCCCATCTCCCTCTCCAATCCCAAGCATCCCCTCTTTCTCAACCCCCCTCCCCCACCCCCCAGGTTTTTTGACGAGTTTGAGGCGGTGCAGTCCCAGTTCCAGGCCGCACAGTCCACCCCCCAGCTAGATACAGAGCAATTCATGGCGCTGCTGAGAAAGCTGGACGACTGCAAGACCTATGTGGCCACAAACCCACAGTACGCTGACTCTGGCACCTACGCGGCTAAGTTCCGTCAGCTGCACGCACGTGCTCTAGGTATGCCTCGCTTAAAACCTGACAAATAGACAAACAGACAAACAGACAAATAGACAAACAGACAAACAAACAGACAAACAGACAAATAGACAGATAGACAAAAAGACAAACAAACAGACAAATAGACAAATAGACAAACAGACTAACAAACAGACAAATAGGCAAACAGACAAATAGGCAAACAGACAAATAGACAGATAGACAAAAAGACAAATAGACAAATAAACAAACAGACTACCAAACAGACAAATAGGCAAACAGACAAATAGACAGATAGACAAAAAGACAAATAGACAAATAGACAAACAGACTAACAAACAGACAAATAGGCAAATAGACAAATAGACAAACAGACAAACAAATATACAAACAGACAAACAAATAGACAAACAGACAAACAGACTGACAAACAGACAAATAGGCAAACAGACAAATAGACAAACAGACAAACAAACAAACAAATAGACAAACAGACAAACAGACAAACAGACAGACAAACAGACAAACAAACAAACAAGCAAACTGACTAACAGACAAACAGACAGACAAACAGACAAACAAACAAACAAACAAACTAACTAACAAACAAACAAACTGACAAACAGACAAACAAACAAACATCCTAAATCTTAAATTCCAGGTGCACTGCGTAGCAAGGTCCAGGCTGTGCTGAAGCATGCGGCAGTCCAAGTGCAGGCTGCTATCATTGAGGCTGGAGCCAATGTGTCTGTTGCTATAGAGGGTGCTGATAGCAAGGTGGAGGGGGGTGACAAGGCCTTGCCAGTTGCGACCCCACAGAAACGTGGCATGGTGGGTGAAAGATTGTCTTGGCCCTGTTGCTATAGAGGGTGCTGATAGCAAGGTGGAGGGGGGTGACAAGGCCTTGCCAGCTGTTACCCCACAGAAACGTGGCATGGGTGAAAGATTGTGGAAGATTGGCTTGGCCCTGTTGTGCGGCATGGTAAATGTTCTGCGCCCCTTGGTGGGTGGAAGATTGGCCTGGCCCTGTTGTGCGGCATGGTAAATGTTCTTCCCCCCTTGGTGGGTGAAAGATTGGCTTGGCCCTGTTTTGTGGCAGGCTGTGGGTGGCCTTGTTGTTGTAGAGGGTGCTGATAGCAAGGTGGAGGGGGGGGGGGGGGGCAAGGCCTTGCCAGCTGCGAACCCACAGAAACATGTCATGGTGGTTTAAATATTAGCTCGGCCTTTTTGTGGGTGGGATGGTGTGTGATAGGTTGTGCTGGAATTGGGTGGCGTGGTGTGGGTGGCGTGGTGGGAGAGGTAAACATTTGTATAGCTTGTGCCAGTTGCCCTGCAGCACGGTTCGTGGTACAGGGGCAATTCCCTCTGCAGCATGGTGCATTGTGCAGTTGACCAAGTTGACTCAGTATGGTTCATTCCCCCCCCCCCCCCCCCCCCCACCCTCCCACGCCCCCCCCTCACGCCCTACGCATTTCCTCCCCCCACACACACTTCCTCCCCACACACACATTTCCTCCCCCACACACACATTTCCTCCCCCCCACACAATTTCCCCCCCCCCACAAATCCCCCCCCCCCCCCCCACACACACACACACACACACAAACACCCCCCCCACACACTCGCTCACACAGGGCTTCTCCTCCATGGCCTCAGCCCTAGCCAAGTACGCTAGGGGAGGGGGTGTTGGCAGCGCTGCCGCCTACGGCCCCGTGTCAGCCCTAGCTGAGGGGGCTGAGGTACCACTGCTGTATGTGAGATTCAGGGCCGCAGCAGAGCCCCAACTGAAGGGCCTGTTTAAAGAGGTGGAGGAGCGTGCCCAGAGGCAAGAGTACCGCCGCCTGCTGGAGGAGTGTCAGCTTCTATACAGCCAGGTTGGTGAAAGGGCTAGAAGGAGAGGGGTGGTGGTGGTGGTGGTGGTGGGGGGGTCAGGTCGGCAGCAGAAGCACTGCTGAAGGGTCTGTTTAAACTAGGGAAGGAGCGAGCCCAGAGTCAGGGGTACCGCCGCCTATTGGAGGAGTGTCAGCTGCTATACAGCCAGTTTGGTGCAAGGGCTAGAAGGAGAGGGGAAACGAGGGTGCAAGGGGTGGTAGGGAAGGAGGGGGAGGGGGGGGGGGGGGGGGGGGGGGCAGAAGCCCAGCTGAAGAGTCTGTTTAAAGACTGTGGAGGAGCGTGCCCTGAGTCAGGACTACCGCCGCCGGTTGGAGGAGTGTCAGCTGCTATACAGCCAGGTTGGTGAAAGGGCTGAAAGAGTAGGGGAGACGAGGGTGCAAGGCGTGGTGGTGGTGGTGGTGGTGGTGGGGGGGGGGTGGGGGGGGGCACAGGGGGGGAAGGTGTCCAATCCAACAGAATCAGCCCAACCACCATACACTACCCTACCTATCACACCCACCACCCTACCTATCACACCCACCACCCTACCTAACACACCCACCACCCTATCCACCAAACCCTCAACCCACCCTTTCTACTTGGTACAGTTTGGCCCACCCACCATCCACTTCCTATCACACCCACCACCCTACTCTACCTAGCATACCCACCACCCTACCCTACCTAACACACCCACCACCCTACCCACCAAACCCTCAACCCACCCTTTCTACTTGGTACAGACTCGACTGCAGCTAGTGACCCCCTTTGTTCAGCAAAGGATATTGGAGCGAGGAAATCTTCCGCTTCCGGCTTTCACGCGCAATGGTTGCGAGCACCTGATGCGGGTGAGTGTATAGGGATCAGCAATATAATATAATCTCATGTGATATCATGGCTTCCGGATTTTTAGCAACATTTGCAAGCACCTTATGCGGGTGAGTGTGTAGGGATCAGCAATATAATATCATGTGATATCATGACTTCCGGCTTTCACTCGCAACGGTTGCGAGCACCGCATGCGTGTGAGTGAAGAGTGTATGTGGATAGGCAATATGATATCATATGATATCACAGCTTCCGGCGTTCACGCGCAACGGTTGTGAGCACCGCATGCAGGTGAGTGAAGAGTGTATATGGATAGGCAATATGATATCATATGATATCACAGCTTCCGACTTTGACACGCTATGGTTGCAAGCACCGCATGCGTGTGGGTGAGGATTGTATATGGATAGGCAATATAATATCATATGATATCACAGCTTCCGGCTTTCACACACAATGGTTGCGAGCACCGCATGTGTGTGAGTGAAGAGTGTATGTGATCGGCCAATATGCTCGCACTGACTTCACAAGCGTCCGGCTTTGACACGCTCTGGTTTGCAAGCACCGCTGCTGGTGGGTGCGCTTGTACTAGGGCTCGGCCATATACGAGCCTCTGATATCACCGCTTGCCCAGGCTTTCCATTCCCACACACCATGGTTTGCGAGCACCGCCTGGGATGGTGAGTGACGCAGTGTAAGGTGGATCGGGCCCTCTGCTATCCTATGCGATACAACACTTCCGCTTTGGCCACGCTCCTGGTTGCAAGCTCCGCATGCGTGTGGGTGAAGAGTGTATATGGATAGGCAATATGATATCATATGATATCACAGCTCCTGGCTTTCACACGCAATGGTTGCGAGCACCGCATGCGGGCGAGTGAAGAGTGTATATGGATTGGCAATGTGATATCATGGCATCATATGTTATCATACTCGCTTTAGGTCAACATTCGCCAACATTCGCCTTAGGTCAACACAGTCTGACTAGGCTAAAGTTAAAATTTATATACAATGTCATATGATGCACTTTCGATATCATATGATATCATACTCGCCTTAGGTCAACATCGTATAGTATAATGGTCCCTAATAAAAAACGAATTGTCTGTCAACTTCCAATCCCCGACTCACCCAGAAATGTAAAAACACTTGCATGCAGGCCAACAGACAGACAGACAGACAGACAGACAGACAGACAGACAGACAGACAAACATACGCCCTCTTCCAACCAATCATATGATATCATACTCGCCTTAGGTCAACATCGTATAGTATAACGGTCCCTTAGCTAAAATGGTACCATCCCCTGTTCATCAGTTATCGACTCACAATTAGGGACCGGCATACCATATGATTTTGACCTAAGGCGAGTATGGTATCATATGATATCATACAAATTGCATCATTTGATATATGTGTATATCAATGGTGACTTTAGCCTAGTCAGACTGCCGGCATCATATGATGACATGATATTATATGATATCATATTTCCGTTCCCTACTCAGATTGAAAGGATATGCTTGTGAGCACCTTATGCAGTTGAGTCATTCGTCGATACGACGAAGGTGCGGGGTTCAAATGTCTTTTAGCGCTCGCAGTCGCTGTGGACCGCCATGGTAGCTGTGTCCAGGTCAGGTGGCAGCCCGTACTCAACCTCCAAATGACAGGTTCCCTTATAACCACGCCCCAACGCACACTCCCTATTCTACTCTGAAGCCCCCCCCCCCCCCCCACCCCCCCCCCCCCCCCCCCCCCCCCCCCCACACACACATCACACACCCCTCCCCACTCCCCCCAACTACATCTTCTCTTCCCCCTTCCCCCCTTCACCCCCTTCACCCCCCTCCCCCAGGTGTGCCGCGATACTCACATCCTCACACATCCCACACCACCTCCCTACTCAGCTCCAAACTCCCCCCCAACAACAATATCTTCTCCCTCCCAAATTTTCCCCCTCTCACCTCTCCCCCTCTCCTCCCCCCCAAACAACATCTTCCCCTCTTTCCCAACTTTTCCCCTCCCCTCCCAGTTTGCCAGCTAGAGAGCCAGCGTTTGAGCAGTTCTTCCCAGCTTAGCACGGACTCACAGCAGCTTACCCCCTCTCACGGAGCCATGTGGCCCATTGCTCTATGACGTTTCACCTGCACCCTCCTAACACCCCCCCCCCCCCCCCCCCCCCCCATTCATCCCCTCTCCCCTCCCCCCCTCCCCCCCCCCCCCCAATTCACCAATTCCTCACCCCCCCCCCCACCCCTCTCCATCCCCGCCCCCAGGTGTGCCAGCTAGAGAGTCAGCTGTTTGAGCAGTTCTTCCCAGCTAGCAAGGACTCAACGGAGCAATTGACCCCTCTCATGGAGCCCCTGTGCACAGTGCTCTACGACGTCCTGCGCCCTTTGGTGGTGCAGATACACGAGATTGATGAGCTTTGCGAGCTTGTTGACATCCTGAAACACGAGGTACGCCGTTAGTGATTTCATGAACCCTGAACCCTAAAAATGGTCATGCAGATTCATGAGATAGATGAACTGTGCAAACTTGTTGACATGCCAAAGCATGAGGTGCGCATCCCTCCCAACCCGTACCCCCCATCCCTTCAACCCCCCAACCCCCTCCGCTCATCCCCCCAAACCCAAACTCCTGCCCTCCAACCCCAACCCTACCCGAACCCTATCCCTCCAACCCCTACCTAACCCCCATCTCCCCAACACAACCCCCAACCCCCTTACCCAAACCCAATATCCTTAACCCCACCCCCCCAAACCCTACCCAAAGCCACTCGGGATAGGCCACCCCCCCAACCCAGAACCCCAACCCCTACCCAAAACCCTACCCCTCAACCAGTACCTCCCAAACCCTACCCAAACCCATTCTTCCCAACCCACCCCCCCAACCCCTACCCACACCCCCATCTCCCCTACCCCCCAACCCCTACCCAAACCCTATGACCCCAACCCAAACCTAGACCTAAACTCCCTAGTCCATAGAGGGATGTTTTCACAATGCCCATGCCTAAGCATAATCCACACACGATCATCATAAGTTCGCTTAGGAATTAGGGTCTAAGTGTACCTGGCCAGTGGTAGTTCTCCGACTTCAATATGTGATTGTCAGGATTCAAAACGGCAACACAGGTTTTATTTTTTGGCGGAGCCCCCAGGGTCACCCCGTTGTCTGTTAGTTCGTTTCCGAAACCGCTGTGCGAAGCCTGGCACGTCAGCCAACTGTCTCTAGCTGGCTGGCTTCAATCCACTCCCTTCCGTTGCCACATGTCGTTCTGATAGCCAACACTCTCCACCAATTTTCCTCGTCGCTTGCGACGCGCCTAGAACTTGTCACCTTGCCTTTGCACACTCCACACACAATCATCTTACATGTTGGGACCCTAAGTATCTAGGCTGATGCACTCCATCTGTGTTGTTACCTTTGCATTGAGCTCACCACACCAGGGCACCACAGAGGGTGCTGGACTAGCATCCATGTGTTGATATGTATTTTGGGTGAAGTATCTAGGTTGATGCAATCCATATGTTATGTGTATGGACATCCTGCTTACATCTGTATTCTCTGAAGGGATGAATTTCCACGCTTTTTGCTAGTGCGCATGCTTGAGGCCACACATGTAATGTATTGGATTGTCAGTGTCAGTGTCAGGATCCCACACATCACCGACAACTCAGTTACTTGGATTGCAAGTGATGTGTGCATTGTGACAAAGCAGTTACTTGTATTGCAAGTGATGTGTGCATTGTGACAATCAGTTACTTGAATTGCAAGTGATGTGTGCATTGTGACAATCAGTTACTTGTATTGCAAGTGATGTGTGCATTGTGACTATCAGTTACTTGGATTGCAAGTGATGTGTGCATTGTGACAATCAGTTACTTGTATTGCAAGTGATGTGTGCATTGTGACTATCAGTTACTTGGATTGCAAGTGATGTGTGCATTGTGACAATCAGTTACTTGTATTGCAAGTGATGTGTGCATTGTGACAATCAGTTACTTGGATTGCAAGTGATGTGTGCATTGTGACAAAGCAGTGACTTGGATTGCAAGTGATGTGTGCATTGTGACAAAGCAGATACTTGGGTTGCAAGTGATGTGTGCATTGTGACAAATCAGTTACTTGTATTGCAAGTGATGTGTGCATTGTGAAAATCAGTTACTTGTATTGCAAGTGATGTGTGCATTGTGACAAATCCAAGTGACAATCGGTGATGCGTGCATGTGTGGATGGGTGTGTCAGTGTGTGCATGCATTTGTCGGTGATCACTCCACCAAAGCACCTTATGGACATCCTGTTTTTATTTGCATTCTTTGAAGGGATGAATTCCTACACCTTTTGCTAGTGTGCGTGCTTGAGGACACGCATGTAATGTATTGGATTGTCAGTGTCAGTGTCAGGATCCCACCATCACGCAGTGTCAGTGTCAGGATCCCACATCACTCCACCAATGCACTCCCAATGCAGTGCGCATGGTCGCAGTGTCAGTGTCAGTGTCAGGATCCCACCATCACGCAGTGTCAGTGTCAGGATCCCACATCACTCCACCAATGCACCCTATGGATATCTTTACCAGATCATCAAAGAGACACACGTGCATGCACACACACAAAGATATAGATAGGTATATGGATAGACCTGTGAGCACACATGCCAAGCACATATGGTGAAAGGCAATCGTCGCTGGTCAATACAAACTGCAAGCATATATGGTGAATGCCAGTTGTCGTACAAATACTAAGTGCAAGCATATTCAAACCACCAAGCTTGCATAATATATCATAGCACAGAAATGTGCCTACATACCATCATACATATCAGTGGTGCTTAACATGAACAGCGTAATGTGGAGGTTTGCTTGGACCCTTTGTGCTGGTCTATGTGGTGTTATCACCAATGAGCCAACATGCCATCATACGCACCATTAGTGCTGAACATGAACACTGTATTGTTGACAGTAATATTATAGTCGGCACTAAGCTGTTGATGATGATGTTTGACACCACTGTCATCAACAGCTTGTTGTCAACAATAAGCTGCTGGTGACAGTGGTGCCAAACATCTTCATCAACAGCTTTGGGATTTATATTTGGAACTCCCGGTTTAGGGTTAGTGTGTGGAGGTGATGTGGTTGTGGTTGTCTGCGTATGTTTGGGGGGTTGGGGTGGGGTGGGGGCAGCAGTATTTTTGAAGGTGTTGCTGGGACTCTTTGTGCTGGTGTATGTGGTTTTATAACCAAGGGGCACCTTAGCAGTCATAACTTGCTTGCACAGACGTATCGTCGACAGGAATATTATAGTCGACAATAATCTGTTGATGACGATGTTTGAGACCCCTGTCATCAACAGCTTGTTGTCAACAATAAGCTGCTGGTGACAGTGGTGCCAAACATCTTCATCAACAGCTTAGGGATTCGAGTTCGAAACTCCAGGTTTAGGGTTATTGTGTGGAGATGAAGTGGTTGTTTGCGTGTGTAATTGTCAGCAATAAGCTGCTAGTGACAGTGGTGCCAAACATCTTCATCAACAGCTTAGGGATTCGGATTCCAGTCTTCGGAGGTAGGATTAGTGTGCGGAGGTGTTGTGGTGGTGGTCGCCTGTGTTTGTCTGGGGGGTGGGGTGGCTGCAGGAGTACTTTTGAAGGTGTTGCTGGGACTTTTTGTGCCGGTGTATGTGGTATTATTACCAATGGTCACACTAGCAGTCACAACTTGCTTGCAGACATGTATTGTTGACAACAACGCTGTTGATGACAGGGGTGTCAAACATCGTCATCAACAGCATAGTGCCGACTATAATATTACTGTCAACAATACAGTGTTCATGTTCAGCACTCATGGTACGTATGATGGCATGTTGGCTCATTGGTGATAACACCACATAGACCAGCACAAAGGGTCCAAGCAGAACCTCCACATTACGCTGTTCATGTTAAGCACCACTGATATGTATGATGGTATGTAGGCACATTTCTGTGCTATGATATATTATGCAAGCTTGGTGGTTTGAATATGCTTGCACTTCGTATTTGTACAGCGACTGGCTTTCACCTTATGTATGCTTGCAGTTTGTATTTGTACAGCGACGGGCTTGCCACCATGTATGCTTCTTTTGTATTTTAGCACGACGGCTTCCACCATAATATGCTTGCATTGTATTTTACCGGCGACCTGGCTTTCACCTTAATGTATGCTTGCCACTCTTTGTATTTTGGTGGGCAACTGACTGGCTTTCACCATTGTGGTAAGCTTGCACTTTTGTAGTTGGTAACAGCGACTGGGCTTTCCACCTTATATTCGCTTTGCATTTTGTATTTTGGGGTACGGCGAGCTGCTTTCACTCACCTTATGTTGCGTTGCCTTTGTAATTTGTCAGACAGAGCGAGTGGCTTTTAAAACTATGTATGCTTGCACTTTGTATTTGTACAGCTACTGGCTTTCACCTTATGTATGCTTGCACTTGGTTTGTATTGTCCAGGGGGACAGCGGGACTGGCTTTTCACCTTATGTATGCTGCAGTTTTTGTATTGTACAGCGGACCTGGCTTTCACCTTTGTTGTGGCTTGCATCTTGTAATTTGTACAGCGACTGGCTTTCATCCTTATGTAATGCGTGCACTTGTATTTGTACAGCGACTGGCTTTTCCACCTTAGTATGGCTTGCAGTTTTTATTTGTACCGGCGACTGGCTTTCACCTTATGTAATGCTTGCACTTTGTATTTGTACAGCGACTTGCTTTCATTCACCTTATGTATGCTTGCAGTTTTGTATTGACAGGCGCTTGGCTTTCACCTATATGTGTGCTTGCACTTTGTATTTGTACTCGACTGGCTTTCACCTTATGTTTGCTTGCCACTTTTATTTTGTACACTACTGGGCTTTCACCTAACGTATGCGTGCAGTTTGTATTTGTACACGACTCTGGCTTTCACCTTATGTATCTTGCAGTTTGTATTTGTACCGCGACTGGCTTTCACCTTATTGTATGCTGCAGTTTTGTATTTGTACAGCCGACGGCTTTCACCTTATGGATGCTTGCATCTTTGTATTTGTACAGCTACGGCGTTCACCGTACGATGCTTGCATTTGTATTTGTACAGCGACTGGCTTTCACCTTATGTATGCTTCAGTTGTATTGTACAGCGCTGGCCTTTTCACCTTATGTTATGCTTGCACTTGTATTTGTAACACACGACGGCGTTCAGCATCATCACCTTATTTATACTTGCAGTTTGTTATTTGTACGCGACTGGCTTTCACCTTATGTATGCTTGCACTTTGTATTTGTACAGCGACTGGCTTTCACCTTATGTATGCTTGCACTTTGTATTTGTACAGCGACTGGCTTTCACCTTATGTATGCTTGCAGTTTGTATTTGTACAGCGACTGGCTTTCACCTTATGTATGCTTGCACTTTGTATTTGTACAGCGACTGGCTTTCACCTTATGTATGCTTGCACTTTGTATTTGTACAGCGACTGGCTTTCACCTTATGTATGCTTGCACTTTGTATTTGTACAGCGACTGGCTTTCACCTTATGTAGCTTGCAACTTTGTATTGTAGTACACAGCACTGGCTTTTCACCTTATGTATTCTTTGCGTTTGTATTTGTACAGCGACTGGCTTTCACCTTATGTATGCTTGCACTTTGTATTTGTACAGCGACTGGCTTTCACCTTATGTATGCTTGCAGTTTGTATTTGTACAGCGACTGGCTTTCACCTTATGTATGCTTGCCTTTGTATTGTACGCGACTGCTTTCACCTTATGTATGCTTGCAGTTTGTATTGTCCAGGACTGGCTTTCACACCTTATTCTGCTTGCACTTTGGTATTTTTTACAGCGCTGGCTTCACCTTATGTATGCTTGGCAGTTTGTATTTGTACACAAGCGACTGGCTTTCACCTTATGTAGCTTGCACTTTGTATTTGTACAGCGACTGGCTTTCATTTTCACCTGATGTATGCGTGCACTTTGTAATTGTACAGCGACTGCTTTTCACATTATGTAATGCTTGGCACGTTGTATTTGTAACCACAGTCGACTGGCTTTCACCTTTATTAATGCTTTGCACCTTTGTATTTGTACCTCGACTGGCTTGCAACCTTATGGATGATATGCTTGCAGTTTGTATTGTAACATCGACTTGCTTGCACATCACTATGTATGCTTTGCAGTTTGTATTTGTGACATCGACTGGCTTTCAACCTTATGTATGCTTGCACTTTTGTATGTGTACAGCTACTGCTTTCACCTTATGTATGCTTGCACTATTTATTTGTACAGCGACTGGCTTTCATTTCACCTTATGTAATGCTTGCACTTGTATTTTTACATCGACTGGCTTTTCACCTTATGTATGCTTGCTCTTTGTATTTGTACGCGACTGCCTTTCACCTTAGTAGGCTTGCAGTTTTGTATTTGTACAGCGACTGCTTCACACCGTCATTCTGCTTGCACTTTGTATTTGTACAAGCGACTGGCTTTCACTTATGTATGCTTGCAGTTTTATTTGTTCCAAAGCGACTGGCTTTCACTTATGTAATGCTGCAGTTTGTATTTTGTACAGGGCGACTGGCTTTCACCTTATGTATGCTTGCACTTTGTATTTGGTACAGCGAACTGGGCTTTCACCTTATGAATGCTTGCAAGTTTTGTAATTTGTACAGCGACTGCTTTCACCTTATGTATGCTTCATCTGTTTATTTGGTACAAGCGACTGGCTTTCACCTTATGTATGCTGGGTGGTTTTGTATTTGTTACATCGACTGCTTCCAGCAGACTGGCTCACTTCTGTATGTCGTGCACTTTGTATTGTACAGCTTACTGGCTTCACCTTACTATGCGGCAGTGGTGTATTTGTACGCGAATGCTTTCCAACCTTATGTATTGCGTGCTATCGTTGTAGTGTGTACAGCGACGGGCGTTCACATCTATGGATTGCTTGCAGTTTGTATTTGTACAGCGACTGGCTTTCACCTTAGTATGCTTGCAGATTTGATATTTGTGTACCGCGACTGGGCTTTCACCTTATGAGGATTTGAAGTTTGTATGTGTACAGCGGGATCTGGCGTTCACCTTATGTATGGGCTTGCGCACTTTGTATTTGTTTACAGGTGACGGCTGTCACCTTATGTATGCTTGCACTTTGTATTTGTACAGCGACATGGCTTTCTTTCACCTTATGTAGTGCTTGCAGTTTGTATTTGTACCCGCTGCTTTCACCTTATGTATGCTTTGCCAGTTTTTGTATTTGTACAGCTACGGCTTTCACCTTATGTATGCTTGCCCCAAACCTTGCTTGTATTTTGTACTCGACTGGCCTTTCCCCCTTATGTATGCTTGCACTTTGTATTTGTACAGCGACTGGCTTTCACCTTATGTATGCTTGCACTTTGTATTTGTACAGCGACTGGCTTTCACCTTATGTATGCTTGCAGTTTGTATTTGTACAGCGACTGGCTTTCACCTTATGTATGCTTCAGTTTGTATTTGTACAGCGACTGGCTTTCACCTTATGTATGCTTTGCATTTTATTTGTACGCGACTGGCTTCACCTTATGTCTGCTTGCACTTTGTATTTTGTACGCACTGGCTTTCACCTTAGTATGCTTTGCACTGTGTATTTGTACAGCTACTGGCTTGTCATTCACCTTATTTTGCTTGCAGTTTGTATTTGTACAGCGACTGGCTTTCACACCTTATTATGCTTGCACTTTGTATTGTGTACGCGACTGGCTTTTCACCTTATGTATGCTTGCAGTTTGTAGTATTTGTACAGCAACTGGGCTTCACACCTTGTGTATGCCTTGCACTTTGTATTTGTACATCTACTGGCTTTCACCTTATAATGCTGCAGTTTTGTATTTGTACAGCGACTGGCTTTCACCTTATGTTTGCTTGCAGTTTGTATTTGTACAGCGACTGGCTTTCACCTTATGTATGCTTGCACTTTGTATTTGTACAGCGACTGGCTTTCACCTTATGTGCTTGCAGTTTGGTATTTGTAAGCTACTTGTCTTTCACACCTTATTTATGCTTGCAGTTTGTATTTGTATCAGCGACTGGCTTTCATCCTTATGTATGCTTGCACTTTGTATTTGTCAGCGACTGGGCTTTTCACCTTATGTATGCTTGCATTCGTATTTGTACATCAGTCGACCTGGCTTTCACCTTAAATGTATGCTGCCGCTTGTATTTGTACAGCGACTTGCTTTACATTTCCACCTTATGTATGCTTGCAGTTTTGTAATTTGTACAAAGCGACTGGCTTTCATTCCACCTTATGTAGTGCTTGCACTTGTATTGTACAGCGACTGGCCTTTCACCTTATGTATTATGCTTGAGTTTGTATTTGTACAAGCGACTGGCTTTCACCTATGATGCTGCACTTTGTATTTGTACGCGACTGGCTTTCTTCTCACCGTATGTAATGCTTGCACTTTGTATTTGGACACCGACTGGTTTTCACATTATGTATGCTTGACTGTTGTGTTCTCAATTATATCCAATATCGTCTATTTCTTTATCTGTGTGTGCATGCGTGTGTGTGCGTGTGTGTTTATGCGCGTGTGTGTGTATGCAACGTGAGTCAGTTTCATTTGGCTTGACATGTGTGTTCACAGGTCTATCCCATATATCCGGATATATATAATAATATATATATATATATATATATATATATATATATATAATAATATATATATATATATGTGTGTTGTGTGCATGCATGTGTGTTTCTTCGATGATCTGATCAAGATGTCCATACGATGCATTGGTGGACTGATGTGAGATCCTGACACTGACATTGAAAATTCAATACATTACATGCGTGTCCTCAAGCACGCACACCAGCAAAAGGTGTAGGAATTCATCCCTTTAAAAAAGACAAATGTAACAGGATGCCCAGAAGGTGCTTTGGTGGAGTGATGTGGGGTCCTGACACTGACAATCCAATACACATTACATGCGTGGCCTCAAGCATGCGCACCAAGTTTAGGGTTTAGGGTTCAAGCATGCGCACCAAGGTTAGGGTTTAGGATTCAAGCATGCGCACCAAGCTTAGGGTTTAGGGTTTAGGATTCAAGCATGCGCACTAGCAAAAAGATTTGGAATTCATCTCTGCAAAGAATATAAATGGGAGCAGGATGTCCATGAACAAAACATATGGATTGCATCAACCTAGATACTTCACCCAAAATACAGATCAACGCATGAATGCTAGTCCAACACCCTCTGGCCCTGTTGTGGTGAGCTCGATGCAAAAGTAGCAACCGTAACAACACGGATTGATTGCATCAACCTAGGTACTTAAAACGAACCAGTGTTTTTTATTTCAGATTTCTGTAGTCCAGGTTGAGTAGCTACATGGGCTACTCAACCCTGATTTCAGGATTGTTGCGTAGCCATCGCATCGCATGGCAGAGCGCGAAGCGCGGAGCCTGGTGGGGTTGGAGGGCAGCGCGTCCCAATATCGGGGGGTCCGGGGGGGAGTAGCATTCTACGGAATGGCGATTTTTCATTTAACCAAACATGTAAGATGATCCTGTGTAGATAATGCATAGGCATAGTGACGAGTTCTAGGCCCGTCGTAAGCGATGCAAACAGTCGGCAGAGAGTGTTGGCTATCAGAGCGACAGCTGGCACCAGAATCGAGTGGAGCAGACCAAAGCCAGGGTTTGCAACAGGGGCCAGGGGCCAGTTAGGGCCAGGGGCTCTTGTCGGACGGCAATCAGACAGAGAATGGAGTGACAGACAAAGGAGTGACAGACAAAGGAGTGACAGACAAAGGAGTGACAGGCAATGGAGTGACAGGCAATGGAGTGACACTGGGGGCGTCTGTCCCCCAGAAGGGGGGGATTCGCCAAAACAGATCTCTATGCATGTCAAAGTGAAAACAACCCCAAAACAACCCAAACAAACAAACCAATGTTTTTGGCTCAGTAAAAACGACCCAAACAACCCCAAAACATAGCCCTATGCATGGCATAGGGAAAACATCCATGAAGTGCGCCTGCTTTGCATATTGTAGGAGTGGCACCACCATTCGAACTGAATCCTCCGTGTCGCTGGTTTGTGTCGGGAGACCCACCTCCTGGGGTGAAAATCCTTTCACAACTAAAAATAAATAAAAAAATGAACTATGCAAGGGCTTACTAGGTGGCAGTTACATTTCCAGTGGTGACCCGGCCAGGAGCTTTAGTCCGTGTGATGTGTCGAATATTGAGCTTTTTGGTTCGAACCCAGTGCGACGCGCAGCCCCCTGAACCCCGTGGGGCTCTGCGCTTGGCTCTCCGCCCTATACTGTGCCTGCCACAAACTTGAAACCAGGCTTGCGTCACAACACACACCGGGACACAACCGGACACACAGAGAGCTAGCTAGGCAGGTGTACATTTTATATGCGTACATGTAGATGTCACACAAACACACACTCCCTGACCCCCCCCCCCCCCCCCCCTGACCCCCCCCCCCCCCCCCCCCCCTCCCCCAGCACCACCACTACCACTACCACACACACACACTCTGTATCCGGTGTAAGGAAGAAGAAGCATCGTAAAAGCATCTCAGTAGAAGCATCAGAGAAGAAGCATCAGAGAAGAAGCATCGTAAAAGCATCTCAGTAGAAGCATCAAAGAAGAAGCATCGCAAAACATGTCGCACAACTTTTGGTTCACAATCCGACGTACAGAAAGCTGAAAAAGACAGCACCTGGCCAGTGACAGTCCTCCAGCTAATATACAGTGTAAGGGATTGTCCTTGGATGATGTGTGCTCGTTCTACACCCACAAATAGCGATTTGATAGATTTATAGATTGATAGCGCCGCACAGAAAGAAGTGATGGAGAGACAATTAAATGGGACAACGACAATGCTCTTTTCTAGTACACGGTGTGGGACTGTTGACCTTGAATTGTGGGATTGTCCTTGGATGATGTGTGCTCCTTCTACACCCACAAAAATAAATTTGATAGGTAGATAGATTGATAGCGCCGCACAGAAAGAAGTGATGGAGAGACATTTAACTGGGACAACAACAACGCTCTTTTCTAGTACACGGTGTGGGACTGTTCGCTTATTAATTGCGGGGTTGTCCTTGGATGATATGTGCTCATTCTACATCCACACAAACAACCCCACCTCCACACCCCACACCAAACCCCATCCCATCCCCCAACCCCACTCCCAGTCCCAACTCCACACCCCACATCAAACCCCACCTCCACACCAAACACCCCACCCTACACTAAACCTCCTACTCAAACCTTACCCCCACCTCCACACCCCACCCCAACCCCCCAACCCAAACCTCACCTCTATCCCCACTTCCACACCCCACATCAACCCCCCAAACCACACCCTCAACCCCACCTCCACACCCCACACCAAACCCTATTCCCCCAACCCAAACTCCAACCCCACCTGCACACCCCCTACCCCACTGAGATGCTTGGTGACCAACTCAACCTCCGCTGCCATAGCTCTTGCCTTGTGACCAACCCACACCAGCACCCAAACCCACCTCCACAGCTCCCAACGTCGTCCCCCCCCCGTCCCCGTCCCCGCCCCCCCATCCAACCCAAACTCCAACCCAACCCAAACATGACCTCAAAACCCACCTCCACACAAAAAAAAAAAAAAAAAAAACCCATCCCAGACCTCACCCTACCCCCACCTCCACACCCCACACCAAACCCCCACCCCCCCAACCCAACCCCATACCAGCCCCCAACCCACCCAGATACTTGTTAACCAACTCATCCAGCCAGGTCCTGCCATGCCTCTAAGGTCCTGAAACATATATTGGGCAGGACCCCAAGCCCCTTATCCTCCTCCACACCCCACACCCTGTCCACACCCCATACCTTGTCCACAGCTCCCCACCGCAAGCCCCAATCCCACCCAGGTGCTCGGCAACCAACTCAGCCGCCGCTGCCATGGCTCCGAGCCCCTGAAGCCCATCCCAAGTAGGACCTGAAACCCCTTACCCTCCTTTACACCTGCCCACCCCAACCCCCACCTCCATCCCCACCGAGGTGCTTGGCGACCAACTCAGCCGCCGCTGCCATGGCTCCGAGCCCCTGAAGCCCATCCCAAGTAGGACCTGAAATCCCTTACCCTCCTCCACACCTGCCCACCCCACCCCCCACCCCCCACCCCACCCAGGTGCTCGGCGACCAACTCAGCCGCCGAGGCCACGGCTCCGAGGCCCTGAAGCCCATCCTAGGCAGGACCTTGGCCGACGTGCAGGGCAGACTGATCTACCGCTGTCAGGCTTTCATCAAGGACGAGGTCAGCGCCTACGTGCCCTCTGCCCAGGACGTGGACTTTCCTGCCAAGCTGGAGAGGGCAGCAGCAGAGGCAAGGAGCTTGTCGAAGGCTTTGGAGGAGGGAGAGGGTAGTGAGGATGCTGGGGCCAGTAACTCCAATGGCAGCAAAGCAAACGCTCCCTCGGAAGCTGCAGAGAGCAAGGTGGGGAATCTGACCAGGGTCTGTGTCTGGTCTGGGGTCTGTGTCTGGTCTGAGGGCCAAGGCTTTGGAGGAGGGAGAGGGTAGTGAGGATGCTGGGGCCAGCACCTCCAATGGCGGCAACGCAAAAGCTCCCTCGGAGGCTGCTGAGCACAAGGTGGGGAATCTGACCGGGTCGTGGAGGAGGGAGAGGGTAGTGGAGGTAGGAGAGGGTAGTGGAGGAGGGGCAGGGTAGTGAGGATGCTAGGGCCAGCACCTCCAGCGGCGGCAACGCAAACAATCCCTCGGAGGCTGCTGAGCACAAGGTGGGGAATCTGACTGGGTTGTGGAGGAGGAGTGGAGGAGGGAGAGGGTAGTGGAGGCTGCTGCGCACAAGGTGGGGAATCTGTTCCCATCACACAGGCCATTGATTCCCCCCCCCCCCCCCCCCCCCCCACCCCCAGACCACACACAGCCCACAAAACCAACACACAACCCACATTCAACCCTTCAACCCGAAACCTCGTTTTCATCACGCAGGCCACCGATTCCAATCCCCCACCCACCCACCCACCACCACCCACACACACACACACACGCACAAACCCACATTCAACCCTTCAACCCTTAAACCTCTTTTCATCACGCAGGCCACCGATTCCAACACACCCTAACCCACCGACCACAGCACCCCCAGTACACATAAACAACCCCTCACCCCACCACCCACACCACACAAACCACATTCCACCCTATCAAAAAACCCACATTCAACCCTTCAACCGAACATTCTTGCCATCACGCAGGCACGATTCCCGATCCCTCTTTCTACCCAGGCCCCTCCGCTCAACACTCCTGTGCCTGTCCAAACTGTACCGTGCTGTGGACACCCACACACCCGCACACACCCTTACACACACCTCACCCCCACACACACACCACCTTCACCCCTTCTAAAACCATTAAACCTGTTCCACATTACGCAGGCTAACAACTGCCAAACTCTCTCCTAAACCCGCCACTCGCTCCCCAACCCCCCCCACCCCAACACACACACACCCTTACACCCACCCCCCAACCCACCCCCCCACACCTCACCTTACAAACCCTCAACCTAAAGCGATTCTCATCACGCAGGCCACCATTCCAAAAAAACAAACTCTTCCTCTACCGCCCCTACGATCAACACTCCTTGTGCACCCTTACAACAACCTCCCCCCCAACCCCCACACACACACCACACTTCAACCCAAAACAAAAGCTATTCTCATCACGCAGGCCACCGATTCCAACTCTCTCCTCTACCCGCCCCTCCGCTCAACACTCCTGTGCATCCTTACACCCACCTCCCCCACCCACACCCACACACACCTTCAACCCTTCAACCCTAAACGTTATCCCATCACGCAGGCCACCGACTCCAACTCTCTCCTCTACCCGCCCCTCCGCTCAACCCTCCTGTGCCTGTCCAAACTCTACCGTGCCGTGGACACCCACACCTTTGGAGGTCTCGCACATGAGGCTGTGTCTGCTTGCACCCTCTCCATCCATCAAGCAAGTCGGCAGGTGGCTCGCAAGTCCAACCCACTGGATGCACAGCTCTTTATGATTCGGCATCTGCTCCTTCTGAGAGAACACATCGCCCCCTTCGATGTGGACTTCATGGTGGGTCTTGCCAGAAGGGTTGGGCACTGAACGCATATACAGGAGGGGGGGGGGAGTAGTTGTAGTGGTGGTGGTGGTACAAGCCGCCGTCAGGTGGCTCGCAAGTCCACTCCCCTGGACGCACAGCTCTTCATGATTCGGCATCTGTTGCTTCTCAGGGAACACATCGCCCCCTTTGATGTTGACTTCATGGTGGGTCTTGCCAGTAGGGTTGGGCACTGAACGCGTATACAGGGGGGGGGGGGGGGGGGGGAGTAGTGTTGAGTTGTAGTGGGGACGGTGTCGGTATTGGTGGTTGATGGTATGGTGGTTGGATGGTGTGGAGGTTGGTGGAGGCGGTATTTGGTGGTGCTGGTGGTGGAGGTACTTGCCATTGTCCTAGGTACAAGTCCAACCCACTGGATGCACAGCTCTTCATGATTCGGCATCTGCTGTTTCTCAGGGAACACATAGCCCCCTTTGATGTGGACTTCATGGTAGGTCTTGTGTGTCAGAGTGGGCACTGAACGCGTGTACAGGGGGGGGATGTAGTAGTTGAGGTGGCGGTGGTGGTGGAGGTAGGTAAGACTTCAGGGTGGATCTTCTTGTTTGCCTATCTTATTTTGAAAATTAGTTGTGAAACCCCTCTTGGATGTTATGGCACGGGTTGTCTTGGATCAACAATGGCCTGTTGATGACAACGCTATGTTTGTAGGGTTGGGAACTGAGTATTGCAAGCTGCAAAGGGTAGTAGTAGAAGTAGTAGTATTTGAAGTATTCGATTGCAAAGAGTAGTAGTAGTAGTAGAAGAAGTAGTAGTAGTATTTGAAGTATTCGATTGCAAAGGGTAGTAGTAGTAGTAGAAGTAGTAGAAGTAGTAGTAGTATTTGAAGTATTCAATTGCAAAGGGTAGTAGTAGTAGTAGTAGTAGTAGTATTTGAAGTATTCGATTGCAAAGGGTAGTAGTAGTAGTATTTGAAGTATTCGATTGCAAAGGGTAGTAGTAGTAGTAGTAGAAGTAGTAGTAGTATTTGAAGTAATTCGAGGTGCAAATGTATAGTAGTAGTAGTAGTAGTATTTGAAGTATTCGTTGTCACAGGGTAGTAGTAGTAGTATAGTAATGAAGTATATAGTCTTTGAAGTATTCGACGCAAGGTAGTATTAGTAGTAGAGTAGTAGAAGGAGTGGTAGTCTTTGCAAGTATTCGATTGCAAAGGGTATGTAGTAGTAGTAGTAGTAGTTTTGAATTATTCGATTGCAAGGTATAGTAGTAGTGTTAGTAGTATCTTGAAGTATTCGATTGCAAGGGTAGTAGTAGTATAGTAGTAGTAGTATTTGAAGCTATTCGATTGCAAAGTGTAGTAAGAAGTAGTAGTAGTAGTAATATTTGAAGATTCGATTGCAAAGGTAGTAGTAGTAGTATTAGTATTTGAAGTAATTCGATCGCAAGAGTTAGTAGTAGAAGTAGTAGTAAGTATAGTAGAAGTATTCGATTTGCAAGGTAGTATATAGTAGTATTTGAAGTATTCGTGCAAGGGTAGTAGTAGTAGAAGTACAGTATAGTAGATAGTATTTTAAGTATTCAATTGCAAAGGGTATTATAGTAGAGTATATAGTAGTTAGACAATTTGAAGTATCGTTGTCAGGTAGTATTAGTAGTAGTAGTAGTAGTATTTGAAGTATTCGATTGCAAAGGGTAGTAGTAGTAGTAGTAGTAGTAGTATTTGAAGTATTCAATTGCAGAGGGTAGTAGTAGTAGTAGTAGTAGTATTTGAAGTATTCGATTGCAAAGGGTAGTAGTAGTAGTAGTATTTGAAGTATTCGATTGCAAAGGGTAGTAGTAGTAGGTAGTAGTAGTAGTAGTAGTAGTAGAAGTAGTAGTAGTATTTGAAGTATTCGATTGCAAAGGGTAGTAGTAGTAGTAGTAGTATTTGAAGTATTCTATTGCAAGGGTAGTATAGTAGTAAGTAGTAAGTAGAAGTAGTATTAGTATTGAAGTAGTGCGATTGCAAAAGGGTAGTAGTAGTATTAGTATAGTAGAAGTAGTGGTTGTATTTGAGAAAGTATTCGTGCAAAGGGTAGTAGAATTAGTATTAGTAGTATATTTTGAGTTTCTGATGCAAAGGGTAATAGTATTAGTAGTAGTAGAGTATTTGAAGTATTCGATTGCAAGGGTAGTAGTAGTAGTAGTAAGTATTTTAAGTATTCGATTGTCAAGAGGGTAGTAGTAAGTCGTAGTATGTGAAGTACTTCGATTGCAAAAAGGTATATAGTAGAGTAGCAGTAGTTGTAGTAGTATTTGAAGTATTCAATGCAAAGGGTAGTAGTAAGTAGTAGTATATATAGTAGTAGACTTTGAAGTATCTATTGCAAGGGTAGTAGTAGTATAGTATATAGTATTTGAAGTATCGATTGGCAGGGGTAGTAGTAGTAGTAGTAAGTATAGTAGTATTTGAAAGTATTCAATTGCAAGAGGGTATAGTAGTAGTAGTAGTTTTTGAAGTATTCGATTGCAAAGGGTAGTAGTAGTAGTAGTATTTGAAGTATTCGATTGCAAAGGGTAGTAGTAGTAGTAGTAGTAGTAGTAGTAGTAGTAGTAGAAGTAGGGTAAGTATGAAGTATCGATTGCAAAGGTGTGTATTATTAAGTAGTAGTATTTGAAGTATTCGATTGCAAAGGTAGTAGTAGTAGTAGTAGTAGTAGTAGTAGAAGTAGTAGTAGTATTTGAACTATTCGATTGCAAAGGGTAGTAGTAGTAGTAGAAGTAGTGGTTGTATTTGAAGTATTCGATTGCAAAGGGTAGTAGAAGTAGTAGTAGTAGTAGTAGTAGTATTTGAAGTATTCGATTGCAAAGGGTAGTAGTAGTAGTAGTAGTAGTAGTAGTATTTGAAGTATTCGATTGCAAAGGGTAGTAGTAGTAGTAGTAGTAGTAGTAGTAGTAGTATTTGAAGTATTCGATTGCAAAGGGTAGTAGTAGTAGTAGTAGTATTTGAAGTGTTCGATCGCAAAGGGTAGTAGTAGTAGTAGTATTTGAAGTATTCGATCGCAAAGGGTAGTAGTAGAAGTAGTAGTAGTAGTAGTAGAAGTATTCGATTGCAAAGGGTAGTAGTAGTAGTAGTAGTAGTATTTGAAGTATTCGATTGCAAAGGGTAGTAGTAGTAGTAGTAGTAGTATTTGAAGTATTCGATTGCAAAGGGTAGTAGTAGTAGAAGTAGCAGTAGTTGTAGTAGTATTTGAAGTATTCAATTGCAAAGGGTAGTAGTAGTAGTAGTAGTAGTAGAATTTGAAGTATTCGATTGCAAAGGGTAGTAGTAGTAGTAGTAGTATTTGAAGTATTCGATTGCCAAGGGTAGTAGTAGTAGAAGTAGTAGTAGTATTTGAAGTATTCGATTGCAAAGGGTAGTAGTAGTAGTAGTATAAGTAGTAGTAGTAGTATTTGAAGTATTCGATTGCAAAGGGTAGTAGTAGTAGTAGTAGTAGTAGCAGTATTTGAAGTATTCGATTGCAAAGGGTAGTAGTAGTAGTAGTAGTATTTGAAGTATTCGATTGCCAAGGGTAGTAGTAGTAGAAGTAGAAGTAGTAGTATTTGAAGTATTCGACTGCAAAGGGTAGTTGTAATAGTAGTAGTAGTAGTAGTATTTGAAGTATTTGAAGTATTCAAAATAGAAGTAGTATTCGTAGAAGTAGTGGTGATAGTAGTTGCAGTAGTTCCCCCTAATCGGTTCCATGACTTTCCCCCCCCACACCAACCCCACCAACCCCACCCTTACCCGTCCAACCGCCCCACCCTTTCCAACCAAACCAACCCAACCCACCCTATCAGGTTACTGACTTTTACCACCCAAACCAAACCACCCAAACCAAACCACCCCACTCTATCAGGCTACTGAATTTTCCCACCCCACCCCACCCACCCCCACACTCACCCACCCCTCTTATCAGGTTACAAACTTCCACCCCACCCCTCTTATCGTTAACTGCTCTTCCCCCCACACCACCCCCCCACCCCCACCCCAACCCCACCCACTCCCCACCCCCCTCTTATCAGGTTACTGACTTTTCCCACCCCACCCCACCCCCCACCCCACCCACTCACCCACCCCCTCTTATCAGGTTATGCCTTTTCCCACCCAACCACCCCCCACAAGACCCCCACACCACACCACTCACCCACACCCCCTATTATTCAGGTTATGACTTTCCCACCGGCTCACACCCCACCGCCCCCCACAGGCGGAGGGGGGCCCCACCCCCACTCACCCCCCCACCCCCCTTTCTTATCATGTTCTGACTTTTTCCCACCCAACACCCCACCCCCCACAACCCTCCACACCACCCCACTCAACCCACCCCCTCTTAGCAGTTTACTGACTTTTCCTTCCCACCCCACAACCCCACCCCCCAAACCCCCCACCCCCCCCACTCACCCACCCCTCTTATCAAGTTACTGACTACACATCCCACCCCACACCCACACCCCACACAAAAACCCACTCACCACCCCTCTTACAGGTTTACTGACTTTTTCCCACACCCCACCCCACCCCACTCACCCACCCCCTCTCATCAGGTTACTGACTTCGATTTGGACTTCTCCCACATGCGCGACCACATGCGCCGAGTTGTGAGCGGGGAGATGTCATCTTTGTTCACGCTGTCATCATCCAATGCGATGGTCAAGATGCTTGGGACAGGTGGTCCTCGTGTGCTCCAATATCAGGTGAGGATAAAGCTAATAAAAAACTAAGTAATAAAATAAAATAAAATAAACAGTGCGGTGGTCAAGGTGCTTGGGACAGGAGGTCCTCGTGTGCTCCAATACCAGGTGAAAAACATGTAAAAAAAAGTAATTAATTATCAGGTGAGAAAAAAACTTATTAAACGACGTAATTAAATTTATAAAAAAACAACGCAGTGGTCAAGATGCTTGGGACAGGAGGTCCTTGTGTGCTCCAATACCAGATGAGAGCAAATAAGGTAATAAAAAATAAATCAGAAAAAGGAAACTAGTATAAAATGAATTAGACAAGGGAAACTAATAACAAATAAAGTAATTAAATTCATAAAAAATAATGCTGTGGTCAAGAGGCTTGGGACTGGTGGTCCTTGTGTGCTCCAAAACCTGGTGCGAAACTAATGAAACAAAAGAACTAATAAAAAGTAAGATAAGAAAACGAATGGAAACTATTAGTTGCCATCCAATGTGGTTATCAAGATGCTTTGAACTTGTGAGCTCCAATACCAGGTATCTCCTTAAGAGCTGGAGTCCCTACCGCCTGGAGGTTGACACTTACTATGTCTGCCATGGTGACTTCCCCAGCTGCTGCGTACGGGAGGTTTTTTTTCTTAGGTGCCTAATCCTGCAACAGAAAACTAAAACTATTAGTCATCAGACACTGTGGTTATCAAGATGCTTTGAACTTGTGAGCTCCAATACCTGGTATCTCCTTGCTCTGGGGCCAACTACGAATACACAACAACTTAAAATGACTGCTCGAGTCCTTTAGCCGGAATCAAAAGCACGCAACAGACTGACATCGACTTGTCGTGTTGGACCGAATCCCCAATAGATAAAGCAACAGCAGACACAGGACGTCAGAAGACATGTTGTGGTGTGTGATGTGGTGTGGTGCGGTTGGTGGGTGGTGGGTGTGCGGTGGTTGGTGTGCGATGTGGTGGATGATGTGGTGTACGGTGGGTGGTGTTGTGTTCGACCAAATCCCCAATAGTTAAATACGAGGTCGCGCGAGCTGTTGTTAATCAAGTTTCCGCAGGACAAAAGGCTTATATATACCCTAAACCACAAGGTGCAGCTGTGGGCATAATTGGGGACACCTAAATCAGCCTATAACGTGCTTAAAATCAGTTTTTCCGGCTTTGTACCGCCTTGACCCAAAGATTTTTCCGTAAAATATTACGATCGTAATACGAGACCTCGTTCGGGGCAAAATTATCGTAATAAGAGACCGGATTTGAGATCCCAGCTCTCGGACCCAAATCGCTACCCGGAACCCGAATCGACACGACGACCCAACCTCTCAGACGCAACCTGAAATGTTCCATTCCGCATCTTCGATTCCAGGGGGGCTAGACCGCCAGACCGCCTGTGCAGTACCTTCCATAAACTGCTACAACCATGGCTTGGGTGGGAAGACATGAAAAACAGTCCTACCTTTTTTGTCTTCCAAAAAACATTTTTGACAGCGGCAGGCTCCGTCCCATGTTTGTGTTAAATCTGTCCCAGATAATGGAACACCATAGCAAGGATTTTGTTTCCCGCTATATATAGCGATCGCTAGTGTCGACCCCGTTTCAGCGAAATTATCGCTATAAAAAAGAATTTTTTTTTTTTTTTTTTTTTGCCCTACATGGCCCTAAGTGGCCTTAAAAAGCTACAGAAAGCTACAGAAAGCACTAAAACGCTGTCCCTGGAGGAGCCCTGAAACCATAGAGCTAGAAGAAACCCACTTTCAGATTTGAAAAATAAATCACTGCACCATAGTAAAACAGAATAAAACACACTTGACATGATCTGGTTCCCAAACCGTGAGAAACCCCAATCTGAGTATTTATTTGTTTGTTTGTTGGACTGATATTGTCTAGAAACTTTGTAGCATATTTTTCTATCTGCTGGATTGGATTTCATAGTTCTCAACCATGTGTCCCATAAGCCCATTAATTAGGCACAAATGGCGATAAATAAATACAAATAAAAAAAGGTGTAACAATCCAATCCAGTCCTTGTTGCACCCTACCTTTTTCAACTGACAGTAAGAGGGATGCAGAGAAGCTTCTGAAGGGTGCTTGTGGCAGGACCGTAGACCCCAGACACTCCGAGTGCAAAAAACCTTGATAACTCGAATGAAAAAGATGAAATCTCGAAGATTTAGAAGCAAAAAAATGAAGAAGAAGAAGAAGAAGAAGAAAAAAACGTGTGATTCTTGCTTGACTTGGTCATGTTTTTTCTTCCATAACCTAACCTGGAAAGCACAACCCCTCTTTGTCCTAGCAATCCTGCGTTTTACCTTGTCTTGTAGGTCCCCATCCGTTGTCTCTCGCTCGCTCTCTCTTCCCTCACCGCCCTCTCTCTCTCTCTCTCTCTCTCTCTCTCTCTCTCTGCCCCCACATATCGCCCTCATTCACTATTGCACATGTGTCCTTAGAACCCTTATTGCACCCTGCCGTTACAGATTGACAGCAAGAAGGATCTAGAGAAGCAGCTGAAGGGAGTTTGTGAGTCCTTCATCATGGCAGTCACCAAGTTGGCTGTCGACCCCATGCTCTCCTTCATCACAAAGGTAAGCTGATGGGAATCCAACGATTTGTAATACGCGCAGTTCCCTTTTTTGGCAATACCGAAGTGTTAAAAAAACGTTCCGAAAGATTTCACAGAGTTTTTGAAAGAAGAATATATTGCCCCCCCCCCCCCCCCCCCCCCCCCTTACCCAACCCAACCAACCAACGCCCCAACCAGCGCCTCTACCAACCAACACCACCCCACCCACCCACCCAACTGGCAGACTTGTAAGGTGGAAGGAGCTAACAGTGTGTATACAACTGTTAACCAGATATTGCCCCGCTTGTTATTGTTTATGTTTCTGTGCAATACCTTTAATGCGTCCACTGGTTAACGGTGTTACACAATTTAATTAATGCGTCCACTGGTTAACGGTGTTACACAATTTAATTAATGCGTCCACTGGTTAACGGTGTAACACAATTTAATTAATGCGTCCACTCAACTGCTTAGCCTTTCACCCGACCTTGGTGCTTGCGCACAGACCGAGATTGGAGGCGGTTTGGCGGACCGGAAGTAAATCCAACTGTAAAGTAAATTCAATTCAATACCAGAGAATTTCATTCGGGACGTGCCTCCAGGTGCCCATCAACATATGATTGCAATATGCCGTTCCCAAGTCATGAGAAAGGCATCTGATTTTGAGCTTTCATGTGTGCAAGAGATAGCCTGCATCTGATTTTGAGTTTTCATGTGTGCAGGTGACAGCCGTGAAGGTTACCACAGGTGGCGCTAATGTGTCGAAGGCAAAGCCCCTCAGCGAGCAGGTACGGCCAGGGGATGTGTCCTTGGAGAGGGGGTGGGGAGGGTTCACCTGCCCGTAGGTACAGCTGTCCTTGGGGAGGGTTCATCTCTCCTTGGGAGGGGGGGATTCACTTACCCGTGTTACAGTTGTTCAACTTTTTGTGGGGGGTATTTATTTATTTCTCTTATTGCTGACACAGCTGTCCTTGGGGAGGGTTCATCTCTCCTTTGGGGGAGGTGGCATGTGGTTGTTGAGTGGGGGGGATTTGAGGAATGACTCTTTCGTTGCCTTCTTTGGTGGTGGTGGTGGTGGTGGGGTGGCAATGGAATAGGGAAGAAGTTAGTGTCCGTGTTGGGTTTGGTGGTAGTGCAAGATTTTGTGTTGGTGTTGGGTTTGGTGGTGGTGCATGAAACGAGAGAAATTGGAATGGAAAGAAAGGTTTGAGAGTTTGATTTGGATAACAGATCCCTCCTGTCAAGTAACGGCTGGGAACGATTCGGCTGGGAAGGGTGTACAGCCTGAAATGAGTGACGCTGACCATGTGAAGCTGACGCTGGCAGCTCGGAGCCGGCCGAGCAGCGAATCCAGGAAATCTTGCTGGGCATCCCCGCCGCAGGCGCAGGCGCCACATGGAGCGACGAGCTGGGAATGGAAAGAAAGGTTTGAGAGTTTGATTTGGATAGCAGATGTCCAACACAAAAAGCTGATGTCCGTGTTTTACAGTCTAGCCTGTTCAGGCGTAGCTAAATAGGCTAAATCGGCTATGGTGTCCTTAACTTCACGTCCTGTGAGTAATGGTATTACACGGATGTAACAATTTCAATTTCAATTTCAATTAGACAGCTCGTCCTGTACTCCAGTCCTAGCTGTGGGCGTGATAGGTGTTACAACCAGGGTCAAAGAGTGTTTACGTGGCACTTAAAGAGTGTACGTGGCTCACGCAGAGCCCCCCCCCCCCAATTTCAATTTCAATTAGGCTAAATTGACTTGCCCAACCTCAATACTAGGAAGGGCAGCATACAAAACAAGCATTGGTGAACTGAACCCCAACAAAATGTTCATGACGGGGGCCCGGAGCTCGCGCTATGTAAATTATTTAACTTCAATTTAAAAATCATAAGTCATTTCTATTCCGAGTATGTTGGGTCATTTTGTACTACCTGCAAACACCTGGACCTGGACCTGGACACACCTGTACCTGCACACACCTGGACCTGCACCTGCACACACATGTACCTGCACCTGCACACACATGTACCTGCACACACCTGGACCTGGACCTGGACACATCTGCACCTGCACCTGCACACACCTGTACCTGCACCTGCACACACCTGTACCTGCACCTGCACACACCTGTACCTGCACCTGTACACACCTGTACCTGCACCTGCACACACCTGTACCTGCACCTGCACACACCTGTACCCGGCACCTGCACCTGCAACAACACCTGTACCTGCACCTGTCACACACCGTACCTGACCTGCCGCACCGGTCCCTGCACCTGCACGCACCTGTACCTGCACCTGCACACACCTGTACCTGCACCTGCACACACCTGTACCTGCACCTGCACACACCTGTACCTGCACCTGCACACACCTGTACCTGCACCTGCACACACCTGTACCTGCACCTGCACACACCTGTACCTGCACCTGCACACACCTGTACCTGCACCTGCACACACCTGTACCTGCACCTGCACACACCTGTACCTGCACCTGCACACACCTGGACCTGCACCTGCACACACCTGGACCTGCACCTGCACACACATGTACCTGCACCTGCACACACCTGGACCTGCACCTGCACACCCTGGACCTGCCAACCTGCACACACCTGGACCTGCACTGCACACACCTGGAACTCTGCAACCTGCAACCCTGCACCTGCACACAACCTGGACCCACCTGCGCACACCTGTACCTGCACATGCACTCCCCTGTAATCCTGCACCTGCACACACCTGACCCACTTCACCTCACACACTGTACACTTCAACCTGCACACAACCTGGACCTGCACCTGCAACACACCTGACCTTCACCTGGCACACACATGTACCTGCACCTGCACAGCTCCTGGACCTGCCCACCTGCACCTGCACCCACTGTACCTGCACACCACCTGTACCTGCACCTGCACACACACCTGTACCTCACCTGCCCAACACCCTGTACCTCGCACCTGTCACACACATGTCCCCTGCACCGGCACACACTTGGACCTGACCTCGCACACACCTGTACCACCTGCACACTGCAC
The DNA here is from genome assembly GCA_013435795.1 of Chlamydomonas sp. ICE-L. Classification (NCBI taxonomy): domain Eukaryota; kingdom Viridiplantae; phylum Chlorophyta; class Chlorophyceae; order Chlamydomonadales; family Chlamydomonadaceae; genus Chlamydomonas; species Chlamydomonas sp. ICE-L. The sequence goes on along the minus strand of JACBWV010000394.1, from coordinate 2,259,698 downwards.
ACACACCTCTAATGCACCTGCACACACCTGGGGCCTTCACCTCGCACACACATTTACCTGCACCGCACACAGCACCTGGACCTGCACCTGTACCTGCACACAACCTGTACCTGCCACCTGCACACACACCCGGACCTGCACACTGCACACACCTGTACCGGCACCTCAACACACCTGTACCTGCACCTGCACACACCTGTATCCTGCCCTGCACCCACCTGGACCTGCATCCTGCCACCCCACCTGTACTCTGCACCTGCACAACACCGTTACCTGCAACCTGCCACACCGTACCTGCCCTGCACCACCTGTAACCTGCACCCTGCACACACATGTACCTGGCACCTGAAACAACCATGTACCTGCACCTGCACACACCTGTACCTGCACCTGCACACACCTGGTACCTGCACCTGCAACACACCTGGACCTGCAAACCTGCACCCCTCCTGGACCTGCCACCTTTCAACTCACCTGTACCTGCACCGTCACACACATGTACATGAACCTGCAACACACATTTACCCTGCAACCTGCACACACCCTGTACCTGCACCTGCACCCAAAAACCTGACCTGTTCACCTGCACCTGCACAACCTGTACCTGCACCTGCACACACCCGTAACCTGCACCTGCACACCCTGTAACCGGCACTTGCACGCACCTGTACCTGCACCTGCACACAACCTGACCTGCACCTGCACGCACCTGTACCTCACCTGCACACCCTGTACCTGCCCTGCACACACCTGTAACCTGCACCTGCACACACCTGTACCTGGCACCTGCCCCCCTGTCCTGCACCTCAACACCAAGACCTGTACCTGCAACCTCACACACCTGTAACCTGCACCTGCACACACCTTTACCTTGCACCTTCACCCACCTTTACCTGCACCTGCACACCCCTGACCTTCACCTGCACCCAACCCCTTTACCTTCCCCTGCCACACCTTCACCGTCACCCTGTCACACCCCTGTCCTGCACCGGCACACACATGTACCTGCACCTGCACACACATGTACCTGCACCTGCACACACCCCTTTACCTGCCCTCACACACCCGTACCTGCACCTTCACCTGCCCACACCCTGTACCTGCACATGCACACACATGGTACCTGCAGCTGCACACACCTTACCTGCACCTGCCACACATCATGTAACTGCACCTGCACACCTGGACCTGCACCTGCACACACATGCTACCTGCACCTGCACAACACCTGTGCCTGCACCTGCAACCACCTGTAAACCTGCAACCTGACACACCTGTACCTGCAACCTGCACACACCTGTACCTGCACCTGCAACACCCCTTACCTGCACCTGCACACACCTGTACCTGCACCTGCATACACCTGTACCTGCACCTGCACACACAACCCTGGAACCTGCCCCCGCACACACCTTCTGCAACCTGCATACACCTGTCCCTGCACCTGCACACAATGTACAGTACCTCACACCTGTCATGCACTTACACATCTTGCAATCAAACAGCACACAACCTGTACCTGCCTCCTGTATGATAGAGCCTTTGCTTCTCCCGCCCAAGTGATTGAATGGTACCCACCCTTCCCCCACCCGCGTCAACCAAGCTCTCTCCGTACAGCTTCCTGCAGCGGTCGACAAAATGCGTCTGTACCTGCCCTCCCCCAGCACTCACGCCATCCTGTTTAAGCCAGTCAAGACCAACATCGCTGAGGCACATGTCCAAATTGCGACTCTACTGCAATCAGAATACGCAGCAGAAGACTTGGCTAAGGTCCCCCTCAGACATACAGAGGAGTTGACAGCCTTGTTAGATGCCCTCTGCTGAGTAGCAAGAGCTTGAGATGTGTGCACACACGCCATCCTGTTTCAGCCAGCCAAGACCAACATCGCCGAGGCACTTGTCCAAATTGCGACTCTGTTGCCATCAGAATACACAGCAGAAGACTTGGGCAAGGTCCCCCTCAGACAGGCAGAGGAGTTGACGACCTTGTTGGATGCCCTCTGCTGAGCAGCATGAGCTTGAGATGTGTGCACTCACGCCATCCCGTTTAAGCCAGTCAAGACCAACATCACCGAGGCACATTTTCATATTGCGACCCTGCTGCCATCAGAATACGCAGCAGAAGACTTGGCCAAGGTCCCCCTCAGACATACAGACAGAGTGGACAGCCTTGTTGGATGCCCTCTGCTGAGCAACCAGAGATGAACTGCCCAGGTGCATGCGCAGGTGGCCTGGGACCAAGGCCTCGGTCGATTGGCGTGGGATGAAGGCCTCGGTCGATGTCCAACCCTTAGGTATGATCGGCTCCTCTGCTCTCAGGAGTATGGGTCAGGTTGGTTTAGAACGCTGCGTCCTGCGTCGCAGACGCAACCTCGAAGTATCCGTTGCGTCGCAGGACGCAGGCTATACAATTGTTTGCCTCTCAGGCAGCAGAGCTAGGGGTCTTTTTGAAGAACCCTCAGGCAGCTTAGCTGGGATTCTTGCTGAAGTAACCTGAGGCAGCAGAGCTGGGGGTCTTCCTGAAGATCCCTGGTGCGGGTGTTGTACCAAGGTTGAGCCCTCATTGGGTCGATGTCGAACCCTTAGGTACAATCGGCTCCTTTGCTCCCAGTAGTGTCCTCCCTCCCCCCCCCCCCCACACACACACACCACACACACACCGCTGCCAGGAGTACATACACACCCCACATACACATCCCCCCCACACACCGCTGCCAGTAGTACAGACACCCCACACACCTGAGGTTGAGCCATCATTGGGGCCGGCAACGCGAGCTTGTGATATATGCACAGCTTTTAATAGGACAAGCATGTATGTGTGTGAACAATGCAGCAAACTAGGGCTCTTCTTTTCGGCTTTTCTGGTTCTAGGCAGCTCCCTGCGCAAGCGACTGTGCCGCACCCAAGTGTTTCAGCAGTTCTGTACAATTGATCGAGTCAGCTTCAAGGTGCCCTGGGTAGCGTTAGTTTGGGCTGAATAGCCAGGCAGGGGAGCTGCCTGGAAGCTGATGATGGTTTGGGAAAAGAAAAACTCTGCAGCAAACGGGTTGACATCTAGGTTGTTCGCAACGCAGCAGACCCTTTTACCCCCCCCCCACACACGCACACCCCACGCACACAGCACAGAATCATATCATGTATTTGTTGACATCTGGGTTGTTCAGAACGCTGTGTCTTGCTTTGCAGACACAACGTCAAAGGGTCCGTTGTGTCTCAGGCTATACAATTGGTTGCGTCTCAGGCAGCAGTGCTGGGGGTCCTCGTGAAATACCCTGGTGCCGGTGTTGGTACTGAGGTTGAGCCCTCATTGGGGGCTGGTAACACGAGCTTGTGATGTATGTACGTTTTTTAAAAGCTGGGGCTCTTCCTGAAATACCATGAGGCAGCAGATCTGGGGTTTTTCCTTAAGTACCCTCAGGCAGCAGAGTTGGGAGTCCTCCTGAAGTACCCTGTTGAGTACTAGACTCCTGACATCCTGAGTATAGAAAATAATGATAACGCCTGATGGGGCGTGGTATTAAGGGAACCTCGCTGTACGACGCTAGGGAGCTGGCTGCCACTTTACCTGGACAAAGCTACCATGGCGGTTGACAGCGACCGCGAACACTAGCGCACCCGTAGGGTTTCGAACCCGGCACCTAAGTCGTTATAGGAGCCCTGCCACTGAGCTATTCGTCGATCGGGGATTTGAGTATAGAATGTTATCAAGTAGTTTCAGACAGTTTAAAGACATGCCCAGGTATGGAACTGCCGTAGTTATTGACGTGTTTTACTTGAACTTGAACTTGGTCACATGGCTCCAGCCAGCAATATAGCTGCTCGCCGTCTTTGGCAGTAAAAATAATTACCAGGAAAAAGTAAATGCGAACAAATCACTTTCCATTTTTTATTTTGTTTTCATTTTTTATTCTTCTCCTGAACGATAAAACAGTCAACAGCTTTTTGTAAACAGTAAAAAAACTATTCATCCCTTGATTTATCCCCATAAAATAGACTTGGTCCAATCTCTTCATCAGGGTACTACTAAGCGCGCGCGGCACACTTTTTGAGCCCCACTGCGCGTTTCGCACAGTTTTTCAATCCCCTGTGGGCGCAGCGCACAGTTTTTGCGCTTTTTGCACTGAAAAGCGCTGACCAATTTGATGTTTGTGCGCTTTAAACGACAAATTTGGCAAGAAGTAGTACCTTGGGTCCAATCTCTTCATACTTTCATGGATAAACAGAGGGAGCTTCGCTCAACCTCCAGCTTCTGGATTGCACGTCAGGTAAAGGAACCGTTTTACTCTTAGATTGAGAAATCAGGTTCTGATACTTTCTTCTCGAATTCAGTCAGGCTTCGTCAGTACATTCAAAGACTGCATAGTGTTCTTTTTGAACGGTCCCAGAATCACTTAGGTGACACACTCGATCCTTCCTTGAACTTGAACTGGGTTACATAGCTTCAGCCAGCAATTTGGCTGCTCGCCTACCCTGAGGTACCGTGCCATCTTGCTACATTTCCCTAGCGCACTTCCACAGTGCTTATCAAGTGTAATCATTCTATACCGTCACTACTTCTCCTACGTCTCCGGCAGTAAAAATATTATTACCAGGAAAATGTAAACTCTTTTGATTTCCGGAGTTACGTGCGAGGCACGGAGACGTAGGAGAAGTAGTGACGGTATAGAATGATTACACTTGATAAGCACTGTGGAAGTGCGCTAGGGAAATGTAGCAAGATGGCACGGTACCTCAGGGTACCGGACTGTAGAGTCCGTGCCATAGCTGGCAGCGGCACTACAGTATAGTGCAACAGGGCGGGAGTCCTGTGCACTCTAAGTCACTCTAGGTGAACCGGGAAAACCGGTGAATAACAAACTCGAACCAATCACTTTTTTCTCGATCCTTCCAAGGAACAATTGGGCGATTTCAGTTTCCAGTTTCCATCAGTTTCGAGTTATCGTCAGTTTCATTTCCATCAGTTTCTAGTTTCCACCAGTTTCCAGTTTTCGTCAGTTTCCTTCCCATCAGTTTCCACCGTTAGGTAGTGGGAGGAAGTTCTGAATCTATACATATTACGCACCACTCGAGATAATTAGGCATCTCAGGTTTTCCACTCATCTCATGAGAACATTTTTTTTTTTTTAAGTTGTGAAAGGACTTTCACCCCAGGAGGTGGGTCTCCCGACACAAACCAGCGACACAGAGGATTCAGTTTGAATGGTGGTGCCACTCCTACAATATGCTAAGTAGGCGCACTTAGACGACCAACTGATGTAGAGGATTTCCCCTCCAGCTAGCAATTTGGCTGCTCGCCGAAAAACTAAAATCAAGACAATGTAAACGTGAGCAAATCGTTTTGGGGGGATGCTTGGATGAACATGGGGACCTGAGAGGACCTGGGTCTAAATATCTTCTCCTTGGCCCTGCCCCCACAATGTGGTTTACCCAGGGTGTACCGAGATGGTCCAGTCGTATAATATGGTAGCTCCAGCCAGCAATTTGGGTGCTCGCAGCAGAAACGAAATCTGCGGGGAAATGTGAATGCGAACATTCTTTCTTTTCTTTTCATTTTTTTGTCACCGGTAAGGGACGTTATACCCCATTTAAGTGACCCCTTTGGTGAAGTTACTCCTTTTTAAACGGGTTCAGTTGAGTGGATTCAAGATTTAGGATCCGGGGTCCGCTTAGCTGGGGGCTAACTTCCAGACTTCAGTCCAGCCTAGTGTACCGGTAGTGTTCTTCCTAGTATCTCCCGTTCTGTACTGGCAGGAATACTTAGTCGACCAATGTGACTAGGAATACTTAGTGACCAATAACAGGAATACATACGGGTAGTGACAGGAATACAAAGCGACAGAAATACATAGCGACCAATGTTCTTATGTCACATACCGCGGCCGTAGTCTTAGCATGGTCTTCCATAGTGCCCGCTCAGTTATGGGAACGCGTATGGTGCTTTAGCGGGGGATTCGAGGGGACAAGGTGTGGAATCGTATTAGGATACCACACCTTGTCCCCAGGACGGTTGGGGTTACTGCCGAACTTGAACTTCAACTCAGTTACATAGGTCTAGCCTGCGCCCGCAGAAGGTTAGTAGCCTCGAGGCTGATGGCTCATGTCATCGAATCATTCAACGAACATGCTTGAAGCGACGGCAGAATGTGCGCAGTGACATGAACTGCGAGTGGACATGAGTGCTACGACCGGAAGATTCGTTCCTAACGAATAGTAACCTATGTCCCGTTACTATTAAAACGAGCAGGGATAGTACTGGTCTCGCTATGGCATAATTTCTGCCACTTTTCCATCGGTAAATTTAGTGAATTAAGCGTAATTCATGGACACCCAGGGGTGAGTAACTATGCTATTAATGCTACGGTGCAAGTAGCTGGAGCTCGGTGTGGCTGCAACGTCAGATCAGGTTAGACGGACGTGCGTTGATTGGACGGAAAGGGGGTTGCAAGCAGCTTCCACCACCTCGCGACACCATGCAAACACCATGCAAAACAATGGAACTCTCCATGAGAATCTTTTGACTAGATACCGGTGGCGGCTTCCGTTTCTCCTCAGCTGCTCGATGCTCGATTGGCCGTCGAAAAGTGTCAAGGTCGACTTTGGCCGGTTGTGCTTTCAGCTCTCAACCACTCGCGAGTGAGGTCATTGCATGGAGCATGGACGCCAACCAACCCAGCCAGTGCTTACGTCAGCGTACACACAAAATGGTTCCTCGCCCCGCCTCGCCTCGCCTTGTCCCATGTTGCAGCTGCCAGATCGAGGCTCGTGCATGCATGCAAAGGATTATCCTGTTTTACAGTCAGTGCTGACAAGCAAAAAAGAATGCGGTCGATAATGATCGTCACACTAAATGCTGAGAGGGACAGTTGGCAGCTGCCGCTCACATGTGTCCATGTATAGAAGATTCCCTTGGCGGCCCCGAAGTCAAATCGCTCCTTGCGCGAAATTTGAGGTATCGAAATGAGGGGTGGGACGAGTTTGCGAGTTTTGGAGTTCCGCATGAAGCTGGTGACGTGGGTCTGAGGGTACCGGTACCTCCGTCGGTTTCAAGTGACTCGGATGGCAGTCCAACCATTGCCGGCAATATATATACCACCATCCGGCGAGGCATCATTTGTATTCCCCATACACGCTCTGTGGATTCGCACCTTTGCTAGTTTATTCGCATTTTTGTCTTGCGCGAAGCATCTTTCAGGACTTAACTTGCCCACCCCGCGCAGCGATGAATATGTTACGAAAATTGTCAGGACCGATAATGTCGTTGCAGTCGCAAGTGCGCTCAAAGATGCTTCGCCACAGTACTCTGGACACTCTATCCCCCGGCAATATGTGCCTAGGAGGCCACAGGGGAATGGGCGAGAACCTGCTCACCTTAGGGGGCTGTTCAACTAAAGCCATCGTCCCTGCCGTCCGGGAGAACACCATTGGTTCCTTCCAGGCTGCGGCTCAGATGGGATGTAGCTTCGTCGAGTTCGATGTCCAGGTGAGTTTGTTTTTTTCAGAGGTGCCGAGTCACGCAGCTCGCCTCTCCCTCGTCTTCGTGCGTGCGTGGGTGGGCGCGGGCAGTTGCCCTCCACAAACCCATCTCGCTATTTCACTAATGCGAATGCGAATTGTAACCATATTGCTACTTCCACTGCGCCTGTGCCCCCCGTTTTGTGCCCTGACTTTTCCTGCGGTTTTTCTGCAAAATGCGGCTGGGTGACCATGAGAGCCGGAAACGGATCTGTGTTTCAAATCATGTTTTCAAGATCCAATTATTTCATGCTTTGAGCTATTATCTCGAGCCGCGGGAACGAGAGACCCCTTGCGACCCCTAGTGTCCTCAGTCATGCGGCCGCTTTGGTCTACGGTTACTACGTCCCCTCACCTTTCGAAAAGGGAATCTTCCTACATATCGCCCTCCCCATGTCCATGTGTTCACCGCATAATCCTCGGAAAGATTCGACGAACGAATAGCACTGCATGAAGCTACTTATTCTGAACCCCCCCCCCCCTCCTCTTTCCCCCTCCTCTTTCCCCCTCCGAGGTCCGCTTAGAGCCCCTTGGATTTGTGACACTCTATACCCATGCACCTAAAACCTGAAACCCAGTCATGCCTCACGGTGTTGTCTTCACTACCAACCACCCTTTCGTGCTTTCCCATGTGAGCAGGTGACCAAGGACGGCCATGCAGTCATCTGGCATGACGACAAGATTGTCTTAGGCAATGGGATGGGGTGTACATCGTGCGAGGTGAAGGACCTAACCCTGGTAGAGTTCAAGAACATCGTTCCCCGGTCCCGAGCTGTGTCTGATATTGACAACATGAGTCTGGGTGGACACAGCGATGACTTCGACACCGCCTCAGTGCAAAGTAGTGCTAGCTTTACTTCCTCGGGAGTGTTGATGCGAACGTTCAAGGATGCTGACTCCCTCGCTAAGATGGAGAGCCCCGAGCCCTGGATGTGTGATGAGGACCACAACCTCCCCACTTTGAGGGAGCTGTTTGAGGGTCTCCCAGCTGGTCTGGGATTCAACGTCGAGGTGAAGATGACTACCGGAGAGAATGTTGAGAGGACTTCTGACGAGGAGTTGAATCGTGTCGTGAATGGCATGATGAGGGAGGTTGACACCTACTGCCCTGTTGGAACAAACCAGGATCGACCCCTCGTTTTCTCCTCTTTCGATCCCGGTAAGTCTACAGAAACTGTTTGTGTGGGGGTAACCTTCTTTTTCTGTCCTCATTCCGACTGTTGAAATGTTCAGCTATTGACATTCCACAGGCATCTTGAATTCACCTCTCAGTCCTGTGTTTTACCCCAGTCTGACTTTTCTTTTTTAGGAAAGGCTTTTTCACCCCAAAGGATGGGTCTCCTTGCGCTAGCCTCGACCATGTTGGTGCTAGCTACCCCCCACAGGTTAAATGAAAGTATTCTACCCAAAACAATCTGTCTCATGCGCTAGCCACATGACCATATGCGTGTGCGATAACCCCCCCCACCACCAGCCCTCACCCAATGTATCTACCACTGAGTGTTTACCACACTGAGTGTTCACCACACCCACCAGCCCTCATCTGATCTACCTGTGCTGTACCCCAATTTGATACCGAATGAAAAAGAACAAGTGTCTGCACCCAACCCCCACCACCCTCCTGCACTCATCTTACTTCAACACCTGTGCTCAATTAAATACTATATGACGATGATAAAGTATCTGCACCCACCCACCCACCCTACCCTCCTGTTCTCATTTGACTCCCACGTCTATGCTCGTTGCAGATATTGTCAGTCTCCTCAGTCAACGCTTGGCCGTCCGCTATCCTGTATTTTTCCTGTCTGGCTGTGGTATATACAAGCACGTAGACCCTAGGCGCACAAGTATAGACAGCGCCATTGCGCATGCTGTTAGCAGTAATCTCGCAGGCGTCGTCGTTCCAGTGTCCAAGGTCCAGCAATTTCCTGGCCTTGTAGCCGACGCAAGATCCAAGAATCTCGGAGTCATGACGTGAGTAGTTGTTATGCATTTCCTGTTGTTGGGCATTGGAGTTGTTGGGCATCTCCTGTTGTTGGGTTTGACATTGGAGTTGTTTAGCATTTTCGTTGTTGTTGTTGGGCATTTCCTGTTGTTGGGCATTGGAGTTGTTAGGCATTCTCGGTGTCGTTGTTATTGTTGGGTTGGGCATAGGAGTTGTCGGGCATTCTCATTGTTGTTGGTGGGCATTTGTTGTTGTTGTTGGGCATTGGAGTTGTTAGGCATTCTCAGTGTCGGTTGTTGTTGGGTTGGGCATAGGAGTTGATGGGCATTCTCATTGTTGTTGTTGGACATTGGAGTTGTTGGGCATTCTTGGTGTTGTGCTGTTGTTGGGTTGGGCACATGAGTTGCTGGGCATTCTCATTGTTGTTGTTGTTGGGCATTCTCGGTGTTGTTGTTGTTGTTGGGTTGGACATAAGAGTTTTGGGGCGTTTCTTGTTTTTGTTGTTGGCATTGGAGTTGTCGAGCATTGTTGTTGTTGAAATGTCTGCGTCAAAGTCCAAGTTGCAGACATCTACCTAACCCCCTTTTTCCTGGTCGCAGTTATGGCCATGAAAACAGTGACCCTGACGCCATTCTGTTCCAGCAAGAGCTTGGCGTCTTAGCTGCTATTATAGACTCAGTAGCATCAGTGATCCCAGGCTTGAGAAAGTACATGTATTCAGATGAGCCCAAGAAGTTCATTTCACTGGAGGATGAGCTCCAAGTTGCAGCAGTCTAGTGTGTGTGTGTAGAGTTGGAGGCTGCAACCATATAGTGTGGATGCAATGGCAGGGTGGCAACAGCAGGATTAATCACAATTATGTGATGTGAGTATAGCCCGGAGAATTGATGAAACCGGAGGATGAGCAGGAGGATGACTTGATGCTGCATTATGCAGTGAGGCTCACACATTTTTGCCCTTAACGGGACCGGACCATGGCAGGATTGTAGGATGGCCCATGAAAGGATGGGAGGAGGTGATGGTGTGACAATCATGTGACACATTTTTTAAGCCGTGTGGCCTGCATTAAGTGCATAATTTTTCTTTTCAGCTAAAAGCAACAGCCAGAATAGCCAGTCTGTCCCCATGACTGGTTTATTACCAAATATAAAGCCACCTTGTACACCTATCAGCAGACACAATTGTCTGTTGGTCACAATTGAAATATTTGGGTGTAGTGAGTGGAAGGCTCAAGGCAGCTGCAAATAAAGTACTATACCCACAGAAACTAGCACAATAAGTTGAGTATAAAGGTTAGAAGAGGAGAGATAATGGAGTTGCAGTTTGGCTGAGAGGGAAATTAGAATTCATATATGTGTCGGATGTAGGATGGATGTTTCCTCGAAGCCTATTGGTGCCCTAAATTAGAAGTTGAGGGGGGAGGTATTTATTTATTTATTTTCGTTATTTATTAGCTACATCTTGGGTGGCATTGTAGATTATTCCCATCTCTTTACTTCACTTCGTCGTGAAGGAGTTTTTCGTTGTCAGTTCACAACTGAAGGTCGTCCTGGCTGGAATCATCGTCATCATCAAAGCATCGATTAGGCAGTTCCGTAGACGAGGGTTCGTGAATCCTACACCCTAGCTACCATGCTTTGAGAACTTATATCAATGTAGCAAATAATGACGATGTATTTGTAATAATGTTCAGACTGGGTGTGGTCTAGATTGGTGATGTGATCCCTAGTGGGGTTTGGGAAGGTGGGAGTTAGGACTTTGTTAGTGCGTTTGACAGGAGACTGACAGGAAGCCTGACTCCGCCCGACAGGTAGCCTGACACGCCAACTGGCTTCGGTCCACTCCATTCTGTTGTCACCAGCTGTTCTGATAGAAAATCTTGCGACGTTGCCTAGGACATGTCTTGCCTGTTTCTCAATCAAACTACAGCCCTCCCACTCTCTTGGGGTGTGGGACTTCCCATATGTAAGTGGGTATTCCTTCTCCCTAATTCGCTGTCTGAAAGAGAGATAAGGTTATACACAGTCTGCCTAATTAGCTCTTCGGCAGTAAAAAACACATTACCAGAAAAAATTCGAACAAATAACTTGTTTTCATTTTTTTGCGGAGGCTCCCCTTCAGTGGGGCGGATGCCCCAGTGTTACCTGTTTGTCCGTCGGACCATTCATTCTGGTGTCGGGAAATGCCGTGCGCCTACGCCTGCTGTGCACGCGCTCATGCGGACCTGCCTCTGGTTTCGGGGGCACCCTTAACCCAGCACTACAGTCCAGCCGATGCAAAATTGCCGTGCCAGTGTTACCATTTGTCCGGTCGACCGCTACCGCGACCGTCTGACCAAGTGACCAATGACCATGATGAAGCTATACACGTCAGCCAACCTCGTTACTAACTCGCTTCCCTTGCCACCTGTCGCTATGTCGCGATCACTCTCCGCCAATTTTTAGCGTTGGAGGCGACGCTGCATCGAACTTGTTTAATATATTCCTCTTCTTCTGAACGAAAAAAACAGTAAAAAAAAAACTTATTCAAACCCAGGGGGTGTTCAAGAAGTTATTTTTAGACACCCATGCTATGAAGTTTTTTTGTGTGCCCTTACCCCCCCCCCCCCCCCCCCCCCCCTATTGGCTTAAAAGGTCAATATCTTCCTCTCCAATCTTAATTAGGTCATGAAAGTTAGGTGTATACTGACCCTTACCTCAAGCTCTATCAGGTAGTCATCTTAAAAACGTGGTTTGGCTTGCGTATAAGCGATCCCTCCACACACACACACGCACACACCCACACCCACAAAAATATCTCCAGTAATAAGAGGTAGGCTGCTACTAATGAGTTTCATCTGCAGTTACATTTAGTTCGAAGCAGAGTTCGAAGTGTAGTAGTTCATAAATATCATCAGCTACATGCAGACTAGAGGAGTCTCCTTAGATACACCGGTGGAGGGCTAGGGCGCGCAGAGCTTAGGCCCATGGCGCCACTTTTATGTAAGGGCAACGACGAATTTCATCTTCCATACTGCATCATAGCAAGAGTACTTGGGCTCAACTTTAATTGCATCTTCTCAGACAGCTCCATGTCTAAGGCCAGGCTCGGTGGTGGAGCGAGATCGGAACTCGGGTCAGAGCCAGGCTGGTGATCTATTCCCGGTGTGCGACGTTCAAATGGTTAAGTCATCGGACCAAGTTGCAAGCTTTGTCTAGGTAGCCACAAAGCATACTTGGGGGATGCATAGGGTACACCTACATGTAGGGGGGAAGGTCTAGCTAGGCCTCATGGGGACCATGAGCACTCCCCACATAGGCAAGCCTTAATGGGGGTGCCTAGGCAGTGTCATGTGGCATATATCTGCAAGTACATGGCACATGTTGCACACCTTGCAGCTCTACCTCCTATGGATGTGTACTCCATGTATTCCCCAAACATGCCACATGGGCACCCAACCATAGTTTGCAACTTGGTCCGTTCACTTGTACGTTTTTAAGTTCCACCCTTGGTTTGTGTGTGTAACGTGAATAGCCTATTTACATCAAATTTGAGGCATGGGAATACAAGGAGAACCCAGCAAAAGGATGGCTATGCACCACATCATTAAATTACTTGTAAACAGGCCCAACTGCAGCCCATACACAATGTGATGAATCCATCTTCACATGAAATATACAAAAATAAACATACATGGGCTTACACTTTGGGGACCCTAGGCCAAAGGGGCCTCAGGCAGTGAAACACCCCTCCATCCACCCGACACCCGCATAAAGTAAACTATTTGTCTAGCTTGATCCTTGGCGCTTGTGGCTAGGCTATGCTAAGTTTGCTGCATGTCTTGTAGACCATCCAAAGCTCTTTACTTCAGTACTTTGCTCCAAAACAACGAGGCTGACTCGGACTTCCTGTTGTTTGAGCTTCCAACAGCTGACTCGGGTTGTTGTTGCTTGAGCGTCAAGAGCAGGTCTTTGTACATATCATCCACTTGCTTGGGCTTGAGCTTCATGCCGAGTGGAACTCCAGACAGTGGCTTGAAGAACTTGGAGAGGGGAAAAATGCCAGACTTGGACGCCTTGATTGACATGCACTGCTTGCTGGCCTGGTGCGACTTTAGGCTTGCCTTGTTGCTGGGAGGGCACTGGACCACGGCATTGCAGATGTTGCAAGTTGTCGTCAAGGGCCCGGGTGCGGAAGGCGCCTCGGCTCGAGTTGTGGGCGATTTGGCCTGGGCTGCTCTAGCCTCGGCCTCAGCCCGGTCCTGGACCTTGACCTTTATTTTCATCCGTTGCTGTAAGCAAGCGCGGATTCCTGCTGCTTGAGCTTCCAGCAGCTAAGTCGGGAACTGGTCGGCTTAGTTGTGAAGTTCTGGTTGGCGTCCAGTCTGGATGTACCTTCCAGTACATCCACTTAATTACACCCTGGGTCTAATCGAGCAACAACTGCATATTCGTAACGCTTTCGTCGAGGCGTTTTCGATGGTGTGCTGCACGTTCGATTCTGGCCACAGACGAAGAAGTTTTGAGGAAATTTTGAGATCGGCCTCGACCCCCCCCCCCCCCCCCCCCCCTCTGGGACCCCCCCAGATCTTAGCCCTCAGCCACTTTTTTTTACTTTTTCCGACGGTTTCGGGGCTTACAACCAATTCGGAGACGATTAACAGCGTGCGCCTCCCCACATACTTATGGAACACCCCCCGTTCAAACCTATCAAAAAAGACTTGATCCAGTCTCTTCAAATATTCATGAAGAAAGGAAGCTTTTCTCTCCCTTCAAATTCTGGATTGGACACCAGATAATGTAGAGAAATCATTTTGCTCTCCGATTGGGAAATTAGGCTCTGGTACTTTCTTCCCGAATTCAGCAAGGCTTCGTCAGTACATTCAAAAACCACATGGTGTTCATCTTGAACTGTTCCATAATCACGAAGGTGAGACACTCGATCTTTCCAAGGCACAATTGGACGTTTCCATCTATCAGTTTCCACTTTTAGGTGATGGGAGGAAGTTCTAAATCTGAACATATTACGCACAACCTTGTGAGGTAGGTCTCGGATGAGATTATTGAGCATCTCAGGTTTTCCACTCTCATCCCATGAGGAGGACATCCAGGTCATACACAGCATTCTTCCTTCCTTGTGATCCTGAGATTTCATCTCTATGGCGTGTATCTGAGGACTGAGAACTATAGGAAAAGAAAAGATGATTGGAGAATAGGACCTTTTCCCCTTTGTTCCAGTTAAATGGTTTAAGTTTCAAAGGTCCCACACCTCCATGTAAATTGGTGGCCAAAGATTCATCCTGGGAATCTTCCAAAGAATACAACGTCGCTAGGGCATCAGACACATCCTTGCTCCAACAGTCATTGCGTTCTCTGGCCATATTGAGATCGGCAAGGGCAACGTCTCTCATCATGCTAGAATTACTATCACAGTATTTCACCATAGAGTTCCAGAATTTAATTACTGACTTCAACCAGTAGTAGTGCATTGGAAATTGGCCTGTTTCTTTTAAAGCCATGTGTTCAGGCACAGACCGCTTCACTCCTAGGACACGTTTCATAAAACCAGCATGACTCATGTGGATATCTGTAGATGCTACTTTGTCTCTGCTGGTAGCACCAAGAAGATGTTGGATGAGACCAGTGCTCCAGATTTGAGAGCCATACATTCCAGCAGATAGGGCAAAAGACGTGACGGCTGATATACCTCGCAACCACAATCATATGGACTCTAACTCAAGCCCCCTCAGGATTCCTGTAACTTAACTGAGGTAATACAAGTCAGCAACAACCCAACCTTAGGTGATGGGGTAGGGGGATGCAACTCCCGAAAGCAGAGCTGGCACACTTGGTGTAGTTGTACAGGATCCCAGATGGAAATTGGGTAGGTGGAACTAATACTAGGCATCTGTCACACGACCCCAAGAAGCAGAGCTGACGAGCTTGATGTACTTGTCCAAGTTACCAGATGGTATTGGTTTTTAATCCACATGGTTACATGGTTCAGGGTTCAATTCACCCCTTCTGTCACTAACTGACTAACCGAGTCCCACTCTATCTGATCTGAGGCAAGCAAGCAACAGTCAAAAATACCCAGCGCACAGGAAGCACAGATCAGCACGCAGAAAGCACAGAGATAGTAAAAAACTGCACGCTGCACGCATAGGGGGTTTAAAAAACGGTGTGTTTCACGGTCGGTCTCTAAAAAATTGCGCAAGAGCGCACGCCATGTGGGCATCGGTACGTCATGCACAACCCTGATCTAGACATCAGTCACGCAATGGTGGCTGGCCCCAGTGCAAGCGAACGGGCTGGCCACCTCATGCCTCAGCATAAGGCTTACTATTTATTTGTTTATTCATCGGTCACGCAACCCCCGGAAGCAGGGCCGACGAGCTTGATGTACTTGTACAAGGTACCAGCTGTTGCTTTGAGGGGAGGTTGAACCCAAGCAGCCTTGCGTGTGGCCATCTCCTCGTCGCTCACACCCAAGACGTCCATGACCTTGTTTGCAATGTCAATGTTGATGATGTCGCCATCCTGTGCACATCAGGTTTAGGGGTAAATTCCATTTTCATTTTGCAATGTCAATGTGCGCATAAGGTTTAGGGTTTAATTTCATTTTTTGCAACATCAATGTTGATGATGTCGCCATCCTGTGCACATTAGGTTTAGTGTTTAATCCATTTGTTTGCTGTCATTGTTAGTGATGTTGCCATCCTGCGCATAATCACACAAGGTTTAGTGTTTAATCCATTTTTTGCGATGTCAATGTTGATGACGTCACCATCGTGTGCGTGATCACATCGGTTTTAGGGTTATCTATTTTCAGCACCTTCTGTTCAAGTAGCTCCCTCTCAATAAAAAAACAGCCCGAGGACCTGCAGCTATCAAAATCGAAAATTCATACGCCCTGCCACGGGGCGTTAAGGTGAAGGAACCCTTCCGTTTGCATGCACCGTACATACTGGAGAATGGCTACTATGTTGAGTCTTTGGTTTCGCAGACCGCTACTGCACCTGGGCATGGACTACCGTGCGACAGCACACAGGGAAGTTCTCTACCCCTTTCAAGGGTCTGCAGCAGGGTACTTCCAAGCGCACGCTTTTGCGCGCTGCCTTTTTGAGCCACACTGCGCGCAGTTTTTTGCACCCCCCTGTGGGCGCAGCAAGCAATTTTTGCACTTTTCGCACTACAAAGCGCAGTTGGTTTTTCAAGTGCGCTAAAGCGCTGGCCAATTTGGTCAACTGAAGTACCCTGGTCAGCAGCTGTCACTTACCTTGGCCAGTGTTTTTAATACGTATGATTCATTGCGCATGCCCGATTATAAATGCGTATTGCCATTTTGGTCCATCGTGCTCCCAGGTGTGGGTAATGTTTTCGGATTTGAGATGCCAGGGTGGAGCATCGTGCGTGCCATATACATAATGTTTTGCAGCTGTCACTTACCTTGACCAGGGCGATGGGTCCACCCACTTGGGCCTCAGGGCAAACGTGGCCAATCACGAATCCATGCGAGCCGCCAGAGAAGCGTCCGTCAGTGATCAGTGCACACTCCTTTCCAAGACCAGCACCCATGATGGCGGAGGTGGGTGTCAACATCTCAGGCATGCCGGGGCCTCCCTTGGGGCCCTCACCCCTGAAGGCAGAAAAGTGATGGACGTATAATTCAGTATGTATGTATGCACTGCCGTATCTTGCTTGCAACCTGCCACCTAAACGTATGTATGTAAAATCGAAGGTATGATTGATTCATGCACACATGATACATTGATTTATTAACACATGATACATTGATTCATTGTTATCATTATCATTGTTATGATACTGCCATTCATACACACATGATGCATTGATTCATTGTTATGATACATTGTTACGATTCATTGCTATGATACCGTCATTCATACACACATGATGCATTGACTCTTTGTGACAGGGAAAGAGGAGAAGTCCAATATTCATTGTGATTGTGGAAAATAGTGCCGCACCTAATGACAATGACCTTTCCCCTGAAAACCTCCACGTCCTTCGACAAAGCCTCCAACATGCTCTCCTCTTGGTCAAATACAAGGGCAGGTCCCTTGAAGGCCAGGCCCTCCTTGCCTATGGGTTGGGTTGGATTGGGTTGGGTTGGGTAGGGTTGGGTAGGGTAGGGTAGGGTTGGGTTGGGTTGGGTTGGGTTGAGTTGGGTTAGGTTGGGTAGAGTTGGGTTGGGTTGAGTTGGGTTGAGTTGGGTTGAGTTGGGTTGAGCTAGGGACAGGAATGGAGTGGACTGGCGTGGTTCACTTCCTAAATGCTCTCCTCTTGGTCAAATACAAGGGCAGGTCCCTTGAAAGCCAGGCCCTCCTAACCTATATGTTAGGTTTGTTTGGGTTGTGGTAGTGAAGGGTATTGTAGCTTTGGGGTTGTTTGGGTTCGTATGGGTTTGTTTGGGTTGAGCTAGGAAAGAGTAGTGCTGCTTTGGGTTTGCTTGGTTTTTTTTGGGTTAGAATGGGTCTGTTTGGGTTTGTTTGAGTTTGTTTGGGTTTGTTTGGGTTGAGCTAGGGGGGGGGGAGTGCAGCTTTGGATAGGATTGGGTTGGGTTCGTATGGGTTTGCTTGGGTTTGTTGGAGTTGGAGTAAGGGTAGGGAAGGTTTGGCTAGCTTTGTCATGGTCTGGTCTGGTGGGTGGGACAGGAATGGAGGGGACTGACGTGGCACACTTCCTAAATGCGTGGCAAAATGATTGGCAGGTCCCTTGAGGGCGAGGCCTTTCTTTCCTGAAAGGTTTTATTTTATGTGTTTTTAGCTAAGTTTGGTTAGGTTTGTCATGGTCTGGGCTGGTTGGTGGGACAGGAATGGAGGGGACTGCAGGGTTCACTTAAACGCCTGAAGGGTTGGTTTTGGTCAAGCTCTATGGCAGGTCCCCTTGGTCAAGCTCTATGGCAGGTCCCCTTGGTCAAGCTCTATGGCAGGTCCCCTTGGTCAAGCTCTATGGCAGGTCCCCTTGGTCAAACTCTATGGCAGGTCCCCTTGGTCAAGCTCTGTGGCAGGTCCCCTTGGTCAAGCTCTATGGCAGGTCTTCTTGGTCAAGCTCTATGGCAGGTCCCCTTGGTCAAGCTCTATGGCAGGTCCCCTTAGTCAAACTCTATGGCAGGTCCCCTTGGTCAAGCTCTATGGCAGGTCTTCTTGGTCAAGCTCTATGGCAGGTCCCCTTGGTCAAGCTCTATGGCAGGTCCCCTTGGTCAAGCTCTATGGCAGGTCCCCTTGGTCAAGCTCTATGGCAGGTCTTCTTGGTCAAGCTCTATGGCAGGTCCCCTTGGTCAAGCTCTATGGCAGGTCCCCTTGGTCAAGCTCTATGGCAGGTCCCCTTGGTCAAACTCTATGGTAGGTCCCCTTGGTCAAACTCTAAGGCAGGTCCCCTAGGTCAAACTCAATGAAAGGTCCCTTGAGGGCAAGGTCCTTCTTGCCTGAAGGGCTTGTTATGTTTTGTTTTGTTTGCGCTAGGTTCGGTTCGGTTTGTCTGGTTGGTGGGACAGGAGTGGAGGGGACTGACATGGCACACTTCCTAAATGCTCTCCTCTTTGTCGAACTCAATGGCAGGTCCATTATCGCTTGAAGGCTTTGTTTTGTTTTGTTTTAGCAAGGTTTGGTTAGGTTTGTCATGGTCTGGTCTGGTTGGTGGAACAGCACTGGAGAGGGCTAAACTGGAGCCCCCAACACACCTTGACCTTTCTATAAACCTCGACCCCCAGCACACCTGTATTTTAGCCACAGAGCCTCAGGTGTCAAGTTGCTGTATAAGATCTGCAGATGACCCTTTACCCCCAACACACCTTGACTTATCTATCACCCTCAACCCCCAACACACCTAGACACCCTTGTCTCCCGCAACCCCTAACACACCTGTGATTTTAGCCACAGAGCCCTCAGGTGTCAAGTTGCCGTACAAGATCTGCAGATGACCCTTCACCCCAACACACCTAGACACCCTTGTCTCCCGCAACCCCCAACACACCTGTGATCTTAGCCACAGAGCCCTCAGGTGCCAAGTTCCTGTATAAGATCTGCAGATGACCCTTTACCCCAACACACCTAGACACCCTTGTCTCCCGCAACCCCCAGCACACCTGTGATCTTAGCCACAGAGCCCTCAGGTGCCAAGTTGCCGTACAAGATCTGCAGATGACCGGTTGCCTTGATGGGAGACTCAACGGGAAGGATCACATCCTGGCCGGCGCTGAGCTCGGGAACAGATTTTAAGTTCTCAGCCATGGTCTTTCCTGCACACACAAAAAGTTAATTATATGTATTGAATTGTTTATATTTTGCATTCATTGATCTTGTTTTTGACTCATTGGGAATGATCACATCCTGGCCGGCGCTGAGCTCAGGAACAGAGGCCAAGTTCTCAGCCATGGTCTTTCCTGCACACACAAAAAAGTTAATTATATTTATTGGATTTTTTATTCTTTTATTCTTTGATCTTGTTTTTGACTCGGCGGGAAGGATCACATCCTGATTTAGATTTTGTTTTTGACTCCATGGGAAGGAGCACATCCTGTCCGGCGCTGAGTTCGGGAACAGAGGCATAATTCTCAGCCATGGTTTATCCCGCAAAAATATTTTTCAACTGCTTAATTGCATTGTTTAATTGCATTGTTTAATGTTTTCTTCCTTTTTTTTTTAGCTTAGGCCAAGTTCTCAGCCATTGTTTATTTTTTCCTGATTTATTTCGTTTTGAACAGAGGCAAACAGAGGCCAAGTTCTCAGCCATGGTCTTTCCTGTACACACACACACACACACACACACACACACAAAATTATTTGTCAACCAAAAACAATTTATTTTCCCTTCCTTTATTTTGTTTTGCACTGAGGCCAAGTTCTCAGCCATGGTCTTCCTTGCACACACAAACAAAAGTGTAATTTATCTTCCGTTATTTGAAAATGACTGTTTACGAACGCCTTGTCAACAGCGCCCCCGAGACGAAGCCTGACACGTCAGCCAACGGTCTCGTAACTAACTCGTTTCCATCGCCACCTGTCGCTCCGTTGCTAACACTCTCCGCCAATTTTAGCGTCGCTTGCAACGCTGCATAGAACTTGTCAACAGGGTCTTGCTTGACTGCACTGAGCTGGAGGAACTCACATTGTACAGCTTTCATGTGTTGTACAGCTTTGACGTGACGACAGCGGGGATGTCTCCAACCTTGCGAGCTTCACATCCTCAGCCACATACTCTATACTACCCATGTTGAATCCGCTGGTGCACAACGAAGCCAAGCCACATACTCTATACTACCCATGTTGAATCCGCTGGTGCACAACGAAGCCAAGCCACATACTCTATACTACCCATGTTGAATCCGCTGGTGCACAACGAAGCCAAGCCACATACTCTATTCTACCCATGTTGAATCCGCTGGTGCACAACGAAGCCAAGCCACATACTCTATACTACCCATGTTGAATCCGCTGGTGCACAACGAAGCCAAGCCACATACTCTATTCTACCCATGTTGAATCCGCTGGTGCACAACGAAGCCAAGCCACATACTCTATTCTACCCATGTTGAATCCGCTGGTGCACAACGAAGCCAAGCCACATACCTCTTCACACCCATGTTGAATCGCTGGTGCATACAACGAAGCCAAGCCTCATACTCTATTTCCTAGCCCCTGTGAATTCCGCTGGTGCACCACGAAGCCAAGCCACATACTCTATTTCCCATGGGAATCCGCTGGTGCACAACGAAGCTTGAGCCCCATACTCTCTTCTAAACTTAGCCCATGTGATCCGCTGGTGCACAACGAGCCAAGCAACATACCTTTTCTGAACCCATGTTGAGTCCGCTGGGTTCACAACCGGAACAAGCCACATACTCTATTCTACCCATGTTGAATCCGCTGGTGCACAACGAAGCCAAGTGGCTGGTAGACTGTACACTCAAACCCAAGCCGACCTTAACTCACCAGGGACGGTCATGCACTCAGCGTTCATACCCAGGTTGAATCCGCTGGTGCACATCGAAGCCAAGTGGCTGGTAGACTGTACACTCAAACCCAACCCGACCTTAACTCACCAGGGACGGTCATGCACTCCGCGTTCATACCCAGGTTAACTCCGCGTGTGTACAGAGCAGCCTAATGGCTGATAGGCGTGCAATCAAACCCAACCTGAACTTGACTCACCGGTGACGGTCATGCACTCAGCGTTCATGTAGCCCTTGGCGGTTAGGTACTTCAGGACGGCAAGGGTGCCTCCAACCTTGTGCACATCCTCAGCTACATACTTTATACCACCCATGTTGACTCTGCCCGTAGACAGTGAGCAGCCTAATGGCTGATAGACTGTGTAATAAAACCCAACCCGATCTTGACTCACCAGTGACAGACATGCACTCGGCTTTCATACAGCCCTTGGCAATTAGGTACTTAAGGACGGCGGGGGGGTGCCTCCAACCTTGTGCACATCCTCAGCTACATACTTTATACCACTCATGTTGACTCTGCCCGTAGACAGTGAGCAGCCTAATGGCTGATAGACTGTGTAATAAAACCCAACCCGACATTGACTCACCAGTGACGGTCATGCACTCGGCGTTCATGTAGCCCTTGGCGGTTAGGTACTGAAGGACGGCGGGGGTGCCTCCAACCTTGTGCACATCCTCCATCACGTACTTGCCCGAGGGCTTGAGGTCAGCGATGAAAGGAGTCCTGTCACTAATGCGCTGGAAGTCGTCCAGGGTGATGCTCACACCAACAGACCTGGGAACCGGGAGCAGGGGTGAGGAGGGGGTGGGGGTGAGGACGGTTGGGGTGGGTGAGGAGGGGGGGTAGGGAGCTTGATGTCAGCGATGAAAAGGACTCTGTCACAGATGTGCTGGAAGTCGTCCAGGGGGATGCTGACACCAACAGACCTGGGTACCGGGAGCAGGGGTGAGGAGGGGGTGGGGTGGGTGAGGAAGGGGTGGGGTGAGGACGGGTGGGGTGGGTGAGGACGGGGGTAGGTAGCTTGATGTCAGCGATGAAAAGGACCCTGTCACTGATGTGCTGGAAGTCGTCCAAGGTGATGCTCACACCGGCAGACCTGGGTGCAGGGAGCAGGGGTGAGGAGGGGTGTGCGTGGGGGGGGGGTGATTAGGGGGCAGGGGTGAGGTGAGGTGAGGAGGGAGCAGGGGGGGGGGAGGTGTGGAGGACAGTTAATCTTAGTTGGCTTGCATGACCTATAAGGAATATCAAAGGAAAGTGAATTAAAGTGAAGTGAAGTAGAGAGCTGAGTAGAGCACAGAAAAGGAAAGTAGAGCTGAGCTGATTACAGCAGAGCAGAGTACGGCAGAGCAGAGTAGAAAGGAGTGCAGTACAGTAGAGCAAAGCAAAGGAAAGTAGAGCTGAACTCATTACAGCAGAGCAGACAACGGCAGAGTAAAGCAGAGCCGAGTAGAAAGGAGTACAGTACAGCACAGTACAGTACAGTAGAGCACAGCACAGCAAAGTAGAGAAGAGCTGATTGCAGCAGGGCAAAGCAGAGCTGAGTACAGCAGGGCCGAATAAAAAGGAGTACAGCAAAGGAAAGCAGAGCAGAGCAGAGCTCATCACAGCAGAGCAGAGCACAGCGTAGTACAGCAGAGCCGAGTAGAAAGGAGTACACCGGAGTACAGTAGAGCAGAGCAAAGGAAAGTAGAGCAGATCTGATTACAGCAGAACAAAGGAGACCTGAGTACAGTAGGGCCGAGTAGAAAGGAGTACAGAAGAGTACAGTAGAGCATAGCATAGCAGGGCATCGAAACATCAAGTATAGCAGAGCTGAGTACAGCAGAGCCGACTAGAAAGAAGTTTAGCAGAGTGCAGCTGAGCAGAGCAAAATAAAGAAAAGTAGAGCAGAGCTGATTACAGTGGAGCAAAGCAGAGCTGAGTACGGCGTAGTACAGCAGAGCCGAGTAGAAAGGAGTAGAGCAGAGCAGAGTAGAGCACAGCCAAGGAAAGTAGAGCAGAGCTGATTACTGCAGAGCAGAGTACAGCAGCCGAGTAGAAAAGTGTACAGCAGAGTAGAGCACAGCACAGGAAAGTAGAGCAGAGTTGATTACAGCAAAGCAAAGCAGAGTACAGCAGAGAACAGCAGGGCCGAGTAGAAAGGAGTACAGCAGAGTACAGTAAACTAGAGCGGAGCAGGGTAAAAGAAAGTAGAGCAGAGCTGATTATTGAGTAGAGCACACCAAAGGAAAGTACTGCAGAGCTGAGTAGAAAGGAGTATAGCTGAGTGCAGTAGAGCAGAGCAGAGCGAAAGAAAGTAGAGCAGAGCTGATTACAGCAGAGCAAAGCAGAGCAGAGTACGGCCTAGTGCAGCAGAGCCGAGTAGAAAGGAGTACAGCAGAGTACAGTAGTCTAGAGCGGAGCAGGGTAAAAGAAAGTAGAGCAGAGCTGATTATAGAGTAGAGTAGAGCAGAGCAAAGGAAAGTATAGCAGAGTACAGCAGAGCTGAGTAGAAAGGAGTATAGCAGAGTGCAGTACAGCAGAGCAGAGTACAGCTGAGTACAGCGAGTAGACAGGAGTACACCTGAGTATAGTAGAGCAGGGCACAGCAAAGGAAAGTAGAGCAGAGCTGTTTAAAGCAGAGCAGAGTACGGCAGGATACAGCAGATTCGAGTAGAAAGGAGTACATTACAGCAGAGTAGAGCACAGCAAAGGAAAGTAGAGCAGAGCACAGCAGAGGAAAGTTGAGCAGAGCACAGCAGAGCTGAGTAGGAAGGAGTACAGTAGGGCAGATCAAAGGAAAGTATGGCAGAGCAGAGTACGGCAGAGCTGAGTAGAAAGGGGAACAGCAGAGTGCAGTAGACAAGAGCAGAGCAGGGCAAAAGAAAGTAGAGAAGAGTACAGAGTAGAGCACAGCAAAGGAAAGTAGAGCAGAGTACAGCAGAGCCGAGTAGAAAAGGGTACTGCAGAGTACAGTAGAGCAGAGCAGTGCAAAAGAAAGTAGAGCAGAGCTGATAAAAGCAGAGCAAAGCAGAGCAGAGTACGGCCTAGTGCAGTAGAGCCGAGTAGAAAGGAGTACAGCAGAGCAGAGTAGAGAACAGCCAAGGAAAGTAGAGCAGAGTGCAGCAGAGCCGAGTAGAAAGGAGTACAGCAGAGTACAGTAGAGCAGAGCTCAGCAAAAGAAAGTAGAGCAGAGCTGATTGCAGCAGAGCAAAGCAGAGCACGGCCTAGTGCAGCAGAGCCGAGTAGAAAGGAGTATAGCAGAGTACAGTAGAGCAGAGCACAGTAGAGCAGAGCACAGCAAAAGAAAGTAGAGCAGAGCTGATTGCAGCAGATCAAAGCAGAGCACGGCCTAGTGCAGCAGAGCCGAGTAGAAAGGAGTAGAGCGGAGCACAGCAAAGGAAAGTAGAGCAGAGTTGGGTACAGCAGGGCCGAGTAGAGTACGGCTGAGTACAGCGAGTAGAAAGGAGTACAGCAGAGTGCAGTAGACTAGAGCGGAGCAGAGCAACAGAAAGTAGACTAGAGCATCAAGACTGGCAGAAAGACTCAAGCTGATAACAGAGTAGAGCACAGCAAAGAAGAGTAGAGCGGAGTACAGCAGAGCTGAGTAGAAAGGAGTACAGCTGAGTGCAGTATAGCAGAGCAAGGCAAAGTTGAGTCAAGTCAGTGACACCTCACCTAGCCATAGCGATAATATGCAGCACAGCGTTGGTTGAGCCTCCAGTAGCCATGACCAGAACAATGGCATTCTCGAAAGAGGCCTTGGTCATGATGTCGCGGGGCTTCAAGTCCAGCTTCATCAGGTCCAACACATACCTGTGAATATGCAGGACAAACACAGTGAGCAGTGAAATAGAGGCCATAATTTTGTTTTGTTTTTGTTTGTCATGCTTCTGTTGCTGTTGTGGGTGCTAGTGTTTTTGTTCCTTGTCTGTTCTTCATCAGATCAAACACGTACCTGTGAATAGGCAGGACACACACGGTTAGCAGTGAAAAAGAGGCCATAATTTTGTTTTTTTGTGGTTGCTAGTGGTTGCTAGTGTTTTTGTTCCACGTTTGTTTTCTGTTCAATACTGCTTCTGTTGCTATTCTTCATCAGGTCCAACACATACCTTCGAATAGGCAGGACAAACACGGTGGGAAGTTTAAGAGAGGCCATAATTTTGTTTCGTTTTGTTGCTACTTGTTGTTTCTGCTTCTGTTGCGGTTCTTCATCAGGTCAACACATACCTGTGAATAGGAAGGACAAACACAGTGAGTAGTGGAAGTGAGACTATAGTTTTGTTCTATTTTTGTTAGTCATGCTTCTGTTGTGGTTGCGGTTGTGGTTGCTATTTTAGTTGCCCCATGCTTGTTTTTTTTTTGTCAATTGCTGCTTCGAGTCCAGCTGCATCAGGTCCAACACATACCTGTGAATAGGCAGGACAAACACGGTGAGCACTGATAGAGAGGCCATAATTTTGTTTTTGTTAGTCATGCTTCTGTTGCTGTTGTGGGTGCAAGTGTTTTTGCTCCACATTCTTTTTCGTTCATTTCTGCTTCTGTTGCGGTTCTTCATCGGGTCTAACACATACCTTTGAAGAGGTAGGACGAACACGGTGGGCACTGAAAGAGAGGCCATACTTTTATTTTGTTTTGTGGTTGCTAGTGTTTTTGTTCCTCATTTGTTTTTTCGTTATTTACTGCTTCTGATGCTGTTCTTCTGTGAACTCAGTCAGTACCCCATGGGGTGCATACTGACTGAGTTCAGTGAAGTTCTTCATCAGGGCCAACACATACCTTTGAGGAGGCAGGACAAATATGGAGAGCAGTGAAAGAGAGGCCATAATTTATTAGTGGCAATGCCAGCAAAAGTCTGAGTGGCCATGACCAGAACAAATGCATTCTCGAAAGAAGCCTTGGTCATGATGTTGCATGGCCTCAAGTCCAGGTTCATCAGCTCTAACACATACCTTTGAAGAGGTAAGACAAACACAGTGAGCACTGAAAGAGAGGCCGTACTTTTGTTTTGTTTTTGTTAGTCATGCTGCTGTTGCTGTTGAGGGTGCAAGTGATTTTGATCTTTGTCCGTTCTTCATCCATAACTGCTTCTGTTGCTGTGCTTCATCAGGTCCAAGACAATCCCTTTGAAGAGGCAGGACAAACACAGTGGGCAGTGAAAGAGAGGCCATAATTTTGTTTTGTTTTGTTGTTACTGTTGCTGTTATTGTTGCTATTACTTTGTGTTCCTTGTCTGTTCTTCATTCATTACTGCTTCTGTTGCTGCTCTTCATCAGGCCAAACACATCCCTTTGAATAGGCAGGACAAACACGGTGAGCACTGCAAGAGAGGCCGTGATTGTTTTCTGTCAGAGGTAGTAAATATAAGAGTGGCCATGACCAGAACAATTGCATTCTCGAAAAGGCCTTGGTCATGATGTTGCATGGCTTCAAGTCCAGCTTCATCAGGACCAACGGATACCCTCCAAGTCGCAGGACAAACACGGTGAGCACTGAAAGAGAGGCCGTAGTTGTTTTCTGTCAGAGCTAAAAAATGTCTTGGCAAGTGGGCCCCTCCCCTGAGGGGTCCCACTTGATGGCCCAAAACATCTGGTAAGCTAGTAACACCCATATGAAGAGAGGCCATGACCAGAACATTTATTTGCTCCTTGTTTGCTTTTTCATTCATGACTGCTTCCCATGTTGTTCTTCATCAGGGCCAACACACACTGAGACTCCACACCCAAGCAGTCACTTTCCAGCCATCTAGCACTCATGCTATCTCATCAGACATGCACAACACCCCCCAGCCCCCCCAACCAACCACTTTCCAGCCAACAGGAACTCATGCTATCTCATCAGCCATGCACAACACCCCCCAGGCCCCCACCACCACCACACACACACTCCACACAGACAATCACACACAACACACACTCCACACAGACATTTAAACACAACACACACTCCACACAGACAATTAAACACAACACACACTCCACACCCAACCACTCACTTTCCAGCCATCAGGCACTCATCCTTCTTCAGCTGATCCTCAGCAGGGATGGATGAGTCATAAGGAATGCTCATTCCCAGAGCCTCGATAGCACAAGCCATGGTGTTGGCAGTGTACATACCTCCACAAGCACCAGCTCCAGGGCAGGAGTTGCGCACAATGTCGAAACGGGCAGACTCGTCGATGAGACCAGCAGAGAAGGCACCTAAGAGGAAGGTTGAGGGAAAGGTGAACCAATGGATTAGGGGTGAGTGAGTGTAGGTGGGTGGGTAAAGGATAGAATAGAATTGAGGGGGGGCAATAAGAAGAAGAAAAACAGGGGCGGGTAGGAAGGGTCAGACTCGTTGATGAGACCAGCTGAGAAGGCACCTAAGAGGCATAAGGTTGAGGGACAGGTGAACCAACTAGGGGTGAGAGTGTGTGTGTGTACTGGGGGGGGGAGGGGGGGGGGGGGGGGGGATATAATAATAAGAACAACAGGACAAAAAGAAAAGCTGTGAGAGCCGAACAAATCCAGAAATGGGTCACATAATTAGGCACAGATGGAGATAGGGGGAAAGCGGAGCAGAAGAGTGGAAGGCAGATACAATGTCCAGTTGGTGATTAAATTATAATTTACCATTAAATTCTTACTGTAGCAAAAACCCAGGCCAGGTAAAACGATCTTTTGGGGTACAGGTCATCAAATGAGCGGAAGAGAGGGAGGCAGATACAATGTCAATTTGGCGATGAAATTATAATTTACCATAACATTCTTACTGTAGCAAAAAACCCGGGCCAGGTAAACGATTTTATGGGGTACAGGTCATCAAATGAGCGGAAGAGAGGGAGGCAGATACAAAGTCTAAAGTTCCGCCGTCAAAAGAGTGTCCAGGCTTGACGGTTGATCATGAGAGGGGGGCTGTGCAAGCGGGGGGGGGGGGGGGGGGGGGGGGGGATGTACAATTCGAAAACGTGTTTTTTTCAGTACCGTTGACTCAGGCCATAGACTGGGAGGCCAACACAATGTCAAATGTTTTGCCGCTGGTGGAGTGTCCAGGCTTGATGGTTCCACCATAGACCATGAGAGAGGCGCTGTTCAAGCGGAAGTATACAAGAACAAAAACATAAAAATTGCGCACCTGAAGACCGAAAGGCAGACACTGTTTCCAAAGGTTCATGAGCAAGGGGCGGTTCAAGCGGACGAATAAAAAAACATTTTTAAATTATAAAAAATCTGTTTACATACCGTAAGACTGGAAGGCAGACACAATGTCCAAAGTTTCGCCGCTGGTGGAGTGTCCAGGCTTGATGGTTCCACCATAGATCATGAGAGAGGGGCGGTTCAAGCGGCCCATGGCGATCAGAGTTCCAGGCATGTTCTTGTCGCATCCTGGGATCGGTTAGTAATATGTTTACAGCTTAGATTATTATTGGTGTTGTCATCACTACTAGCACCACCAGCAGCATCGCCACCACCACCAGCACAGCCACTATCACCAACATCGCCTCCACCACCACCACCAGCACAGCTACCACTACTATCACCACCACCGCCTACACCCCTGACCACCAGCACAGCCACCACCACTATCACCACCACCGCCTACACCCCTGACCACCACCACTATCACCACCACCGCCTACACCACCACCAACAGCACAGCCACTACCAGTATCACCCCCCTTTATGGGGAATTCATGCCTGGCTACATGGGCTGTAGGAATGTCGAGCGTGCCAAGCTTGGAGGGCTGTGGACTGGCCTCAGCCTTTCTGCGACCTTTTGGTGGGCTGCAAAAACATGCTTCCAAAGCAAGTGCTGAGCCCCGAGAAGTATTTGCCAATTCAAAAATATTCCCGTGCCTCCCTATTTTGGGAATTCATGCCTGGCTACATGGGTTGTAGGTCTGTCAAGCGTGCCAAGCTTGGAGGGCTGTGGACTGGCCTCGGCCTTTCTGCAACCTTTTGGTGGGCTTCATAAACATGCTGATAACGCAAGTGCTAAGCCTTGAGAAGTATTAGCCAATTCAAAAATATTCCCGTGCCTCCCTGTATTGGGAATTCATGCCTGGCTACATGGGCTGTAGGACTGTTAAGCATGCCAAGCTTGGAGGGCTGTGGACTGGCCTCGGCCTTTCTGCAACCTCTTGGTGGGCTTCATAAACATGCTGATAATGCAAGTGCTGAGCACCAGTGAAGCATCTTCCAAGCTTTGAGGGCTGTGGACTGGCCTCAGCCGTTCTACAACCTCTTGCTGGGCTTCATAAGCATGCTGATAATGCAAGTGCTGAGCACCAGTGAAGCATCTTCCAAGCTTCGAGGGCTGTGGACTGGCCTCAACCTTTCTGCAACCTCTTGCTGGGCTTAACAAGCATGCTGATAATTCAAGTGCTGAGCACCAGTGAAGCATTTTCCAAGCTTTGAGGGCTGTGGACTGGCATCAACCTTTCTGCAACCTCTTGGTGGGCTGCCTGGAGCTGATGCAGTTTTGAGTTCATGTTTTATCTGGTTCCACTCATTATTATGGGTTGCTACTGATGTAATGTGAAAGAGGAGATCATTTTCTTCCAGATGAGCTAACTTCAAGTTATCTCATGGGGTCAGGGTCCCCCCCCCCCCCCCGCTTCAGAAAAAAAAAACTTTTTAGGCCCCATCAGTTTTTTATGTTTTTGAACTCACCTGGGCCAGAGAAGTTTTAGTTGGTTTGCACATATCTGTTAAAAATAAAAATTCTGTCAGATGGGCTAACTTCAAGTTATCTCCCGTTTCTACGATTGGCTCGATGGTTGAGTTCGTTGAAATCAGGCAGAAGGTGCAGGGTTTGAAACCCTATGGGTGCGCCTTAGTGTTCGCAGTCGCTGTCAACCGCCATGGTAGCACTGTCCAGGTAAAATAGCAGCCCGTTCTCTACCGCCGTAAGACAGGGCTCCTTTAATCCCACGCCCCACCAGGCGTTATCATCACTAACTACAAATTAGTCTCATGGGTTCGGGGTCCCCCCCCCTCCGCTTCAGAAATATTTTGATTTTTTAGACCCCGTCAGTTATTTTGTTGCGCCCTCCCGAGCCAGGAAGGTTTTAATGTATTTGCACATCTCTGTTCAAGCATATAAAAAGACATTGACAAAAAATATAGAATATAAATAAAATATTGAAGGCAATGAGCTTTTGACCAGGGTACTATATGACGAGCGCCATTGTTAAATGTAGTACCCTGATTTCAGGGGGGGGGGGGGCAGAGAGACAGATTTTGGACCGCATGTTCAGTATGGTGTCCGATTCAGATGAGAGTTGGAATTGTGGAAGTTTCATACAAAGCAAGGGGGAAATAAAGTTGAAAAAAAGTTTTTTTAACCCCCCCCCCCCCCCCCCCCCCCCCCAGTGTTTTTTATTTCAGAAATCTTCAGGCCAATTTGGTAGCCACAATTGGCGACCACAGGCTTATTCTGGGACGGTGCGGTAGCACCGTCTGTAGAGCGCGAAGCGCTCAGCGGGAACACCACGTGCGACCCAGGTGCGACCCAGGGCACAAATCACTGACCTGAGGGTCGCAATCGTGGCGACCAAGGTCCCATTTCGCCCGAATTCTGCACACCCGAGGGTCGCACGGGGTGGCGACCGCGCGACACAAAATGCGACCGGTCGCACAAATAAAAAACACTGCCCCCCCCCCCTAACACCCGATTACCTCACCCTACCCCCTCTAAAATGAAGATGCGGTACGGCAGCTTTTTTCTTGCCCCCCCCCCTTGCCTGATTTAAAATACTACATTTCCGATCTAAGTCTTGAAACACTTTCACATTTCTGTACACCCATTGCCCTTACACCCATTGGTGAACACCCATACACAGCGCTGCATACTTGATATTTATATACACTCACGTGTATTTGATATTCCGCATATTTGATATTTGACATTTCTGAGTTCCCTTCCGTGTTCCCTCCCGTGTTCCATCTGACTATCTCACAAATCAAGCTGTACCAACCCCAGGCAATTCTTACAACAACCCCTTCTGCTCTCCTGTACCCCCTCCCCCTCCTCTCCCCCCCATCACACACACAAGCACACACCACCACCTCGAAAATTTATTCACTTTTTCCTAGAACTGCAGAAATATTTCAATATTTGGGAGTAGCAAGGTGCCTGACTCAGGAAGCTGCCTGGAAGCTGACTAGAAAAACTGACAACAACAAAAACTGACTACAAATAGACTGACTATGAAACTGACAAAAAACTGACTATAAAAGCTGACAAAAAAACTGCTTATGAAGCGCACCAGGGAGGGAGATGTTGGCATCATACCACTGAGCGCTCATCACAGTCTCGATGCTGTCGGCAATCAGACTCAGGGAGCTGCCTAGAAGCTGACTAGAAAAGCTGACGACACAAAAACTGACAAAAACTGCCTATAAAAGCTGACAAAAAAACTGCTTATGAAACGCACCAGGGAGGGAGATGTTTGCATCATACCACTGAGCCCTCATCACAGTCTCGATGCTGTCGGCAATCAGACTCAGGGAGCTGCCTAGAAGCTGACTAGAAAAGCTGACGACACAAAAACTGACAAAAACTGCCTATAAAAGCTGACAAAAAACTGCTTATGAAACGCACCAGGGAGGGAGATGTTTGCATCATACCACTGAGCGCTCATCACAGTCTCAATGCTGTCGGCAATCAGATCACGAGACTGCAGGCTGAAGCTCATTCCATCGGTGCCCATGCTGATTCCATCTGACACGCCGATGGTGTTGAATCGGTATCCAACCAGTCCAACATTCTCAACCCCCTTCTTCACATCAGCGGCCAGATCCATGAGGTGCATGTTGCAAGGGTTGCCCTCATACCACACAGAGGAGATGCCAACCTGAGGGGTGGGTGGGTGGGTGGGTGCGTGTGTGTGTGTGAGAGGGGTGGGTGGGTGGGTGAGTGCGGTGTTGTAGGGTGGGTGGGTGGGTGCGTGTGTGTGTGTGTGAGAGGGGGGTGGGTGGGTGGGTGGGTGGTGTGTGTGTGTGAGAGGGTGGTGTGGTGTGCGAGGGTGTGGGTGGTGGTGGGTGCGTGGGTGGGTGTGAGGAGGGGTGTGGGTGGTGGGTGCATGTGTGTGTGCTAGAGGGGGGGTGGGTGGGTGGGTGCGGTGTTGTAGGGTGTGTGTGTGTGTGCAAGAGGGGGGCAAATAGCAGCTTCTTTCCGGGCAGTAAGTACGAGTGATGTAAGTTGCAAGGGTTAACCTCGTACCACACAGAGGAGATACCGACCTGAGGGTGGGGTGGGTGGGGTGGGTGGGTGTTGGGGGTGTTGGGGGGTGTGTGTGGGGGGGTAATTCACTCATTAAGCTAGGAGAGTACACATGGTGGTGTGAGCTTCTGAATGAATGTTGCCCTCATGTCCAACAGAAAGGATACCCACCAGGGTACTAATTCTTGCCAAATTGGCCAGCGCTTAAAGCGCACAAACGTCAAATTGGTCAGCGCTTTTTAGTGCAAAAAGCGCAAAAACTGCGCGCTGCGCCCACGGGGGGTTAAAAAAAGGCGCGTTTCGCGCAGAGGTGCTCAAAAAGACAGCGCGGTACCGCGCTGCCGCGCGCGCTTAGAAGTACCCTGATACCCACATGAGGCTTGGAAACGAGAGAAAAGCGCCTGTTGCCCTTATGGGAAGAATGACTCTAAATAGAAGCTGCTGCCCTCATGGGACGAATGATTATAAAAAGCAGCTGTTGCCCTCATGGGACAAATAATTATAAAAAGCAGATGTTGCCATCATGGGAAGAATGATTGTAAATTGAAGCTGTTGCCCTCATGGGACAAATGATTATAAATTGAAGCTGTTGCCCTCGTGGGACGAATGATTTTAAATAGAAGCTGCTACCCTCATGAGACAAATGATTATAAAAAGAAGCTGTTGCGCTCATGGGACGAATGATTATAAAGAGAAGCTGTTTCCCTCAAGAGACCTCAAGAGACAAATGAATATAAAAAGAAGCTGTTGCCCTCATGAGACGAAGGATTCCAAAAAGCAGATGTTCCCTGAGCCACACAGAGGAGATACCCACCTGAGGCTTGTTCATGTCGGCCTCAGTGAGGCCAGTGGCGTAGAGCATGGCCTGGGAAGCGCCCTGGGATTTGGGCTGGGTGATGCGGGAGCTGAACTTGTTCAGACCTGGTGCAGAGTGGGGTTGATAGCTCAGCTATACATTATTTTGTGTATAGTGCACAGTGTGTATTGTGTGGAGTGCTTAATGCCTGTTGTGTAACGCATAGTATGTAGTGTACGCTATAGTATACTATTGGAAGTGCCCTGGGACTTGGGCTGGGTGTTGCGGGACCTGAACATGTTCAAACCTGGAGCAGAGCGGGATTGGTAGATTGAAAAAAGCAGTTGTGGGTGCGTGGGTGGGTGGATGGGTGGGTGGATGGGAGGGACGAAGGGTGGGGGCTTCGAACTGAAAGAGGGAGGAGTGGGGGAGGGGGTGACAGATGGTTAGGGTTCTGGAGCATTGGGGTAGGGTCGGTTTGGGAACTGAAAAGTTGGTTAGGGTTCTGGAGCATTGGGGTAGGGTCAGTTTGGGAACTGGAAAGTTGGTTAGGGTTCTGGAGCATTGGGGTAGGGTCAGTTTGGGAACTGGAAAGTTGGTTAGAGTTCTGGAGCACTGGGGTACCAGTAGGGGGTACCAGTAGTTCTGGAGCACTGGGGTTTGGGAAAGTACAAGTTGGGGTCAGGGATTCGTTTAATTCTGAGATGGGGTTGGGGTCGGGGTGAATTGTGAGGATTGGGGGATGGGGATGGTTTTGGTCAAGAAGAATTGGTGTTTCGCATGGATTTGTATATGAGGAATTGGAGTTGGGATGGTTTGGGCTCTGAGGAACTGATGTCGAGGAAAAGTGCTCGATGTCCGGCTGCTAATAGTGCATGCAACTGTCTGACTGCTACAGGGTGGAGGCAGTGATTTGCCATAGAGGACATCACGCCATGCAATGTAGCAGATGATGACCCCAGAGGCTACCAGGGAGGTTACAGTGTTGGTTGGGGTTGTTGAACTAGAGAACTCGGCATAGGACTACCAGCCAGAGTTTTGACATGGAGAATGGGGAATATGGCAAGCATGGCATCAGGACGTCGGGTTTCGCCGGCTCTAACCCGAGATGAAGCTGCGGAGGTGTCGGGACAGTCAATTGATAGAGAAACCTTCTGCGAATATTTCCAGATTCGTTTTCAGCAGAACGAATCAGCGAATTCGACGGTAGCAGCCACCACGCGAGGAGGATGAGCTTGAGGGATGGGTGGGTGGTGGGTGGGTGGTTGTGTGGGTGGTTTGGGGGATATCGGGGTTGGGGAGGCATCAAACCGGGAAATTGCCATGTGGTCGCGTTTAATTGAGCACTTGGACGCAGGATCAAGGTGATGATCTGATACAGGCCGCCACGTCACTGACCTGCAGGAACATCATCAGCGGCACGGACGACCAATCGGG
Source organism: Chlamydomonas sp. ICE-L (assembly GCA_013435795.1). Classification (NCBI taxonomy): domain Eukaryota; kingdom Viridiplantae; phylum Chlorophyta; class Chlorophyceae; order Chlamydomonadales; family Chlamydomonadaceae; genus Chlamydomonas; species Chlamydomonas sp. ICE-L. The sequence continues at coordinate 2,224,865 of JACBWV010000394.1, read as the reverse complement.
AGCGTCCAACAGACGCCCTCTGAGAGGCAGCCTTCATTCCGAGGGCCTGGGTATGCAACATGATCGGATTCTATGGCTAGACGGAGAAGGGACACGGAATGTAGTGCAGACGGTTAGCTGTGGAGGAGGGCGGTCTCGCACGCCGGAAAAAATCAGGCTCCCCAGGTACAACTAGGGCTGACTGGGCCCTAAGCAGGCTTTCCTGATTTTGGCAATCTGACACCCAGGCTGTCGAGTGACCTGAACTTATGATAAAGGTTCCGTTGCGTCGGAGGGCGCAACATGGGGAGGGTCCGTTGACCAAAAGGAAGGTTCCGTTGCGTCGCAGGACGCAGGCTTTACAATTGGTTGTGTCTCAGGTAGCAGAGCTGGGGGTCCTCCTGAAGTACCCTGGGCTGGCTTGTTCCCATCATTCCGCTAAGCCTGGGAATTAGCCCAGTGGATATCTCAGAAGCCTGGCCCCAGCTGTTGCCTGTAGCCAAAAATATATTGAAAATCACAATCATTATTTAAACTAGCAAGTGGATTCCCAAGGCCCCAAGCAGGGTTGTTCTTGACGCTGCGTCCTGCGGCCAGTTGATGGGTCCGTTGCGTCCTGGGAGGGTCCATTGTGTCGCAGAAACTGCTTCGCTGGGATGGTTGCGTCGCAGGACGCAGGCAATGGGTCGGTTGTGAGTCCGTTGCTGGTTGGTTGCTGGTCGGTTGCGTCTCAAGACACAGGCTATGAAAAAAGTTGCGTCTCTGGACACAGAGCTGGGAGTCCTCCTGGCCAACCCTGGCCCCAAGCTCCCAAGTCCCAAACCAGCGCAAGCAATGAATCTGGCAGTTTTTTTAATGTCATCTGTTTACTCCCTTTCTTCATCTCCTGTTTTCTTCAAAGTGGGCAAGAGCTCTAGCACTTGCTGTGTTTTAGGGGTCTGACTGTTCAGTTCAGGACTTCAAAAACCCTTCAAAAACTCAGGAACAGCAGAAAACGGGTAGTTCAACCTAGCTGGAGCAGCAGGCAGGACCACCTCCATTCATCCAAGCATACCTGTGCCTTTTGTATCTGACTGCCCTTATACCTGTCTGCCTCTTAATAGCCGGGTCCCTGAAAATAAATAATGGAATAGTATGCCTTATAACCGGGGCCTCTTTGTACGAGGCGTGAGGTTGAGGGGGGCAGCCCGTTTGCTTTCACTGGAGCCAACCACCAATCTGGATCCATATACAAAGTCCATTTTCAAGTTCTGCCCCTTCGACTACCGGGACCTCTTACACTCAGTTGTAGGAGTGGCCATACCATTCGAGCTGAATCCTCGATGCCGCTGGTGTTGTGAGATCCACCTCATGGAATGAAATAATGTACATAAGAATACAAATAAATACAATTATACCCGTGTCTCGCTATGTTGGGAATTCATGCCTGGACATAGGCTGTAGGACTGCGAAGCGTGCCAAGTTTGGCGCTTGACGTGGGTGATTTTGTGAGGATAGTTGGAAGACCCCACCCCGCAACTCACTTTTCTCTGGAAGTTGAGAACCCCAGTACGGTAGTGTACCGCGATTACCGTAATCCGTCCGAGAACTACCTAGCAAGGGCTCACCCTAACCATTAACAGCCGACAGTGCAGCAGGCTGGTCAGAGAGATAGCCGGAATACCAGATGTATGACCTGAAGAAGTGAAGATAATCGTAGGCAGAGCAAGATGCAGGTTATATAAGAAGGGCAGTCTGTCTACCCTACAGGCTAGTATGCCACAAGAGCATCCACTGACTTCCTGTGTGCGGCGTGCCCAGCCCAGCCCCGAGCCCCCGGCCCAGACCGGGCCTAGCCCCTCGCCTAGCCCCCGAGCCCAGCCCAGCCCAGCTCAGGCCCTGAGGGGCAATCCGAAGCCCGCGAACCCAAGTCCACAACACTTAGTCTGCGAACCCACAGCCCACAGCCTGCGAACCCGCACCCATTCGTGTTCTTGGTGCTCGCAAGTCCCAATTGACATCGTCGGGATACAGGCAAGCCTGCGAACCCGCACCCCTTCGTGTTCTTGGTGCTCGCAAGTCCCAATTGACATCGTCGGGATACAGGCTCTCGTGGACCCAGCAAGTCACCAGGATAGTGCAACCATACGTCATTTTCGTACATACTCATCCTCGTCATTCTCGCCATCTTCATCATCATCCCTATCATGCTCATCTCCAAACTCCTCACAGTCAGACCTGAAGTCGTATTAGGTGATCACCTCTAGAAGCGGGCCAGGAAAAATAACTCGTTTCCTGTGCAATAACGTCCATAACGGGGTATTTATGCCCATGCCCCCCCCCCCCCCCCCCCCCCCCTCCTTGCCCCCCTTGCCTCCATGTCGGCATGCGGACGGTTACTGCCAAGTGACTCGCCTTGTCTCGAATCCGTTCTTTCAGCGGTGTTCCGTGAATGAATTGTAGGCAGCCTGAAGCCATCAATCGTTGACGAATCTGAGGCTCACTGCTCAAGCCAAGATCCGACCCCGCGCAGCAACCACTCTAGAAGAAGAGGAGGGGTGGACATCACACGCTGTAGCTTCGCATGCTACCGCTAGTCCTCAACACCCTTCTACAGATCTCGACCGACCTACGGCTTTCACTTCCAACAGGAAGCCCCAAACGAAAAGAAAGGAGTACAGAAGTGCCGAGTAGGCGTAATTAAGGAAGCTGTCCAAAGGGGGTCCTCGGACAACACCATCAAACCGGGGGGGTACCCCCCACGATAGCGATAGCCGGAGTGAGAAGTGTGGGACGAGTGGGTTGCAGATTCTAGTACTGTGTCGGGTACACACGATGGTAGGTGCGTATCGGACGGCATGCAGATGGAGGGAGTTGAGGAGGCGGTCAGTAGGATGGCTACATGGTCAGCAATGGCTTTCGCCATCAACAACTACAGTGGCTTTCGCCATCAACAAACCTATCGTGGCGATGTACCTTGCAGTGTACCTTGCGGTACCTGCTGCTCCCAGGAAGCTCACCGGAAGGCCTTGCCACCAGGCCAGGCGCGGGGGGGGGGGGGGGGGGGGGGGGGGGGGGGGGCAGGCCTGGATCTCCCGGAAGCCCGCATACGCATGCGCTGTGAATTCTGGCAGGCTGTACCTCTGGCTGTATTGCTGTAGTGCCCGAAATTGCCGTGAGTGTGGCGCTTTCTTGAAGGAGGCATCGATGACCCCGCGCCCCCGCGCCTGCGTACTAGAGAATCTAATACTGCCGTCACGTGGGGTCGCCGGTCAGTGTGGTGCTCCGAGACCGACATTCCATCCATTACGTAGCCGATACCCGCGTGTTGTTAGTAAAAGGCAGTACCCATGCCAGGTTCCTCCTTATCTGTCGTAACAAAGGTGAGAGGAGGCGCAGAGTAATGAACGTTCCGACCAGCTTCGCGGACAGCTTCAGCGCTTCGCCCAATGTGGACTACTCCCGCCTCCATGCTCACCATCTTCAAAGCTTTCCCACTTATAAATAGCACTCGATTAGAGGTATGCATCATTAGATTTTCTTGTTATTCTGATTTGTTCATACATTCGTATTGCTAGACATTCTTTCGCACACTATAGTTACCGTGCGCCCCATTCATTATAAGAGCTCGAACCCACTGGCGTCTAACATCATGCTTCAAGCCATCGTCATCCTATTCCTCTTGGTCCTCTCTTCGACAACCGCCACCGCTTCTCAAGGTACTTTCCGCTGTCGGCCTAACTGCATGATCTGCGCCTTAGGCTGCTGCGTTGTCTCACAAGCTAAATCTCACATTGTGTCCACAAGCCGTCCTAGCTCGAACTACCATCGGCACCTTCCGTAGACTCTTACAATTTAACGCGCGGCCTTCCGACCGGCTAGTCTCACCAAGTGCCTAGGTCCACACACCCAGGCCAAACGATCCCTTGCTGCTCAAAGGAAACCGAATGGTATCACTGTTAGTCTCAACGGCCTCAGCTGCGCCCCCCCCTAGTTCACGCTCTTGCACACACGCGCACCCACCCACCCACTCGCACGCCGTTAGTCTGGCAGGTGCGATCCACTAAGAAAAGGGTTACACTTCATTCCCTTAGTCACTCAGTGACCAATTCGAGGGGGCGGGGTTGCCGGGTTCACCTGTGGCGTAGCTCCCTGCATGTAGTGTGCTGGCAGTCACAGTCCCCATCACGTCCAGGCTTTCGAGGTGTGAAGCGAGTAGTTCCAGAAGCTCTCGTCTAAGACAATCAGGCAGCGCGACGTTGGTGATTGAGTTGCATTTTCATCCTCGAGCCGTGAAGCCTCCATGAACGCGTGAACGCCCATGCACTCCTTGCCCCCACCCCTTTTTCCAGCTCCTCCCTAACCCCCACTGTGCCCCTTGAACCCCCCTTGCAGTCTCTCCTTTCAATATTGTCCACAGTTTGATTTCTGAGAGGCCTGCAAATGTCAAGCTACTGTGGCAAGGTGCACCATACGAGGAGTTTGAAAGGCCTCTTCCCCAACTGGTGGATCCTTCTATTCTACAGGATTTTGAGGATAGCTTTAGCCTAACTCAGGTGGGACACTGGAGTACGCCCTTTCTTGTGTATGGCGCAGGATAGCATGCATGCTTGTATTTGACTGTTGGGCACTGTAAATCTATCTAGCAGCCCAGAAAATAAATAAAATAAATAAATAGTACGCCTTGTTACGAGACGTGAGGTTGAGAGGGCCAGCCTGTTTGCTAGCACTGGGGCCAATTACCAACCACCAACCACCAACCACCAAGCAAGGTATGAGGTTGGGGGGGCCAGCCCGTTTGCTAGCACTGGGGCCAACTACCAACCACCAACCACCAAGCAAGGTATGAGGTTGGGGGGGCCAGCCCGTTTGCTAGCACTGGGGCCAACTACCAACCACCAACCACCAAGCAAGGTATGAGGTTGGGGGGGCCAGCCCGTTTGCTAGCACTGGGGCCAACTACCAACCACCAACCACCAAGCAAGGTATGAGGTTGGGGGGGCCAGCCCGTTTGCTAGCACTGGGGCCAACTACCAACCACCAACCACCAAGCAAGGTATGAGGTTGGGGGGGCCAGCCCGTTTGCTAGCACTGGGGCCAACTACCAACCACCAACCACCAAGCAAGGTATGAGGTTTGGGGGGCCAGCCTGTTTGCTAGCACTGGGGCCAACTACCAACCACCAACCACCAAGCAAGGTATGAGGTTGGGGGGGCCAGCCTGTTTGCTAGCACTGGGGCCAACCACTTTTTAAAAACTGATCTATCCTGCAGCCGAGTATTCAACAGGATTTTTCTTTTCAGCTTTTCATAGCAGCTTCCAGGCATCTCCCTGAGCCGGCCACTGGGCCGAAGAGAACTATTTCAGCAGTTCTGGACAGCTGATTATGCCAGTTTCAATGTGCACAATGTTGCGCTAGGTTTGACTGAATAGCCAGTTAAGGGAGCTACGTAGAACCTGCTGCTCGTAGCTGAAAATAAAAACACAGTGGTGCATCACTTGCAACGTGCTTGCAAACGGTATCGCATCAATATCACACATTTGGAGTCCAGGAGGAAACCAATAAAATGTGATCATCATTATCATCATCATCATCAATAACGTCTGTGCTGTGTACAGTTCCCAAACGAATTGCCACTGACTTAAGAGTTCTTACATCACCCATACATGCGCTGACCCAAATACTCCCCTCCATTTTTGTTATGGCAGGACTTTTATTCTAATGGAGACAACAAGTTCACTCCGGAAGGAGCACCATTCGTTGCCTCCATCTCAGAGGGCCGAGTGACCGGCGTGTTAGGTGCTGTATACGACGGCCAAGGAAACCTCTTCTCTGAGCTAGACCCCTCAGCCGTCATTGCCCCTGAGTTGGTGGCGGCTTTCACTGGCGACAAGTGCAAGCGCTTCAAGCGGTTGGCCACTGGCATTCAGAAATACGGCCACATGTACTACCACTTCTTGCAAGAGGTGCTGCCTCAAGTGCTCATGTTGAAGCCGTTCTTGGATGAAGACACTAAGCTGCTCATGTTTGGTGCTAGCTACGAGCAAGGGTGGTTGGATTTGATCGGCATCCCCTCAAGCATGATCGAGATCTATGACCCCAGTGAGATCTACTGTGCTGAAGAGCTCCTTGTTCCGAGCAGCACAACTGTCATCACCCCTTCCAAGGAGGGCTTCATGAGACTGCGAGATGCCGTTGGGGCGTCCGATGCCCTGCCAGTGGAGGAGCGCAACCTCATCATCTACTGCTCTCGCGAGGGCGCAGCAGAGAGGCAGGTTGCCAATGAGGAGCAGATGCTTGACGAGGTAAAGAGCCACTTCCCTTCCGAGGAGTTTGTTGTCTTCAGTGGTGCAGGCATGTCCCCTGCTAATACTGTCTCACTGTTCAAGCGTGCCAAGGTTGTGGTGGGTGTGCACGGTGCTGGCATGTCACATGTCACCTTTGCAGCACCCGGGACTGCTGTGGTGGAGCTTCTGTTCATGGCTGATCCTCCTCTGATGTTCTGGCATGCCTCTGGGGCCATTGGCTTGCGCTACGTCATGCTCCCTCTGCCCCAATCCTGGTGGTTGGATAGCCACGTGGATGTTCCCAGGCAGGACTTGCTTGATGTCATGTCCCTGGCTCTTGGCCTAAAGGACACCACTGGCTGCCCTTCAGGCTCTGCCATGGTTGAGGGTGAGTGCGAGCAGTGCCATGCTGGCACATACCGCTTTGCTCCCGGCTCTGCTTCATGCCTGCCCTGTCCAGCTGGCAAGGTGTCCCCCGACGCTGGAGCTGGCTCCTGCAGCATCTGCCCCAAGTCCACCATCTCAGACAAGGGAGTGGAGTGTATTGCCTGCTACGAGGGCTACAACACACTCTTCCCTGGCTCATCCCAGGCAGATCAGTGCAAGTCTCAGGACGAGCTTGACACGATCTTGGGTTCCATGTTCACCCCAAGCAAGCTGGCAAAGAAGTTGGTTGCTGTGCCTGCTCTTGAGCGCCAAGCACGCAGTGTGGAGCACCGACTCAGCAGGAGTTTCTTCTTCCGCAGCCTCCTGGCGAAGGATCTCTCAGACATCCGCTCATCACAGCTGCGAATGCTATATGTCCTTTTTCAAAGCCAAGCCCAGCCATTACAAGGACCTGCATCACACACGGTGATGACAGATGAGAATGAAGCCGTGCAACGTGGGAGCTACTCCAATGGACGCCGCTTGGCTTCCTATGGTGGCCGTGTGCTGAACAGCTATGGCTCTCGGCAACTAGCCAGCTATGGCACGAGGCAGCTAACCAGCTATGGCACAAGGCAACTCTCTGGCTACGGATCAAGGCGATCACTGAGCACCTATGGCACCAGGCAACTCTCTGGCTACGGATCAAGGCGATCACTGAGCAGCTATGGCACCAGACAACTTTCTGGCTATGGCTCAAAGCGATCACTGAGCAGCAGAGGCCTATTGAGCTATGGATCATCAGTAGCAGCCAAGTCCGTCCACCGTCACCTGCAAAGCTACGGAAGCCAATTGCCAGCTGTCGCCAGCACCCAGCCTGTAGCATCAGACCAACACAGCTCCATGCTCATGCTCGGGTCACTCTACCACCGTCTGCTTATAGCATTCACCAAATCAAAGATTAACTAATCGATTGGCCAGGTCGTTTGGTTTATGATTATTTTGCATCTCAGTATTTTGAATGTTTGTAGGATGGTGTAGCAGCTTTTTTCGTGCGTGTGCAAATTGATTTCTTTAATTTGCATGGACACCTTGCATTCAGGGTATGTGTATAGTTCCGTACTACACAGCTGTAGACGTATGAGTCCATCCAGAAGAACTTATTAGTCCACACGGACTAATAAATATGCAAGTCATATCCAACCAGGGTACTACATTTTGTCAAATTGGTCAGTGCTTTGTAGTGCAAAAAGCGCAAAACTGTGCGCTGCGCCCCCACAGGCAGTTGAACGAAACGCGCAGTGGGGCTCAAAAAGCGCATTGTAGTACCCTGTATCTAACTTCATCCACTGATGAAAATTATATTATTTGTTACCAATATGGGAACACCAATATTGTGCAGAGTTTCACATGCTGAGTGTTTATCGAACGAAATGTATTACTGTGCATATACTCTAGTGACGTTCGAGATGCTGATATGCATCGATGGCCAGGGACATAATTCGCCGCGCGTTAAGCACTTGGGTTGGGTTGCAAGTTTTTGAACTAATAGAGGTAGTTTTAACCTATGAATGTCCTATCAAGATAGGAACGATAATTATTGCTAGAATTTTCTTGCAAATATTGAAATATGATGTAATGACTACCGTATATGGGACTGCAGTGCAGTACTGCACAGCGTGCACAGGTCGCCTCCCTCCTCCCTGGAGCCTATGACAGCAGGAGTGTACAATTACAGTAGCAGCAACAAGCAGGCTAGCAAGTTATTAATTAAACAAGCGAAAAAACGCACCAACTACGAATCAACGGCACATACAAACTAGAGCCTTTTCCATCTCACAAAGTGGGTATCTGATAGAAATGAGGTTAGGGGCTAGATTGTGTTCTCGTGGCTTTTTGCTAAGGGCCGCCCCACCTGGGGGGGCGGGTCATAGCCCCCCCCCCCCATCCCCCCCTGCCCCAGAGAGATTGGTGGTCCGACGGGTGCAGCGCCCAATTTTTTTTTTATGGGGTCTATCCCAGGGTACTACTAAGCCCGCGCGGCAGCGCGGTGCCGCACTGCCTTTTTGAGCCCCTCTGCGCGTTTCGCGCAGTTTTTTCAACTCCCTGTGGGCGCAGCGTGCAATTTTTGCGCTTTTTGCACCAAAAAGCGCTGAACAATTTGACGTTTGTGCGCTTTAAGCGCTGAACAATTTGGCAAGAAGTAGTACCCTAGTCTGTCCCCAAACACCCAGAATCATGCCTATCTACCTGAGCTCTGCTGCCTGAGACGCAACCAATTGTATAGCCTGCGTCCTGCAACGAGTTTAGAGTGTGTGTGTGTGTGTGTGTCTGTGGGTGGGTGGGTGGGTGGGTGGGTGGGGGGGGGTATGTGGTGGTATGTGGTTTGTGGTGGTGGGTGGTGGGTCTATGGTTGGTGGTGATGGTGGTGGTGGGTTCATGGTTGGTGGTGGTGGTGGGGTGGTGGGGTATGTGGTGTGTGGTGGTGTGTGGTGGTGATGGAGGGTGTATGGGTGGTGGTGTTGGTGGTGGTGGTGGGTGTATGGGTGGTGGTGGTGGTGGTGGGTGGGTGGTGGTGGTGGTGGTGGTGGTGTGTGTGTGTGTGGTGTTGGTGGTGGTGGGTGTATGGTAGGTGGTGTTGGTGGTGGTTGGTGGGTGTATGGTAGGTGGTGTTGGTGGTGGTTGGTGGGTGTATGGTTGGTGGTGGTTGGTAGTGGTTGGTGGTTAATTTATCTAGTATATTATTGCAGAACTGTAGAGAGAAAAAGTAGCCCTAGGAACAGAAGCTAGAAAAGGCCATACACAATATAGGCAGGAACAGTGGCGAGAAACAATGTAGGTAGGAAGGGCCAGACATAATATAGGTAGAAAAAGCCATACTCAAAATAGGCAGGAACAGTGGCTAGAAATCACGAGGTAGAAAAGGCCAGAAATAAGATAGGTAAAAAAAGCCAGAAAGAATATTGGTAAAAACAGCAGCTAGACACAATAGGTAGACACAATAGGACACAATAGGCCAGAAACAATAGAGGTAGAAAAAGGCCAGAAATAAGGAGAGGGCAGAGAGGAAGGGTAGATAGGGGCGCGGTCAGGTTGGCGAGGAAGGCCCCCAGCAGCCAGGTTGTACTCGCTCGTACCCAGCAGGTACTCTCCTCCTCCTCCTGCATGTGTACATCTGCCGACCGATCTCAGCGACCCGACACTCAGACTGCACTACGCATCGCCGTGCGCAACTTCTGGGCTATTGAAGCCAGGCCCTTCGCATACATGTGGTCAGAAGTAGCATTCGCTGCAAAACTTAAATATCCGGGTATCAAGCTTTCGCGCACAGAGCGCCTCGCACACGGAGCCAGTGCGCCACAATCGCAGCCTAACTTACTGCCCTTCCGAAAACCTTTCTCCACTATCCGAGGCAGGCTCGGTCGTCACATTTTTCAGGTCCAGACGTTTTTTGTCCGGGTGCACCCACGTGGCAGCTAGGTTGGATCTTCGGCGCTGAACGGCGGTTGGTCGGCGCCCATTGGCACGCAAGATGCAGCAGTGCATGGAGGGATGCTGCAGTGCTTGGAGAGATGTAGCATGCAGCATCTGGAGCAGACAGCAGGAGAGCTGCAGCTTGGCTCCACCCCATGCATGGCAGCATGCATGGCCATCCCCGCCAAGGAGGATAGCTCTGGCTTGTCCTTTGTGGGCGTTAGATAGCTGAATGTTTGGCCATTTCAGTAGCTTCTAGGCAGCTGACCAGATCGCTAAAGAATGAAGAGTCGGGGGTTCGACTCCCCCTTCGGTCGCTCTTGGCGTTGCAGGTCGTCGTCAACCGCGATGGTAGCTTGTCCAGTTGAGGTATGAGACCGCTCCCCACCCGCGTACGACGGGCTCCCTTAACACCACGCCCCACCAGGCGTTATCATTACCATTATCTAGGCAGCTCCCTAAGACAGACAGCCATTGGTCTGAGCATGCAGTTGGTCTATCAGTGAGTGAGTGTGTGTGGGTGTCTAGCATTGCTGGGATTTTCTATTCGGTAGTAGTTTGCATGCATGCATATTCTAGCTAGATTGGAGCATTCAGTTCTTGCTGTGTAATTTTATTTCTGTGTGTGTCTATCAGTGTGGGTGTGAGTGTGTGTACCCTTCTTGTTTAGTTCGCTCGCGTAGCGCGGGCTTTTTTTAGGGACCGTCGTAGAAGCAGAAATTTGTTTGAGAGCTCATCCCAGGCAGATTAGTGCAAGTCTCAGGACGAGCTTGACACGATCTTGGGTTCCATGTTCACCCCAAGCAAGCTGGTGAATAAGTTGATTGCTGTGCCTACTCTTGAGCGCCAAGCACGCAGTGTGGGGCACCGACTCAGCTGGAGTTTCTTCTTCCGCAGCCCCCTGGCGAAGGATCTCTCAGACATCTGCTCATCACAGCTGCGAATGCTCGATGTCCTTTTCCAAAACCAAGCCCAGCCATCACAAGGACCTGGATCACACACGGTGATGACAGATGAGGTTGAAGCCGTGCAACGTGGGAGCTACTCCAATGGACGCCGCTTGGCTTCCTATGGTGGCCGTGTGCTGAACAACTATGGCTCTCGGCAACTAGCCAGCTATGGCACGAGGCAGCTAACCAGCTATGGCACCAGGCAATTAGCCAGCTATGGCACGCGGCAACTAACCAGCTATGGCACCAGGCAACTAGCCAGCTATGGCACGCGGCAGCTAACCAGCTATGGCACCAGGCAACTCTATGGCTACGGATCAAGGCGATCACTGAGCAGCTATGTCACCAGACAACTTTCTGGCCATGGCTCAAAGCGATCACTGAGCAGCAGAGGCCTATTGAGCTATGGATCATCAGTAGCAGCCAAGTCCGTCCACCGTCACCTGCAAAGCTACAGAAGCCAATTGCCAGCTGTCGCCAGCACCCAGGCGGCCTGTGGCATCAAACCAACACAGCTCCATGCTCATGCTCTGGTCATTCTACCACCGTCTGCTTAAAGCATTCACCAAATCAAAGATTAACTAATCTCAATAATACTTTGAATTGTGGGGGATGTTTGTATCCGACATACATCGGTCCCTGAGTTGGCATAATGCACACCGGTACCTGTTCCCTCCAGGTCCCGTGTTGCCTGCCGCCAGGCCATAGACTAGCTGTAGCCTGCACGTGACTTGCAGTCCGCATCCAACTTCAATATGATTGCGCCTGTTGCGCCTATTAGCTATCTTCCCCTATCGTCTTATACTGTGTAAACTACTACGACTGAAATACAAGACCAGATATCTGGGGGAACGCTGACGGAGTTTGTTGTAGACCGGATTCTATACCGGCTACTGAGTGGCTAAGTGCAGCACCCGTGTCCGCCAGGACCGGGGGTCCTATGATCCTATCGTGCAGTACTACTGTACTGCCGCCCACTCCTATATCAGTTCGCTGCCGGTGACTATAACTAGCTCCGGCTTGCGCTATGGTGTCCTTAACTTCACGTCCTGTGAGTAATTGTATTACACGGATGTAACAATTTCAATTTCAATTTCAATATCAGTCCGCTGCGGCGGTGAGTATCTATCGAATGCTATACCGTGTAGCATCAATCAGATGCTAGTCTACAGTCTCACTCTACATAGTACGAAAGAGTTATCACCCTCACCCCTCTGGTTATAAGTTGCGGGTGGAACTCTCCGCCACTATGGGCCCATGGTGTTGCATGAAGTCACTGGTTCCTTTCCTTACAAAATACCCTGGCTCCAACTTGACCTCGAACTTGGTTACATAGCTCCAGCCAGCAATCTGGCTGCCCGTCGTCTTCGGCAGTTACATATTCCCCCGGATCGAAAGACATTTGTGAACGCCATGAGTCACAAATAACATACCGGGACGATGGCGATGTATGTATGTTGTTACAGTCCAGGGGTAACCAAATAGGCTAAAGGGACTTGCCCAACCTTCGTATCAGGTGGGGCTAAAACGAAACAACAGTGACCCCCCCTTCCCCCCCAAAACCAAATCAGGTGGATGTTATAAATTAGTATGGCGTACATTTTATGACGATTCATGTAGTCTTCTTCTTCTCTATTTATGCTCCAACCTTGCTGCTGCTTTTAATATGCACACCCACAAACATGCTGATGGCTGTCTTCATCTCAGCCTCACTAGCTGTAGGCAGGGCACGGCTGAAGTACTCAGCCACAGCAAGCCTCACTCCGTGGTGCTGCCTCGACACCAACTTCAACAAGGACGCTGTCACCTCCGCAGACATCAGGCCAGGCTCGGATTGAGATTCACCACCACCACCACCATCAAATCCATCACCGCCAAGCGTGCGACACAAGATGTTGATGGCGGTCATGAGCACTCCGTCTCTAGTAGCCAAGTGCCAAGTGTTATCTGCAGCGGCCTTCCCCGAGGGCTGCTGCAAACTCCCACCACCACCACCACCACGAGAGGAGGAGGAGGAACGATTGCCCTCCTGCCGAGGCTCACAACACTGGGCAGCTGCATTCGCTGTGATGATGAAGATGCAGAAGTCGACTAGGCTTTTCCACAGGCTGCTGCTGCAACTCTCCCTAGATCCACCTAAATCCGTGCTTTTCTCAGCCTCCACGAACTGCCTCAGGATTTCTAGGCCTGCAGTGGCAGCCTCTAACTCCAGCCTCACCAACCCCAAGTCAGGCTCATCACTGACATCGCTGCTGAGAAGCATAACACGCGTGGGGCCCATGCTAGCCCTAGCCTCCGATGCCTCTGTCTTCCCCTGAGAGGAGCAGGCCTTGGGGGACGTGTTGCCCAGCATGGCGGTATCCAGGTCAGACGCCTTTTGATGGCCTGCATCACCCTCACCCCGCCCCCCTCCGGTGCTCCGGTCGCCCTCCCCGCGAGCTGCAGCGGCCTTGTCCTGCTTCCGGGAGCGTGAAGCTGACTCAGACACCCGCTCGAGGGCTGTGGACAAGGAGCCGGCTTCAAGTATCCCGTCAGCCACGTCCTCGTCTGTCTCAGAGTCTCCGTGCATAGGAGGCGGCGCTTCTGTGACGCTGTTGGTATCACTATCCGCCTGGCGGGCGGTCAGGATCGGCTGGATGTGCACCTTGGAAGCGGTGGAAGAGTTCACATGCGAACTGGCACCGGCGATGTCGGTGCAAGGGGACTCAGTCCACAGCTGCCACCCTCGCCCCCAGTCCCCCGCAACCTCAACACCCTCGGTGAGATTGAAGTGCATGAGTGTGCGTACGTTCCTGACCAGGATGTCGGCGATGAGGGACTGGACCTGTGTGGATGTGCACAGCTTGTGGATGTGCACCAGCAGGCGCTGCATGATCAGCAGCGTGTGGCTCCGTTGCTGCAGCTGCTTGCGCGGGACATCCAGCAGGGGGCTCTTGATTCCTGCCATTCCAGGCATGGAGGTAGACACACCTGGACAGCATGCTGCAGGGTGGTGGTGGTTGGTTGGGTGGTTGGGTGAAGGGTATTGTTGTTGTGATGTTGTTGGTGGTGGCATGTGGCTCCGTTGCTGTAGCTGCTTGTGCGGGACATCCAGCAGGGGCCTCTTGATTCCCGCCATTCCCGGCATGGAGGTAGACACCCCTGAGCAGCATGCTGCAGGGTTGTGGTGGGCGGTTGGGTGGTTGGGTGCAGAGTGTTGTTGTTGGGTGGGTGGTTTGTTGGGTGGTTGGGTGCAGGGTGGTGTTGGTGGGCGGGTGGTTGGGTGGTTGGGTGCTGGGTGGTGTTGGTGGGTGGGTGGTTTGTTGGGTGGTTGGGTGCAGGGTGGTGTTGGTGGTTGGGTGGTTGGGTGTTGTTGTTGTTGTTGTTGGAGTTGTTGGTGGGTGGTTGGGTGTTGATGGTGGAGGTTTGTGATAAGCATCACATTTTGTGATTAGCATCATCAGCGACTCACCTGGTGCTGTGGAGCGCATCTGATGTGGATCCAAAACATGTGTGGGTGTTGTTGTTGGGTTCTGTTCGTGTTGTTGGGTGGTTGGTGTTGCTGGTGGGTGTACGTTGTTTGTGTAATTCGTGTTGTTGGTGGGTGTTGTTGGTGGTTAGTGATTATCATCACCATCGACTCACCCGGTGCCGTGGAGTGCCTCTGATGTGGATCCAACAGACTGCCGTCTGATCCCTCCACCTCCCGTGCAAGCTGCCGGCACCTCCTCACCAGCCCCATCACGTCCTGAATCTCTGCTGCAGCCGTGCTCTCTAGCACGCTGAGCAGATGGGCCCAGTACACCGGCTCCTTCTGCACTGCCAGCCACTGGTGGGTGTGGGGTGGGTGGGTGGGGGTGAGGGGTGTGTGGGGTGAGGGCGGGGGTGTGTGGGTTGGGGTGGATGGGGTGTGTGTGGGGGGGGGGAGGGGGGGAGGGGAAGCCATCGAGCTCTCTAGTATGTTGAGCAGATGGGCCCAGTACACCGGCTCCTTCTGCACTGCCAGCCACTGCAGCAGGGGTTAGTTGGTTTGGTTTGGTTTGGTTGAGTTGGTTGATGTTTTTGGTGGTTGAGGGTTTAGATATAGGTGGTTTATGGTTATTGTGAGTTAGGTCATGGTGGTTTAGGTGGTTTAGGTGGTTTAGGTTAAGGTGGTTAATGTGGTTTAGGAAAAGGTGGTTTAGGAAGCTGGTCAGCACTTCGGTTTAGGTGGTTTAGGGTTTAGGTGGTTTAGGTTAAGGTGGCTTAGGTGGTTTAGGAAAAGAAGTTCTGACCAGCTTCCCCTTGCTTGTGACAGGGGCTCCAGACCACGAATCTCTCGTTTCGACGATTGGCTCGATGGTTGAGTTCGTTGAAATCAGGCAGAAGGTGCGGGGTTCAGATCCCTACGAGTGCGCCTTAGTGTTCGCGGTCGCTGTCAACCGCCATGGTAGCACTGTCCAGGTAAAGTAGCAGCCCGTTCTCAACTGCCGGAAGTAGCACTGTCCAGGTAAAGTAGCAGCCCGTTCTCAACTGCCGGAAGACAGGGCTCCCTTAATCCCATGCCCCACCAGGCGGTATCATTATTACCTGAGACAGGTGCTCCAGCTCGCTACCTGCTCCAGACCGCTCATGCTGGCCACGGCAAAGGGCTTGGTGCCGTGCCGGAACCAGTCGAGGGCAGTGGACGCTAGCGCCCCACGCACAAAAAAGTGCTGACCAGCTAATTGCTGACCAATTCCCCTTACCTGAGACAGGTGCTCCAGACCGCTCATGCTGGCCACGGCAAAGGGCTTGGTGCCGTGCCGGAACCAGTCGAGGGCAGTGGACGCTAGCGCCCCAAGCACAAAAAAGTGCTGACCAGTTAATTGCTGACCAATTCCCCTTACCTGAGACAGGTGCTCCAGACCGCTCATGCTGGCCACGGCAAAGGGCTTGGTGCCATGCCGGAACCAGTCGAGGGCGGTGGAAGCTAGCGCCCCGAGCATCTCGGTCCTGTGCCCGGGAGGCACCGCATCCATCTGGTCGATAAATCTGTGTAGGTAGCCCTCCATGATCTCCAGCTCCTCCAGAGTGGACGCGGAATCGCCGTGTGTGTGAGTGTGTGTGGCGGGGATTGTGTGCGTGTGTGTGGTGTGCCTGTCTCCCTTGTGTGAACCATGTGAAGGTGTAGAGGAGGGAAGCTCTCTGCCATTTGAGCGGGGAGAGTTTAGTACTTGGGGGGGGTCAGGTGCTGGCATTTGGAAGAGGTGCGGCATGATGTGGCCCATCACGTAGTGCCATGCGGCTGGGCTGAGGTTGTGGCCGTAAGTGTCCATGAGATTGAAGAGGGCGCGGGAGGCAGCAGTAGCGACAGCAGGGCGCTCGCACTCAGACAGCTCGTTCAGGCAGCCCAAGAGGAGGAGCCAAGGGTCGACAGCGTGATCGGGTGGGTGGCCTGGTGCAAGGGGTAGTGTGGAAGTGTAGTGTTACCAGTGGCAGTGGCGACAGCAGGGCGCTCGCACTCGGACAGCTCCTTCAGGGAGCCAAATAAGAGGAGCCAAGGGTCGACAGCGTGATCGGATGGGTGGCCTGGTGCAAGAGGTAGCGTGGAAGTTGAGGGTTAGCAGTGGCAGTGCAGGGCCCAGTGGCAGTGCAGGGTACAGGAGCAGTGGCAAAGCAGGGCGCTCGCACTCGGACAGCTCCTTCAGGCAGGCCAAGAGAAGGAGCCAAGGGTCGACAGCGTGATCGGGTGGGTGGTTTGGTGCAAGGGGTAGTGTTAGCATTGGCATTGGCATTGGCAGTGGCGACAGAAGGGTGGTACCCCTCGGACAGCTCGTTCAGGCAGCCCCAGAGGAGGGACCAAGGGTCGACAGCGTGCTAGGGTGGGTGGCATGGTGCAAGAGGTAGTGTAGATTTGTAGTGTTAGCAGTGGCAGTGGCGCTCCCCCTCGGACAGCTCAGTCAGGCAGCCTCGTGCAAGAGGCAGTGAGGGGTTAGGTTGGGGAGGTGAGTGGGGGGTTATGTGTAGTGTTAGCAAGGAGGACTTAAGTGAAAAGTGTATGTAGGCCCTGCGTTGCATCTTCCGAGGGTTGCCTTGTAGCACTCATCTCCCCACTGCCCTAGGCCAACTGCCAAAATGTACGTTTCCAACAAAACAGACACTCCAAAAGCTACCTTTCAGACACGAACACACAACTTTTTGAACTACACCAGTGACTTGCCCCCAGGCTCCGTTCTACTCTCCTACCGGGCACTAGGTTTGACGGTGCGTGATCGAGTGATGGTGAGTTTTCTTGGTTGGCTTGGCCCTGCGCCTCCGAGGGTTGCCTTGTAGCACTCACCTCCCCACTGCCTTTGGACAACTGCCCTGCAAAAGTAACCTTCTGAACAACACCATTGACTCTTCCCCAGGCTTTGTCCTACTCTCCTACCTGGCTCTGGACTGGACGGTGCGTGATAGAGAGATCCTCCGTTGGATTGGCCCTGCACCGCAGCTTCTGAGGGTTGCCTTGTAGCACTCATCTCCCCACTGCCCTTGGACAACTGCCCAGGCAACTGCCAACCGCCCTTGGCCAGCCGACATGCGAAAGACTCCACTATCTCGACTGACGCTAGACAGGAGACGTTGTTGCTTACTTTGCTGCTGATGACAGCCTTGCAGGTCTCTATCACATCTCGCAGGTGGCTCACGCTTCCTTTGGCCAACTCCTGGTGCAGCACATGATTGATTGATCAGTTGGTTGATTGCCTGGTTGAGTTTTTGTATTGATTGTTCAGCTTGGAATACGATCATGAAGTTGGTTGGTTGGTTGGCTGGGCTCTATCACATCCCACAGGTGGCTCAAGCTCCCTTTGGCCAACTCCTGGTGCAGCACATATTGCTTGGTAGATAAATTGATTAGTTGATTTATATATTGATTGATTAGCTGATTAATTAGTTGATTCATTTATTGATTGATTAGCTGATTTTTTTATTGGTTAATTAATTTACTAGTTGGTTGATTGATTGGTTAATTAATTTATTAATTGAATTATTGATTGATTAGTTGGTTGATTGCTTGGTTAATTAATATATTTTGTATTCATCCGGATTTATCAATTGATTGCTCAGCTTGGAATATGATCATGAAGTGGTTGGTTGGTTGGTTGGCTGGTCTCTATCACATCCAACAAGTGGCTTAAGCTCACTTTAGCCAACTCCTGGTGCAGCACATGATTGATTGATTGATTAGTTGGTTTATTTATTTATTGGTTGATTAATTGTATTTGCATTTATATATTTAATGATTGTCCAGCTTGGAATACAATCACGGACTTGGTTGGTTGGCTGGTTGGTTGGTTGGCAGGTCTCTATGACATCCCGCAGGTGGCTCAGGCTCCCTTTGGCCAACTCCTGGTGCAGCACATGCTTGATTGGGTGAATTATTGATTGATTAGTTTATTTATTGCTTGATTTATTGATTGATTAGTTTATTTATTGCTTGCTTGCTTGATTTATTGCTTGCTTGATTGGTTGCTTGCTTGATTTATTATTTAGTTGGTTGCTTGGTTGGTTGCTTGGTTGATTAATTGATTATATATTAATTGATTGATTCTTCAGCTTGGATCGCCGCTTTGAAAGTCTTCAACTTATTACATTTAAGTCCATAGATCCCTCTGACCGGAAAAAAGCTTTACCCCCCCCCCCCCCCCCCCCCCCCCCCCAGTTATACCTGGTGCTGTCCAGGCACCACCAGCTTCAGCGTCAACGACTGCTGTTCAGGCACCACCAGCTTCACCAGGCACCACCAGCTTCAGCGTCAACGACTGCTGGTCAACCAGCTCTGATGCATCCCTCTCCGCTCTGTGAAGCAGCTCCATTCTATCATTTTTATTTCTATTATTATTATTATTATTATTTACATTTATATTCGTATTATTTATGCCTGTATGATTTATATTTATATTTATATTATTCATATTTACATTATTTATATTTGCATTGTTTGCATTATTTATGTTCCTTTTTCACCTGGTGCAGCGCAGGCACCACCAGCTTCAGCGTCGTCAACGACTGCTCCACCACGAGCTCTGAGGGATCCCTGGCCGCCCTGTGGAGCAGCTCCAGCAGAATGTGCCAGCCACTGTGTAGAGGGGGTAGGGGGAAGCTGGTCAGGTTGGTTGGGTTGGTTGATCGCACAGAGACTGGATCACCGCTGTGTTCAGGGTAGGGGGAAGTTGGTAAGGTTGGTTGGGTTGGTTGGATAGGTTGATCACGCAGAGACTGGATCACCGCTGTGTTCAGGGTAGGGGGAAGTTGGTTGGTTTGGGTTGGTTGGGTTGGTTGATCGCGCAGAGGACCACTCCTCCATATTTACTGTCAGAAATAAGTGCGGATTTGGAAAGGTCTCGTCGAGTCTGTGTCACTTATGTGCTTAATTGTATCAGAAACTAAAAGCTGAGGAAATTTCGACCTCACATTTCACCAGAGGCAGATTTCACCAGAGGAAATTTCTGTAAGCGGCTGGACCCCCCCCCCCCCCCCCCCCCCACAACACACACACTTTTTTTGTGGGTCGATATCTACCCCCCCCCCCCCCCCCCGCCCCCCCCGACACATGTTTCGATTTTTTTATGGTTTCGGGGCTAACAGCGCCTTCAGGCCCGATTCCGACATACGTTACACGAGCAACTTTTTAGCACCCCCCCTGAAAAAAACAGAAATAAACAGTGCCCCTATCTGTGTAAAAGAGTAAAAACAAGTGCCCGTACAAGATACCTGTGTAAAAGCAAAACGGTAAAAAAACAAAAAGTGCCCTTACCTGAGTTAAAGAAAAAAGAAGCAAAAAAACACAGAAAAACAGTGCCCCTACCTGTGTGCAGAGATGACCTGGTGCAGACACGCGTTGGTGATACCTGTGTAAAAACATAAGTGCCCCCACCTGCCCCTAACAGTGTAAACAAGCAGAAGAAGAAAAACAAGTGTCCCTACCTGTGTAAAGAGATGCCCTGTTGCAGACAAAAGTGCCCCTACCTGTGTAAAGAGATGCCCTGTTGCAGACAAAAGTGCCCCTACCTGTGTAAAGAGATGCCCTGTTGCAGACAAAGTGCCCCTACCTGTGTAAAGAGATGCCCTGTTGCAGACAAAAGTGCCCCTACCTGTGTAAAGAGATGCCCTGTTGCAGACAAAAGTGCCCCTACCTGTGTAAAGAGATGCCCTGTTGCAGACAAAAAGTGCCCCTACCGTGTAAAGAGATGCCCTGTTGCAGACAAAAGTGCCCCTACCTGTGTAAAGAATGTGCCCCTACATGTGTAAAGAGATGCCTGTTTGCAGACAAAAGTGCCCCTACCTGTGTAAAGAGATGCCTGTTGCAGACAAAAGTGCCCCTACCGTGTAAAGAGATGCCCTGTTGCAGACAAAAGTGCCCCTACCTGTGTAAAGAGATGCCCTGTTGCAGACAAAAGTGCCCCTACCTGTGTAAAGAGATAGCCCTGTTGCAGACAAAAGTGCCCCCTACGTGTAAAGAGATGCCCTGTTGCAGACAAAAGTGCCCCCTACCTGTGTAAAGAGATGCCCTGTTGCAGACAAAAGTACCCCTACCTGTGTAAAGAGATGCCCTGTTGCAGACAAAAGTGCCCCTACCTGTGCAAAGAGATGCCCTGTTGCAGGACAAAGTGCCCCTACCTGTGTAAAGAGATGCCCTGTTGCAGACAAAAGTGCCCCTACCTGTGTAAAGAGATGCCCTGTTGCAGACAAAAGTGCCCCTACCTGTGTAAAGAGATGCCCTGTTGCAGACAAAAGTGCCCCTACCTGTGTAAAGAGATTGCCCTGGTGCCAGACAAAAGGGCCCTCCGGTGTAAAGAGATGCCCTGGTGAAGACAAAAAGTGCCCATACATGTGTAAAGAGATATGCCATGTTGCAGACAAAAAGTGCCCCCTACTGTGTAAAGAGATGCCCTGTTGCAGACAAAAGTGCCCTACCTGTGTAAAGAGATGCCCTGTTGCAGACAAAAGGGCCCCTACCTGTGTAAAGAGATGCCCTGTTGCAGACAAAAGTGCCCCTACCTGTGTAAAGAGATGCCCTGTTGCAGACAAAAGTGCCCCTACCTGTGTAAAGAGATGCCCTGTTGCAGACAAAAGTGCCCCTACCTGTGTAAAGAGATGCACTGTTGCAGACAAAAGTGCCCCTACCTGTGTAAAGAGATGCCCTGTTGCAGACAAAAGTGCCCCTACCTGTGTAAAGAGATGCCCTGTTGCAGACAAAAGTGCCCCTACCTGTGTAAAGAGATGCCCTGTTGCAGACAAAAGTGCCCCTACCTGTGTAAAGAGATGCCCTGTTGCAGACAAAAGTGCCCCTACCTGTGTAAAGAGATGCCCTGTTGCAGACAAAAGTGCCCCTACCTGTGTAAAGAGATGCCCTGTGCGACAAACAAAGGCCCCTACCTGTTGTAAAGAGATGCCCTGTTGCAGACAAAAGTGCCCCTACCTGTGTAAAGAGATGCCCTGTTGCAGACAAAAGTGCCCCTACTGTGTAAAGAGATGCCCTGTTGCAGACAAAAGTGCCCCTACCTGGGTAAAGAGATGCCTTGTTGCAGACAAAAAGTGCCCCTAATGTGTTAAAGAGATGCCCTGTTGCAGACAAAAGTGCCCTAACCGGTGTTAAAGAGATGCCTTGTTGCAGGCAAAGTGCCCTACTGTGTAAAGGATGCAAGTTGCAGAAAAAGTGCCCCTACCTGTGTAAAGAGATGCCCTGGTGCAGACAAAAAGTGCCCTACCGTGTAAAGAGTCACATTCAGCCAATGCTACTTCAACCGAAGGCGGCTGAGAGAAGAAATATGTAAAAAGAGGAAGAACAGAATGCATAGAGGACCGAACTGGGTCCATGTCATTTGCACCGTCCGTTGGGATGATGATTTAATTATATTGAAGAATTTCATAATCAATGTAGCACAAACTCAGGGCCCCCATGGGTCAAAAAATTGTTTGGGGTTCAGTTCATCAATGCTTTTTCTTTTCGGCCCTTCCATTCACGGTTGGGCAAGTCCCTTCAGCCTATTTGGCCGAACCCTGGACTGTAACATTCATACAGAGGACTGAACCTGGTCCATATCATTTGCACCGTCCGACTTGGCCAAAACTACAAGCAAGGCTCCCTTCCAGGGATTTTTTTCCAAACATATATTCTGATCGAAATACGCGACATATTTTTCCAAACATATGTTCTGATCGAAATACGAGACATATTTTTCCAAACATATGTTCTGATCGAAATACAAGACATATTTTTCCAAACATATGTTCTGATCGAAATACGAGACATATTTTTCCAAACATATGTTCTGATCGAAATACAAGACATATTTTTCCAAACATATATTCTGATCGAAATACAAGACATATTTTTCCAAACATGTATTCTGATCGAAATACAAGACATATTTTTCCAAACATATGTTCTGATCGAAATACAAGACATATTTTTCCAAACATATGTTCTGATCGAAATACGAGACATATTTTTCCAAACATATGTTCTGATCGAAATACAAGACATATTTTTCCAAACATATATTCTGATCGAAATACAAGACATATTTTTCCAAACATATATTCTGATTGGAATACGAGTCCTTGATTTGGCCAAAATTGCCGGAATAAGAAACCTATGTATTTTATTTAAACTGAAATCAAGGGCCCTGAAAACGTATGTGGGGAGGCACACGCTGTTAATCGTCTCCGATTTAACAACTTCTTCGTCTGTGGCCTGAATTGAACGTGCCACATTCCAATGAAAACGCCTCGAAGAAAGCTTTACGAACCTGCAGCTGTTGGTCGATTACACCCAGGGTGTAATTACTGCATTTACTGGAAGGTACATCCAGTCTGGACGCCACCCAGAACTTCACAACCAGAGCCGATAAGTTCCTGACTTGGCAGTTGGAAGCTCAAGCTGCAGGAATCCGCGCTTGTTTAATGGCAACGGACGAAAATAAAGTTTAAGGTCAGGGCCAGGGCTGAGGCCGAGGCTAGAACAGCCCAGGACAAATCGCCCACAACTCCAGCGGGGGCGCCTTCTGCACCCGAGCCTTTGACAACAACTTGCAACACCTGCAATGCCGTGGTCCAGTGCCCTCCCAGCAACAAGGCCAACCTGAAGTCACACCAGGCCAGAAAGCAGTACATGGCAGCCAAGGCGTCTAAGTCTGGCCTTTTCCCCCTCTCTAGGTTCTTCAAGCCACTACCTGGTTTCCGGCCAAAGCCCCAATCATTATTGGGGCCAAATATCAGGAGCCTAGCCATAAGCGCCGATGTAGCTGAACTGTTATTGGATCAGGCTAGACAAATACTGCACTTTACGCGGGTGTTGGGTGGATGGAGGGGTGTTTAACTGCCTGAGGCCCCTTAGGCCCCACACCGTTGTAACTCATGAGACTCCTCTGACTGATGTTATTTATGAACTACACTTAAAAAAATGTAACTGCAGATGAAACTCACTAGTTGCAGCCTACCTCTTATTACCGGAGATACTTTCATGCATACCTGTTGCAGACAAAAGTGCCCCTACCTGTGTAAAGATAGCCTGTTGCAGACAAAAGTGCCCCTACCTGTGTTAAAGAGATGCCCTGTTGCAGACAACAGTGCCCCTACCTTGTGTAAAAGATGCCCTGTTGCAGACAAAGTGGCCGCCTACCTGTGTAAAGAGTGCCCTGTTGCAGACAAAAGTGCCCCTACCTGTGTAAAGAGATGCCCTGTTGCAGACAAAAGTGCCCCTACCTGTGTAAAGAGATGCCCTGTTGCAGACACAGTGCCCCTACCTGTGTAAGAGAATGCCCTGTTGCGACAAAAGTGCCCCTACCTGTGTAAAGAGATGCCCTGTTGCAGACAAAAGTGCCCTACCTGTGTAAAGAGATTGCCCGTGTTGCAAGACAAAGTCCCCTACCGTGTAAAGAGATGCCCTGTTGCAGACAAAAGTGCCCCTACCTGTGTAAAGAGATGCCTGTTGCAGACAAAAGTGCCCCTACCTGTGTAAAGAGATGCCCTGTTGCAGACAAAAGTGCCCTACCTGTGTAAAGAGATGCCCTGTTGCAGACAAAAGTGCCCCTACCTGTGTAAAGAATGCCCTGTGCGCACAAAGTGCCCCTCCTGTGTAAAGAGATGCCCTGTTGCAGACAAAGTGCCCCTACCTGTGTAAAGAGATGCCCTGTTTGCAGACAAAAGTGCCCCTACCTGTGTAAAGATATGCCCTGTTGCAGACAAGTGCCCCTACCTGTGTAAGAGATGCCCTGTTGCAGACAAAAGTGCCCCTACCTGTGTAAAGAGATGCCCTGTTTCAGCAAAGTGCCCTACCTGTGTAAAAGATGCCTGTTGCAGACAAAAGTGCCCCTACCTGTGTAAAGAGATGCCTGTTGCAGACAAGTGCCCCTACCTGTGTAAAGAGAGCCCTGTTCAGACAAAAGTGCCCCTACCTGTGTAAAGAGATGCCCTGTTGCAGACAAAGTGCCCCTACCTTGTGTAAAGAGATGCCCTGTTGCAGACAAAAGTGCCCCTACCTGTGTAAAGATCCCTGTTCGGCAAAAGTGCCCCTACCTTGTAAAGAGATGCCCTGTGCAGACAAAAGTGCCCCTACCTGTGTAAAGAGATGCCCTGTTGCAGACAAAGTGCCCCTACCTGTGTAAAGAGATGCCCTGTTGCAGACAAAGTGCCCCTACCCTGTGTAAAGAGATGCCCTTGTTGCAGACAAAAGTGCCCCTACCTGTGTAAAGAGATGCCCTGTTGCAGACAAAAGTGCCCCTACCTGTGTAAGAGATGCCCTGTTGCAGACAAAAGTGCCCCTACCTGTGTAAGAGATGCCCTGTTGCAGACAAAGTGCCCTACCTGTGTAAAAGATGCCTGTTGCAGACAAAGTGCCCCTACCTGTGTAAAGAGATCCCTGTTGCAGACAAAGTGCCCCTACCTGTGTAAAGAGATGCCCTGTTGCAGACAAAAGTGCCCCTACCTGTGTAAAGAGATGCCCTGTTGCAGACAAAAGTGCCCCTACCTGTGTAAAGATGCCCTGTTCAGACAAAAGTGCCCCTACCTGTGTAAAGAGATGCCCTGTTCGTTGCAGACAAAAGTGCCCCTACCTGTGTAAGAGAATGCCCTGTTGCAGACAAGTGCCCCTACCTGTGTAAAGAGATGTGTTGCAGACAAAAGTGCCCCTACCTGTGTAAGAGATGCCCTGTTGCAGACAAAAGTGCCCCTACCTGTGTAAAGAGATGCCCTGTTGCAGACAAAAGTGCCCCTACCTGTGTAAAGAGAGCCCTGTTGCAGACAAAAGTGCCCCTACCTGTGTAAAGAGATGCCCTGTTGCAGACAAAATGCCCCTACCTGTGTAAAGAATGCCCTGTTGCAGACAAAATGCCCCTACCTGTGTAAAGAGATGCCCTTTTGCAGACAAAGTGCCCCTACCTGTGTAAGAAGATGCCCGTTGCAGACAAGCCCCTACCTGTGTAAAGAGATGCCCTGTTGCAGACAAAGTGCCCCTACCTGTGTAAAGAGATGCCCTGTTGCAGACAAAAGTCCCCTACCTGTGTAAAGAGATCCCTGTTGCAGACAAAGTGCCCCTACCTGTGTAAAGAGATGCCCTTTGCAGCAAAAGTGCCCCTACCTGTGTAAAGAGATGCCCTGTTGCAGACAAAGTGCCCCTACCTTGTGTAAAGAGATGCCCTGTTGCAGACAAAAGTGCCCCTACCTGTGTAAAGAGATGCCCTGTTGCAGACAAAAGTGCCCCTACCTGTGGTAAAGAGATGCCCTGTTGCAGACAAAGTGCCCCTACCTGTGTAAAGAGATGCCCTGTTGCAACAAAAGTGCCCCTACCTGTGTAAAGAGATGCCCTGTTGCAGACAAAAGTGCCCCTACCTGTGTAAAGAGATGCCCTGTTGCAGACAAAAGTGCCCCTACCTGTGTAAAGAGATGCCCTGTTGCAACAAAAGTGCCCCTACCTGTGTAAAGAGATGCCCTGTTGCAGACAAAAGTGCCCCTACCTGTGTAAAGAGATGCCCTGTTGCAGACAAAGGTGCCCTACCTGTGTAAAGAGATGCCCTGTTGCAGACAAAGTGCCCCTACCTGTGTGTAAAGAGATGCCCTGTTGCAGACAAAAGTGCCCCTACCTGTGTAAAGAGATGCCCTGTTGCAGACAAAAGTGCCCCTACCTGTGTAAAGAGATGCCCTTTGCAGACAAAAGTGCCCCTACCTGTGTAAAGAGATGCCCTGTTGCAGACAAAAGTGCCCCTACCGGTGTAAAGAGATGCCCTGTTGCAGACAAAAGTGCCCCTACCTGTGTAAAGAGATGCCTGTTGCAAAAAGTGCCCCTACCTGTGTAAAGATGCCCTGTTGCAGACAAAAGTGCCCCTACCTGTGTAAAGAGATGCCCTGTTGCAGACAAAAAGTGCCCCTACCTGTTAAAGAGATGCCCCTGTTGCAGACAAAAGTGCCCCTACCTGTGTAAAGAGATGCCCTGTTGCAGACAAAGTGCCCCTACCTGTGTAAAGAGATGCCCTGTTGCAGACAAAAGTGCCCCTACCTGTGTAAAGAGATGCCCTGTTGCAGACAAAAGTGCCCCTACCTTGTAAGAGATGCCCTGTTGCAGCAAAAGTGCCCCTACCTGTGTAAGAGATGCCCTGTTGCAGACAAAAGTGCCCCTACCTGGTAAAGAGATGCCCTGTTGCAGACAAAAGTGCCCCTACCTGTGTAAAGATGCCCTGTTGCAGACAAAAGTGCCCCTACCTGTTAAAGATATGCCCTGTTGCAGACAAAAGTGCCCCTACCTTGTAAAGAGATGCCCTGTTGCAGACAAAGTGCCCTACCTGTGTAAAGAGTGCCCTGTTGCAGACAAAAGTGCCCCTACCTGTGTAAAGAGATGCCCTGTTGCAGACAAAAGTGCCCCTACCTGTGTAAAGAGATGCCCTGTTGCAGACAAAAGTGCCCCTACTGTGTAAAGAGATGCCCTGTTGCAGACAAAAGTGCCCCTACCTGTGTAAAGAGATTGCCCTGTTGCAGACAAAAGTCCCTAACCTGTGTAAAGAGATGCCCTGTTGCAGACAAAAGTGCCCCTACCTGTGTAAAGAGATGCCCTGTTTGCAGACAAAAGTGCCCCTACCTGTGTAAAGAGATGCCCTGTTGCAGACAAAGTGCCCCTACCTGTGTAAAGAGATGCCCTGTTGCAGACAAAAGTGCCCCTACCTGTGTAAAGAGATGCCCTGTTGCAGACAAAAGTGCCCCTACCTGTGTAAAGAGATGCCCTGTTGCAGACAAAGTGCCCCTCCGTGTAGAGATGCCCTGTGCAGAAAAAGTGCCCCTACCTGTGTAAAGAGATGCCCTGTTGCAGACAAAAGTGCCCCTACCTGTGTAAAGAGATGCCCTTGCAGACAAAAGTGCCCCTACCTGTGTAAAGAGATGCCCTGTTGCAGACAAAAGTGCCCCTACCTGTGTAAAGAGATGCCCTGTGCAGACAAAGTGCCCCTACTGTGTAAAGAGATCCCTGTTGCAGACAAAAGTGCCCCTACCTGTGTAAAGAGATGCCCTGTTGCAGACAAAGTGCCCCTACCTGTGTAAAGAGATGCCCGTTGCAGACAAAAGTGCCCCTACCTGTGTAAAGAGATGCCCTGTTGCAGACAAAAGTGCCCCTACCTGTGTAAAGAGATGCCCTGTTGCAGACAAAAGTGCCCCTACCTGTGTAAAGAGATGCCCGTGTGCAGCAAAAGTGCCCCTACCTGTGTAAAGAGATCCCTGTTGCAGACAAAAGTGCCCCTACCTGTGTAAAGAGTATGCCCTTTTTGCAGACAAAGTGCCCCTACCTGTGTAAAGAGAGCCCTGTTGCAGACAAAAGTGCCCTACCTGTGTAAAGAGATGCCCTGTTGCAGACAAAAGTGCCCCTACTGTGTAAAGAATGCCCTGTTGCAGACAAAAGTGCCCCTACCTGTGTAAAGAGATGCCCTGTTGCAGACAAAAGTGCCCTACCTGTGTAAAGAGATGCCCTGTTGCAGACAAAAGTGCCCCACCTTGTAAAGAGATGCCCTGTTGCAGACAAAGTGCCCCTACCTTGTAAAGAGATGCCCTGTTGCAGACAAAAGTGCCCCTACCTGTAAAGAGATGCCCTGTTGCAGAACAAAGTGCCCCTACCTGTGTAAAGAGATGCCCTGTTGCAGACAAAGTGCCCCTACCTGTGTAAAGAGATGCCTGTGCAGACAAAAGTGCCCCTACCTGTGTAAAGAGATGCCCTGTTGCAGACAAAAGTGCCCCTACCTGTGTAAAGAGATGCCCTGTTGCAGACAAAAGTGCCCTACCTGTGTAAAGAGATGCCCTGTTGCAGACAAAATGCCCTACCGTGTAAAGAGATGCCCTGTTGCAGACAAAAGTGCCCCTACCTGTGTAAAGAGATGCCTGTTGCAGACAAAAGTGCCCCTACCTGTGTAAAGAGATGCCCTGTTGCAGACAAAAGTGCCCCTACCTGTGTAAAGAGATGCCCTGTTGCAGACAAAAGTGCCCTACCTGTGTAAGAGATGCCCTGTTGCAGACAAAGTGCCCCTCCTGTGTAAAGAATGCCCTGTTGCAGACAAAAGTGCCCCTACCTGTGTAAAGAGATGCCCTGTTGCAGACAAAAGTGCCCCTACCTGTGTAAAGAGATGCCCTGTTGCAGACAAAAGTGCCCCTCACCTGTGTAAAGAGATGCCCTGTTGCAGACAAAAGTGCCCCTACCTGTGTAAAGAGATGCCCTGTTGCAGACAAAAGTGCCCCTACCTGTGTAAAGAGATGCCCTGTTGCAGACAAAAGTGCCCCTACCTGTGTAAAGAGATGCCTGTTGCAGACAAAAGTGCCCCTACCTGTGTAAAGATGCCCTGTTGCAGACAAAAGTGCCCCTACCTGTGTAAAAGATGCCCTGTTGCAGACAAAAGTGCCCTACCTGTGTAAAGAGATGCCCTGTTGCGACAAAAGTGCCCCTACCTGTGTAAAGAGATGCCCTGTTGCAGACAAAGTGCCCCTACCTGTGTAAAGATGCCCTGTTGCGACAAAGTGCCCCTACCTGTGTAAAGAGATGCCCTGTTGCAGACAAAAGTGCCCCTACCTGTGTAAAGAGATGCCCTGTTGCAGACAAAAGTGCCCCTACCTGTGTAAAGAGATGCCCTGTTGCAGACAAAATGCCCCTACCTGTGTAAAGAGATGCCCTGTTGCAGACAAAAGTGCCCTACCTGTGTAAAGAGATGCCCTGTTGCAGACAAAAGTGCCCCTACTGTGTAAAGAGATGCCCTGTTGCAGACAAAAAGTGCCCCTACCTGTGTAAAGAGATGCCCTGTTGCAGACAAAAGTGCCCCTACCTGTGTAAGAGATGCCCTGTTGCAGACAAAAGTGCCCCTACCTGTGTAAAGAGATGCCCTGTTGCAGACAAAAGTGCCCCTACCTGTGTAAAGAGATGCCCTGTTGCAGACAAAGTGCCCACCTGTGTAAGAGATGCCCTGTTGCAGACAAAGTGCCCCTACCTGTGTAAGAGATGCCCTGTGCAGCAAAAGTGCCCTACCTTGTAAAGAGATGCCCTGTTGCAGACAAAAGGCCCCTACCTGTGTAAAGAGATGCCCTGTTGCAGACAAAAGTGCCCCTACCTGTGTAAGAGATGCCCTGTTGCAGACAAAAATGCTGTGTGTGTGTGTGTGTGTGTGGTGGGGGGGGGGGGGGGGGCCGTGTGTGGTGTTGGGTTGGGGCAGGAATCGCTTATACATCACCACGTTTTTAAGATGGCCAACTGATAGAGCTCGACGTGAGGGTCAGTATACACCTAACTTTCACGGCATGATTATTATTGGTGAGGAAGATATTGGCCTTTTAAGCCACTGGGGGAAGGGGGGGGGGGGGGGGGTAAGGGCAAAAAACAAAATTCATAGCGTGAGCAGGGCGTGAGGTGTCAAAAATAACTTTTTGATGGCTACGTGACTGAAATTGACTAAAAATGACCCAAATGGACCCAAATCGAAATAAGGATCCTGTTTTGGGAGGAAAAAAGGTAGGGAAAAAATAAAAAGGAATCAGATTTCCTCTTTTTAATTTGAAAAAATATCCCTGCTCCGTTACCCACCTTCAACTAGGAGGCTAAGAGAAGAAATATATAAAAAGAGGAAGAACAAATTCAATTTCAATTAAATTCAACCAGAAGGCGACCAAATTCAAATTCAATTCCAATTCAACCAGAATGCCAATAAGAGAAGAAATATATAAAAAGAGGAAGGACAGAATAAGAAGAGGGGTAAGTTAGAGGGTGGGGAGTGGTAGTGGTGTGTGCGTGTGTGTGTGTGTGCGTGTGTGTGTGTGTGTGGGGGGGGGGGGGGGGGGGGGGGGGGGGGGGGGGGGGGGGGGGGGGGGGGGGGGGTGGGGACTTCTATAACAACTACTAGGTATTGACCAGGCAGAAGCTAACAAGAAGCTAGTGAGTCAGGTGTCGCAAAATTAAATTATCACTGTAGCACAAACTCAGGGCTCCCGTCGGTAAAACGATTGTTTGGGGTTCAGTTCATCAATGCTT
This sequence comes from Chlamydomonas sp. ICE-L, assembly GCA_013435795.1. Taxonomy (NCBI): domain Eukaryota; kingdom Viridiplantae; phylum Chlorophyta; class Chlorophyceae; order Chlamydomonadales; family Chlamydomonadaceae; genus Chlamydomonas; species Chlamydomonas sp. ICE-L. The sequence continues at coordinate 2,194,361 of JACBWV010000394.1, read as the reverse complement.
TTTCTTTTTAGCCCTTCCTATCACGGATGGGCAAGTCCCTTTAACCTACCCCTGGACAGTAACATACATGCAGAGGACCGACCTGTTCCATGTCATTTGCACCGTCCGACTTGGCCCAAACCACAAGCGAAGCTCCATTAGCTGCCTTCAATAGTAGCTCCGATGCTTCACCTCCACCTTTGGAGGTGCGCCCCCCCACCCGCACGGTGATCAGCTGCACGCCTGAAGGGGCGGTAGGGGGAAGCTGGTCAGCACTTGGCTGGTCAGCACTTAGCTGGTCAGCACTTTGGCTTAGGTGGTTTAGATGTACAGATGGTTTAGGTTTGGTTTTATGATTGGTTTTAGGTGGTTTAGAGTGTAGGTGGTTTAGTTTTGACGTGGTCTAGGTTTATATGATTTAGTTTTTCCAGGTGGTTAAGGAAATAGTTTTAGGTGGTTGAGATGGTTGAGGATAATAAGTGCTGGCCAGCTAAGTGCTGACCAGCTGCTCCCTAACTTCCCCATGCCCAGGTGCCCCAAGGAAGTGTGACCCTTCTGGCTGTGGTCGTTGAGGTGGTTGAGGAAAATAAGTGCTGACCAGCTTCCCCCTACCTTCCCCATGCCCAGGTGCCCCAAGGAAGCGTGACCCATCTGGCTGTGGTGGTTGAGGTGGTTGAGGTGGTTGAGGAAAATAAGTGCTGACCAGCTAAGTGCTGACCAGCTTCCCCCTACCTTCCCCATGCCCAGGTGCCCCAAGGAAGCGTGACCCTTCTGGCTGTGGTGGTTGAGGTGGTTGAGGAAAATAAGTGTTGGCCAGCTTCCACTACCTGGAAAGGTGGTGCTGACTCTGAAGGGTGGTGGTGGATGGTGGGTGGTGGGTGGTGGGCAAGTCGTTGGTTGGTGGTGGGTTGGTGGTGGGTGGGTGGGTGGTTCCCCTTCCGTGAAGAGGTGGTCCTGACCCTGGAGGGTGGGTGGTGGTTGGTTGGTTGGTTCCCCCTACGTGAAGGGGTGGTGCTGACCCTGGAGAGTTGTGGTGGTGGTTGGTTGGTTTCCCCTACGTGCAGAGGTGGTGCTGACCCTGAAGGGTGGGTGGTGGGTGGTGGTTGGTTGGTTGGTTCCCCCCTACGTGAAGAGGTGGTGCTGACCCTGGAGGGTGGGTGGTGGTTGGTTGGTTGGTTGGTTCCCCCCTACGTGAAGAGGTGGTGCTGACCCTGGAGGGTGGGTGGTGGGTGGTGGGTGGTTGGTTGGTTGGTTGGTTCCCCCTATGTGAAGAGGTGGTGCTGACCCTGAAGGGTGGTGTTGGTTGTTAGTTGGTTGGTCTTGGTTGGTTGGTGTTGGTTGATTGGTGTTGGTTAGTTGGTTGGTTGATTGGTTGGTTGGTTCCCCCAACCTGAAGAGGTGGTGCTCACCCTGGTGGGTGGTGTTGGTTGGTTGGTTGGTTGGTTGGTGTTGGTTGATTGGTGTTGGTTGGTTGGTGTTGGTTGGTTGGTTACTTCCCCCAACCTGAAGAGGTGGTGCTGACCCTGGAGGGTGATGGTGGGAGGTGTTGGTTGGTTGGTTGGTGTTGGTTGGTGGTGGGTGGGTTGGTTGTTGGTTGGTTGATGGTGGTTGGTTGGTTGGTTGGCTCCCCCTACCTGAAGACATGGTGCTGACACTGGACGGTGGTGGTGGTGGTTGGTTGGCTGGCTGGCTGGTTGGTGGTGGTTGGTTGGTTGGTTCCCCCTACCTGAAGACGTGGTGCTGACATTGGGGGGTGGTGGTGGTGGTTGGTTAGTTGGCTGGTTGTTGGTGGTTGGTTGGTTGGTTCCCCCTACCTGAAGACATGGTGCTGACCCTGGACTGTGATGGTAGTGGTTGGTTGGTTGGCTGGTTGGTGGTGGTTGGTTGGTTGGTTCCCCCTACCTGAAGACGTGGTGCTGACATTGGGGGGTTGGCCTTGAAGGGAAGCAGGAGCCCCAGGAACGCCCCCCCAACCTAACGCCTGGAACATCTTGTTGAATGGGTTTAAGGCAGCGCTGTTGGCTGCGCTGCCGCCGCCACTGGGGCCGGCGGACGGGCGGGCGCCGGGGGGGGAGTCAAATCGGCAGAGTTCCACTGCAAGGGTCTCCAGCTGGGACGCAGTCCGCAAGACCATGAGCCAGCTAGGACCCAAGAGCGTGCGCACGGGGCTGAGCCCGAGCCCCAGCAGGGACTTGAGCGCGGCCAACTGCCGTGCCTCTTCATTGCTAGCGTATGCAGCGGGAGACGCCAAGCCTGCCACCTTCACCATTGCCGCCACGCACTGCTCGCAAACCTGCTCCAGGCCCAGCAGGGCAGCTAGCTCCACCAGCGTAGACGCACTTGTTAGAAGCGCACCCACCCTAGTCGAGTCCGTCGTGACAGACAGGCCGTAGGACAGGGCATCGAGGATACACGCCCCGCTGATGGACAGCATAGGGCGTGTGTGAGCCGCGTGTGAAGAGGTGTGCCAAAGGCCTCCGGCGCCGCGGACCACCTCCCTCTCAACTGTTTGCATGATTTCCCGCTTGCGCTGCTGCTCGGTCATATCGGCGCGCTGCACTCGGCCCCATCCCCTGGCCAGGGGGAGGAAGGGGAGCGCGAGTAGACGCATCCCCATGGCTGCTGCGAGCTGCGTGCTTGAGGCGGTGCCACCCACACCCTTGGCACCCGTCTCCACCATCATGATTTCATTGTTTACGATGCGATCGAAGATGGCCTCTAGCTCCTTCAAAGGGTTTAGGGTTTTAGGGTTAAGGGACGAGGGGAAGCTGGTCAGTACATAGCTGGTCAGCACTTGGACTTAGGTGGTTTAGATTTAGGTGGTTTAGGGTTAGGGTATAGGTGGTTGAGATTGATGTGGTTTAGGATTTAGATTGGATACGATGCGATCAAAGATGGCCTCTGGCTCCTTTAAAGGGAGGAGGGGGAAGCTGGTCAGTACATAGCTGGTCGAGGAGGTCCAGACGTCGGTATGACCCTGACCCCCCCCCCCCCCACACACACACACACACACCCACCCACCCACCCCACACCCACCCCCAAAAAATGAGGCCAAATGGAAATAGTGATAAATAGCTAGGAATCTACCAGGTCCAGATGGCTCCTGAACCAGTATAGCTATAGAAGGGAGGGGGGCTCAAAAACGAAAAGAAAAACCCTGATCAAAGATGGCCTCTAGCTCCTTTAGAGGGAGGAGGGGGAAGCTGGCCAGCACTAGGGTTTACGTGGTTTAAGTATAGGTGGTTTAGGGTTTTGGTGGGTTAGGTTAAGGGCCACCATCATGATTTCATTGGATACAATGCAATCAAAGGTGGCCTCTAGCTCCTTGGAAGGGAGGGGCTGGTGAGCATTGGGGTCTAGAGCCCCTTTCAGCGAATCAATTGGTCTAGTGGTACACCAAATCGCTTTGAGGATGCAGGGTCGGGGGTTTGATTCCCCCTACGGTCGCCCTGAGCGTTGCAGTCGTTGTCAACCGCGATGGTACTCTGTCCAGTTGAGGTAGAAGACCGCTCTGCACCCGCGTACGACGGGTTGCCTTAATACCACGCCCTACCAGGCGTTATCATTCCCTTTGGGTCCAGGTGGTTCAGATTTGGGTGGTTTAGGGTTTAGGTGATTTAGGTTAAGGGTTTAGGTGGCTTAGCTTTAGGTGGTTTATGTTTAGGGTTTATGTAGTCTAGGTTTAGGGTTTAGGTAGTTCAGGAAAATAAGTGCTGACCAGTGAAGTGCTGACCAGCTTCCCCCTACCTTCAAAGGGAAGAAGAACCATGTAACAATTCAAATTCAAATTCCCACTACCTTCAATGGGAGCACAGGCTGCATGGTGGTGGTCTGGGTCTAGGTGGTTAAGGAAAATAAGTGCTGACCAGTGAAGTGCTGACCAGTGAAGTGCTGACCAGCTCCCCCCTATCTTCAAAGGGAAGAAGAACCATGTAACAATTCAAATTCAAATTCCCCCTACCTTCAAAGGGAAGAAGAACCGTGTAACAATTCAAATTCAAATTCCTCCTACCTTTAATGGGAGCACAGGCTGCATGCTGGTGGTCAGGGTTTCAGAAACGCCAGATGGCTCCACTCCACCTCCTGGGGTCCCTTTGCCATCCTCGGTGCCTGGGGTGTGAGTAGGGGGAAGCTGGTCAGCACTCGGGTTTAGGTGGGTGAGGTTTAGGTGGGTGAGGGTTTAGGTGGCTTAGGTGGCTAAGAGTTTAGATTCAGGTGGTTAAGAATTTATGTGAGGTTTAGGGTTTAGGGTTTAGTGCTTACCAGCTAAGACCTGACCAGCCAAGTGCTGACCAGCCATGTGCTGACCAGCTAAGACCTGACCAGCCAAGTGCTGACCAGCCAATTGCTGACCAGCCAATTGCTGACCAGCCAAGAGTTGACCAGCCAAGTGCTGACCAGCTAAGTGCAGACCAGCCAATTGCTGACCAGCTAAGTGCTGACCAGCCATGTGCCGACCAGCCAAGTGCTGACCAGCAATGTGCTGACCAGCTAAGTACTGACCAGATATGTGCTGAGCAGCTAAGTGCTGACCAGCCAATTGCTGACCAGCCATGTGCTGACCAGATAAGTGGTGACCAGATAAGTGCAGACCAGCTAAGTGCTGACCAGCCATGTGCTGACCAGCCAATTGCTGACCAGCTAAGTGGTGACCAGCTAAGTGCTGACTAGCCATGTGCTGACCAGCTAAGTACTGACCAGCCATGTGCTGACCAGCTAAGTACTGACCAGCTAAGTGCTGACCAGCTAAGTTCTGACCAGCCATGTGCTGACCAGCTAAGTGCAGACCAGCCATGTGCGGACCAGCTAAGTGCTGACCAGCCATGTGCTGACTAGCTAAGTGCTGACCAGCTAAGTGCTGACTAGCCAAGTCCTTACCTGGGTTGGGAATGGGGACGGGCTGTGTGTTCATTTTCACAAGGGACTTCTTGTTCAGCATCTTCTCAGCTAGCGGGTTGTGTGCGTTGGTGTTGAGGTTTAGGTGGTTTAAGTGTTCAGAGTTTAGCTTCAAGTGGTTTAAGTGGGCTATGAAAAGAAGTGCTGACCAGCCAAGTGTTGACCAGCTAAGTGCTGACCAGCTAAGTCCCTACCTGGGATTATAACAGGGACAGGCTGCGTGTTCATCTCCACGAAGGACTTCTTGTTAAGCATCTTCTCAGCTAGCGGGTTGTGTGCGTCGGTGTTGAGCATGATGATGGCAAAGGAGAGTATGTAGGCGTTGTCGGCATTGCCGAAGGTGTTTGGGTTGTCAGAACAATAACGCTCAGAGAACTTCTCCATTATGCGATCGATCTTCTGCGCCTCGCCAGGGAGGCGGAACTTGTAGAGCAGTTGACGGAGAGCCACGTCCAGAGTCATTCCATTGAAGCGTTGCAAGTCGACAAAGGCATGCATGACTGACACCTGGGGGAGAGAGGGGTTGGGGGGGGGGGGGGGAGGTAGATGGAGAAGGGAGTGTTGAAGCGTTGCAGGTTGACAAAGGCATGCATGACAGACACCTGGGGGGGAGGGGGGGGGGGAGGTAGATGGTGAAGGGAGTGTTGAAGCGTTGCAGGTTGACAAAGGCATGCATGACAGACACCTGGGGTGGGTGGGGGTGGGGGCTGAGAGTGGTACTAATGAGGTTGGGTTGGGTTGTCTGAACATAAGCGTTCAGAGAACTTCTCCATGATGCGATCGATCTTCTGCGACTTTCCGATGAGGCGGAACTTGTAGAGAGGTTGACGGAGAACGACGTCGAGAGTCATTCCATTGAAGCGTTGCAAGTCGACAAAGGCATGCATGACCGACACCTAAGGGGTTCAGGGTGTGTTGAAGGGTTGTGGGTTGACAAAGGCATGCATGGCTGACGCCTCGCCAGGGAGGCGGAACTTGTAGAGAGGTTGACGGAGAACGACGTCGAGAGTCATTCCATTGAAGCGTTGTAGATCGACAAAGGCATGCATGACTGACACCTGGTGTGTGTGTGTGTGTGTGTGTGGTGGTGGTGGTGGTGGGGGGATGTCATGAGAGTGGTACCAATGAGGTTGGGTTGGGTTGGGTTGTTCCATTGAAGCGCACCGTAGCGCGGGGTAGGGGGTGGGGGGGGGGAAGGTAGATGGTGAAAGGGGTGTTGAAGCGTTGTGAGTTGACAAAGGCATGCATGACCGACACCTGGGTGGGTGGGTGGGTGTGGGGGGTAGATGTTGAAGGGGGTGATGAAGCGTTGCAGGTTGACTGACACCTGGTTGGGGTGGGGTGGGGTGATGTCATGAGAGTCATTTCATTGAAGCGTTGCAGGACGACGAAGGCATGCATGACTAGGGAACAGCAACTAATATTAGTGTTTAAAAAACTAATATAAACTAATATTATTATAGTGTCACAATAATATTAGTTTTTCAAATACATTTAAATTTCTGGTGAGACGGCTCGTCCGTCTAACATTATAGAATATTATTTATTCACTTATATTACATAATATAGCCGACCCCTATGCATGACCGGCACCTAGTAGGGGTGGGGTGGGTAGGGGTGGGGATGTCATGCGTGGTCCCAATGAGGTTGGGTTGGGTTGGGTTGGGCTGGGCTGGGTTGGGTTGGGGTGGGTTGGGTTGGGTTGGGTTGGGTTGACGAAGGCATGCTCGCCACCATATAATATTGCACTTCCTGACCAACACCTAGGACGTGGCAGAGGAGTCAACGATTGAAACAAATCCATTTGTTGATGCCGTGTATAACTTGAGTATTGTAAAAACAAACGGGGCAATGTCAAGAGTCATTCCAATAAAGCGCTGCAAGTCGACAAAGGTAATGCATCTCGAAGTCTTCATGGTGTCCAAAGTCTAGGGTTTAGGGTTTAGGGTAACGCACATATTCTTCATGGTGTCCAATGTTTAGGGTTTAGGGTAACGCACACATTCTTCAGGACGTCCAAAGTTTAGGGTTTAGGTTAACGCACCTTAAAGTCTTCATGGTGCCCCAAGTTTAGGGTTTAGAGTTAAGGGTAACGCACATATTCTTCACGGTGTCCAAAGTTTAGGGTTTAGGGTGTAGGGCTTAGGGTAATACACCTCAAAGTCTTCATGGTGTCCAAAATAGAGGCTCTAGGGTGTAGGGTTTAGGGTAACACACCTCAAAGTCTTCATGGTGTCCAAAGTAGAGGCTATAGGGTTTAGGGTTTCAGGTTTAGGGTAACACACCTCAAAGTCTTCATGGTGTCCGAAGTACTCCCCAAGCGCAGTCTTGTCAATCTTTTCAAGATGCTCAGATAGGAAAGCAGCTACGTATGCTGCTGACTGGTCACCCCCAATCAACGATTCCTATATGGAAAAAGTGGGATCAAAATGAAATTAGGATGACAATTACATCAGGATGACAGTAATATAAGACGGACAGCCCCTTTCAGCGAATCAATTGGTCTAGTGGTACACCAAATTGCTTTGAGGATGCAGGGTCGGGGGTTCGATTCCCCCTACGGTCGCCCTGAGCGTTGCAGGTCATTGTCAACCGCGATGGTAGCTTGTCCAGTTGAGGTAGAAGACTGCTCTGTACCCGCGTACGACGGGTTCTCTTAATACCACGCCCCACCAGGCGTTATCATTACCTAAGACGGACAACAACAACAGAATGACGATTAAATGCTGCTGACTAATCACCCCCAATCAACGATTCATATGTGGGAAAGTAGGATGGCAATGAAAGAAGGATGACAACTTCACTAGGATGGCATTAATATAAGACTGACAAGAACAATAGGAAAGCAGCTATGTATGCTGCTGACTAGTCACCCCCAACCTCCTACATGGAAAAGGTAGGATGACAATTAAAGCAGGATCAGGACATCAGGTAGGATGGCGATACAAACAGGATGGCAATTAAAGTAGGATCAGGTAGGATGGTAATTAAAGCAGGATCAGGACATCAGGTAGGATGGCGATACAAACAGGATGGCAATTAAAGTAGGATCAGGTAGGATGGTAATTAAAGCAGGATCAGGACATCAGGTAGGATGGCGATACAAACAGGATGGAAATTAAAGTAGGATCAGGTAGGATGGCAACACAATTACACTAGGACGGCACTTACACTAGGATGGCAGTAGTATAAGACTGAGAAGAACAATAGGATGAAAATTACACTAGGATGACAGTTATATAAGACTGACAAGAACGATAGGGAAGTAGCTACGTATGCTGCTGACTCATCACCCCCAATCCACGATTCCTGTATGGGAAAAGTAGGATGACTTCGAAATTAGGATGACAATTACACTAGGACGACAGTAATATAAGACTGACAAGAACAATAGGAAAGCAGCTACCCATGCTGTTGACTGATCACCCCCAATCAACGACTCCGACATGGGGGTGGAAGGGGGGGGGGGGGGGGGGGGGGGGGGGGGGGGGGGGGGGGGGTAGATGGTGAAGGGGGTGTTGAAGCGTTGTGGGTTGACAAAGGCATGCATGACCGCCCCCTGGAGGGGGGGGGGGGGGGGGAGGTAGATGGTGAAGGGAAAAGTAGGATGACAGTAATATAAGACTAACAAGAACAATAGGAAAGCAGCTATGCATGCTGCTGACTGATCAATATAGATGGAAATGAATCAGGAGTTTAATATGCCAATATAAATGGAAATGAATCGGGAATAGAAAAACAGGGAGCTGTGTTGCAACAGACATCAGGGCTCCGCAAAGAAAAGAGTAAACAAAATGGGATAGCACCCACCACACCGCCACCACCACCAAAACAAATGGGAGTAGCACAACACCACATCCTACCCTCCACCCCTCCCTACCTTCAGCATGTAGCGCACGCCCTTGATTGGAAGCGAGTTGAACAGGTCCAAGCCAGTTGGGACTCTAGGGCCAGATCTAGCTGCATCGCTTAAATCGCTTTCATTGCTACGCCACTCTCAACAGCGATAAAACCAGAAAAATAGCGATACAACCAGAAAAACAAAAACTGCCCTACCTTCCACACCAGCAAACCACCCACCCTACCCTCCAACCCCCCCTACCTTCAGCATATAGCGCATGCCCTTGATTGGCTGCGAGTTGAACAGGTCCAAGCCAGTTGTAAGGGATGACTTGTGTGCCTTAGAGGCCTCGAAGTGCTCGGCTTCGGATGCGCCTGCCAGCTCCGCCACACCGTCAACTACACTGCCGTCCTCATCCCCTCGCTCCAGATCATGCGCACCGCTGCCGCCACCACCACCACCTCCTCCGCCGCCGCCGGAGCTCTCGAGGGACGAGGGGGAGCAGCGCACGTGAGCCTCACGGAGGGGGGCTGCCCATGCACTGAGGCAATGGACCACGCAAGAGATGCAGCGGAGGGCAGCTTCTCGGATAGCAGCCAGACGGGCCGCGTGCTCTTGTGCTTTCTGAGCTTGGCAGGGCGCCCACCGGAGGTGGGGCAGGGTTGGTTTGTGTTGTGGGGGGGGGGGGGGGGGGGGGGTAGAAGGGTTGTGTAAGGGGTCACGCTGGAGGTCAGTTCGCTGTTTCTTTGCAGTTGGGGTGGGTGGAGTGTGGGGGGGGGGGTGCAGTGGGGGGGAGCGAGGCTGGGGGGGGGGGGGTGGGCGGTCGGCGGTCTGGGAGGGCGGGCCGGGGAGGAGGGCCAGGTAACGCGAGGTTTAGGGATCGCGACGGAGGAAAGGCAGGAAGCTTAAGGGGCATGTGAAAGACCGGGCAAAAGAAGTGTGGGGAAGAGGAACCGTAGGACATGAGCGGAAGAGGAAGGGGGGGACGCGGGGGGCGGGGGGGGAGAGACGGAGGCAAGGAAGGGGGTAGGGGGGTGGGGGTGGGTGCTCGAGGGGGGGGTGGCGGGGGGTCGGGCGCGGGCTGGGGTGGGTGGCGGTACTGGGAGTGGGGGCGGGGGGGGGGGGGGCAGGGGGGGGGGCGGGGCCGGGGGGGGGGGGGGGGGCTGTGTGTGTGTGGAGGGAGGGTGAAAAAGGAGGAGGGAAGCACAGGGAAGGTTCTCCCCCACCTCTGTTCCTGTCATGATCTGTTAACAAATACGAAGGGAGGGAGGGGAACGAAGAAGGGGGGGAAGGAGGGGGAGGAGGAAGAGCAGGGAGGAGAAGAAAAGTTCTGGAGTGAGCAAAGGGTCGGTTCGCGGGGAAGGGCGGGAAGAGAGACAATAGAAGGGGGGGAAAGTAAAGATATCAAGGAGAGGGCCGGGAGGGGGGGGGGGGGGGGAGGCCGGGGGGGACGCGGGGCAGGGGGGGGAGGGGCAGCCGGGAGGCGGGGACGGGGAGCAAAAAGGAGGGGTCGGGGAGGCGGGGGGGGGGGAGGGGGGGGAGGGGGGGGGGAAGGGGGGAGGGGGGGGTGGCTTAGGGGGGGTGGGAGGTGGGGGGTGTCGGCGGGGTGAGGGGGGGGGGGAGGGGGGGGGGGGGGGGGCGGGGGGGTGGTGGAAGGAGAGGGGACAGGGGAGGGTAAATGAAGTGAAAAGGACCAACAAACCACCAAACTGTAAAGAACACACATACAATATCGGTCACCAGGGCGGCAGCTGACAGTGCGCTCAGAACAGATTCGGTGCTTGCAGGTCACAATTATAATTGGTGAAGAGGTCCACCAAGAGATGTACATTGCCATAGTGCCCGTCATGAATAAAACGTATAAAAACGTATTAAAAAGTATAAAATAAACATAAAAATGGCCCACCTCCGTGTCAGTCATGGCGACGAGCACACCAAGGGCAGTGACGCTCTACAGCTCTTGCCTGTCATGAATAAAATATTTTAAAAATAAGTAAACAAAATAAAAAATTGCCCACCTTGGTGTCCCCCATCACATGGCAACGAGTGCACCCAGGGCAGTGACGCTCTACAGCTGCTGCCCGTCATGAATAAAACATACAAATAAAAATGGCCCACCTCCGTGTCAGTCATGGCAACAAGCGCACCAAGGGCAGTGACGGTGCGCTCATACAGATTCGGTGCTTGCAGGTCACAGCCGTAATTGGTGAAGAGGTCCACCAAGACATACGGATCGCCTTAGTGCCCGTCAGGAATAAAATAACAAAAATAAAAATGGCCCACCTCCGTGTCAGTCATGGCGACGAGCACACCAAGGGCAATGACGCTCTACAGCTCTTGCCCGCCATGAATAAAACATTAAAATAAAATAATAAAATAAAATGGCACACACCCGTGTCCCCCATGGCAGTGAGCAAATACAGGGCAGTGACGCTCTACAGCTCTTGCCCGTAATGGATCAAACATTTGAAGAATTACAATTAAAACACAAAAATGGCACACCTTGGAGTCCCCCATCACATGTCAACGACCACACCCAGGGCAGTGACGCTCTACAGCTCTTGCACGTAACGGATAACAAATGTTCAGAATTAGAATTACAAAACAAAAATGGCCCACCTCTGTGTCAGTCATTGCGACAAGCACACCCAGGGCAATGAGGGTGCGCTCAAGCAGATTCGGTGCCTACAGGTCACAGTGACCTTGCAACTAATTGGTGAAGAAGTACACCAAGCGATGTACATTGCTGAAGTGTCTGTCATGAATGAAAATAGAAAAATAAATACAAAATAAAATAAATACAAAATAAAATAAATACAAAATAAATATTAAAATGGCGCACCTCTTTGTCAGTCATGCGAAAGCCGAGAACACTAAAAAATCTAAGGCAGGGAAGGGGATCGCACGATAATAAAGAGGAGAGGGATTGCAGGTTAAAAGGGAATGGGGACAAGAGGCTAGGAAAAAGAGAGGGAAAGGGAAAGACAGGAGTTTGCCCAGTGAACGGAGAAACTTCTAGAAAAAGAAAACAAAAAGAAAAAAAAAAAAGTAAAAAAAAGTAAAAAAAAAGTAAAAAACAAAAATGCAGATAAACAGCACACCTCAGTGTCAGTCATGGCGACGAGCACACCAAGGGCAGTGACGGTGCGTTCATACAGATTCGGCGCTTGCAGGTCACAGTCGTAATTGGTGAAGAGGTCCACCAAGAGCTGCGGATCGCTACATAGCTGGCGCAGGGAGGAGAGCACCGTGTAGAGGGTGAGCAGGTCATGGCGTTCCTTCTCAATGGGGCGGAGGACGAAGAGGGGGTTAGAAGAAGGCGCCCATCCGCACTTCAAGCCCCTGTTACTCGGTGGTGGTGGGTGGGGCCGGGAAAGGGGGAGGAGGATGGGGTGTTGGGGGGGGGCCCTTTCCGGGGGGGAGGAGAGAAAGGGGAAAACAGAAAAAAAAAAAAATACAGGAGTACAAAAAAAACGAACAAAAAAACATGGAAAAAGAAAAAAAACAATAATAAAAAAAAAAAAAACAAACAAAAGAAAAAAAAAAGAAAAAAAAACAAAAAACAAAAAAAAAAAAAAAGAACAAAAGAAAAAAAAAAAAAAAATAAAAAAAAAATAAAAAAAGAAAAGACAATAGAAAAAATAAAAGAAAAAACAAAAAGAATACATCAAAACATGACAAATGAAAAAGAAAAAAAAAAAAAAAAAAAAAAAAAAAACACACCCCCCCCCCCCCCCACCCCAGATAGCCAGATAACACCCCACCCACACAAACCCCTCTCCACACCCCCACACTACCTGTCGCAGCTTGGGCTGTGGCCAGGAACGGCGGAAACAGCTTGGGTGGCCCAATCCCCCCCCCCACACCCAACCCCCCCCCCCCCCCACCCCCCCCCCCCCCCCCCCCCCCCCCCCCCCCCCCCCCCCCCCCCCCCCCCCCCCCCCCTCTCACACAACACCCACCACCAGAACCCCCCACCACATTCCTACCTGTCGGCGATTTGGGCTGTTAGCAGGACTGGGGACAACAGCTTGGTGCCCCCTTCCCCTCCCCCTCCCCCCCCCCCCTCCCACACACACACACCACCAGAAACCCCCCCCCCCCCCCTACCTGTCGAAGCTTGGGTGTGGCAGGACGGCGGACAACAGCTTGTTGACCCTTCCACACCCCCCCCCCCTATCACAACACACACCACACACCTACCAGAACCCCCCCCAACCGCCCCCACCCCCCCTACCTGTCGCAGCTTGGGGCTGTGCAGGACGGCGGACGACAGATTCGGTGCCCACTTCCCCCACCCACCCCCTCTAACACCACACACACACACACCACCAGAAGAACCCCCCCCCTCCCGTACTGTAGCAGCTTGGGCTGTGGCAGGACGGCGGACAACAGCTTGGTGCCCCCTTACCCTCCCCCCCCCCCCCCAACAACTGCTAACAAAAAAAAAAAAAACCAGAAACCCCCACCCAAAACCTAACTGTCGAGATGGGGCTGTGCTGGGGCAGGACGGCGGACAACAGTCTTGGTTGCCCCCTTCCCATCCCCCCCCCCCCACACAACACCACCAGAACCACCCACCCATCCTATCTTCGCAGCTTGGGCGGTAGCCAGGACGGTGGGCAACAGCTTGGTGCCCCTTTCCCCCCCCCCCCTCGCAAACACAACACCAGAACCCCCAACCCACCCTACAGCGCAGCTTGGGCTGTGGCAGGCCAGCGGACAAAGCTTGGTGCCCCCCTTCCCCCCCCCCCACTCTCACACACACCACACACCACCAGACACCCCCCCCCCCTACCTTTCGCAGCTTGGGCTGTAGCAGGACAGCGGACACAGCTTGGTTTGCCCCATTCCCTCCCCCCTCTACACCACACACACACACACAACACCAGAACCCCCCACACACCCTACCTGTCGCAGCTTGGGCTTGTAGCAGGAGGCGGACAACAGCTTGGGCCCCTTCCCCCCCCCCCCTCTCTCACACACACACACGCAACCAGAGAAACCCCCCCCCCCCCACCTTACCTGTCGCAGCTGGGCTGTGCCAGGACGGCGGACAACAAGCTTGGTGCCCCTTCCCCCCCCCCCCCCCCCCCTCTCAACACACAACACACCACCAGACCCCCCCCCCCCCCCCCCCCCTACCTGTCGCAGCTTGGGCTGTGGCAGGACGGCGGACAAACAGCTTGGTGCCCCCCTTCCCCCCCCCCCCCCCCCCCCCCTCTCACCACACCACCACACACCACCAGAACCCCCCCCCCCCCCCCCCTACCTTTCGCAGCTTGGGCTGTGGCAGGACGGCGGACAACAGCTTGGTGCCCCTTCCCCCCCCCCCCCCCTCTCACACACACACACACACCACCAGAACCCCCCCCCCCCCCCCCCCCCTACCTGTCGCAGCTTGGGGCTGTGGCAGGACGGCGGACAACAGCTTGGTGCCCCCTTCCCCCCCCCCCCCCCCCCCCTCTCACACACACACACACACCACCAGAACCCCCCCCCCCCCCCCCCCCCCTCCCCTACCTGTCGCAGCTTGGGCTGTGGCAGGACGGCGGACAACAGCTTGGTGCCCCCTTCCCCCTCCCCCCCCCCACACACAAAAACACCACACCAGAACCCCCCACACACCCTACCTTTCGCAGCTTGGGCTGTAGCAGGACGGCGGACAACAGCTTGGTGGCGAGCTGGAAGGCGGACGGGTCGCTGGCAGCGCAGTTGCGCAGCAACGTGATACACAGGGGCGGCCTGAGTGCACGGCAGAAGTCGTCACGCACGTTGCCCCAAGAATGCTGTGGGTTCTGCAACACCTGGGGTGGTGGGGTGGGGTGGGGGGTGGCGGGGTGGGGGGGCTTGATACCAGGTATGTGGGGTGTGTGGGTGTGTGGGTGGGGTGGGTGGGTGGGGTGGGGGGTGGGTGGGGGGGGGGGAGGTGATACACAGGGGCTGTCTGAGTGCACGGCAGAAGTCGTCACGCACATCCCCACAAGAATGCTGCAGGTTCTTTAACTCCTGGAGGGGAAGGGGGGTGAGAAGGGGGGGCATGGTGGGGTGGGGTGGGGCCTTGATACCAGGTAGGTTGTGCATGTGTGTGATGGTGGTGGTGGTGGTGGTGGGGGGGGGGGGGAGGGGGGGGGAGGGGAGGTAGGGGTAGGGATCTAGTCCCCAAGAAAGGAAAGAAAGGACGGATGAGCATCAAGAAATCAGAGCAACTAGCTCGATGCCAGGAAGGTTGTGTGTTTGAGGGGGGTGGGGATGGGGGGCATGGTGTGTGTGTGTTTGGGTGGGGGTGGAGGGTGGGTGGTGGGGGGTTGGGGGTGGGGTGCATTACCTTGACTAGCAGCTCCAGAGAGAGCAGCTTCCCCTGGTGTAGGTAGGACTCCACCTTGGTGAGGCCTGCCTCTCGGGAAACTACATCAATACCAGGTGAAGCGTGTGTGTGTGTGTTGGTGTGTGTGTGTGTGTGTGGGGGGGGGGGGGGGGGGGGGGGGGGGGGGGGGGAATTAGACTTGATACCAGTGGTGGGTGGGTGGGTTGGTGGGTGGGTGGGGGGGTTGGTGGGTGGGTGGGTGGGGGGGTGTGGGGGGGGGATTAGACTTGATACCAGTGGTGTGTTTGTGTGTAAGGGGGAGGGAGTAGGGGTGCAGTACCTTGACTAGTAACTCCAGAGAGAGCAGCTTCCCTTGGTGTAGGTAAGACTCAACCTCAGTAAGGCCTGCCTCTCGGGAGGCCAGCTTGCAGAAGGCCGACAGCACCAACAGCACGTCTCGCTCCAGGACGGTGAGCGACATGGGACGGGCCTTGGTCTGCACAGGGGCGGGCTGCAGGGATGACGCACCACCACCGCTGGGGCGTTGACTGCTTGGAGGGGGTGGGGCCACCTGGGCTTCTCCTTCTGGGTGGGTGGGAGGTGGGGGGTGGGGGTTCAGGTAAAAATAACTGGAGGGATGACGCACCCCCACCACTGAGGCGTTGGCTGCTTGGTGGGGGTGGGGCGCCTGCTGCTGCTTCTGGTGGGGTGGGGGCTGGGGGGTGGGGGTTCAGGTAAAAATAACTGGAGGATGACGCACCCCCACCACTGAGGCGTTGGCTGCTTGGTGGGGGTGGGGCCACCTGGGCTTCTCCTTCTGGGTGGGTGGGAGGTGGGGGGTGGGGGTTCAGGTAAAAATAACTGGAGGGATGACGCACCCCCACCACTGAGGCGTTGGCTGCTTGGTGGGGGTGGGGCGCCTGCTGCTGCTTCTGGTGGGGTGGGGGCTGGGGGGTGGGGGTTCAGGTAAAAATAAACGGAGGGATGACGCTTCCCCACCACTGAGGCGTTGGCTGCTTGGAGGGGTTGGGCCACCTGGGCTTCTCCTTCTGGGTGGGTGGGGGATGGGGGGTGGGGGTTCAGGTAAAAATAACTGGAGGGATGACGCACCCCCACCACTGAGGCGTTGGCTGCTTGGTGGGGGTGGGGCGCCTGCTGCTGCTTCTGGTGGGGTGGGGGCTGGGGGTGGGGGTTCAGGTAAAAATAAACGGAGGGATGACGCACCCCCACCACTGAGGCGTTGGCTGCTTGGTGGGGGTGGGGCCACCTGGGCTTCTCCTTCTGGGTGGGTGGGAGGTGGGGGGTGGGGGTTCAGGTAAAAATAACTGGAGGGATGACGCACCCCCACCACTGAGGCGTTGGCTGCTTGGTGGGGGTGGGGCGCCTGCTGCTGCTTCTGGTGGGGTGGGGGCTGGGGGTGGGGGTTCAGGTAAAAATAACGGAGGGATGACGCTTCCCCACCACTGAGGCGTTGGCTGCTTGGAGGGGTTGGGCCACCTGGGCTTCTCCTTCTGGGTGGGTGGGGGATGGGGGGTGGGGGTTCAGGTAAAAATAAACGGAGGGATGACGCACCCCCACCACTGAGGCGTTGGCTGCTTGGTGGGGGTGGGGCCACCTGGGCTTCTCCTTCTGCTTCTGGTGGGGTGGGGGATGGGGGGTGAGGGGTGGGGATCTGGTGCTAACAGCTTATAACTGAAAAAGGAAGTATTTGTACAGAAAGTTGAAAGGGATGGTGGGGGTGGGCTGGAGGGATGACGCACCACCACCGCTGGGGCGTTGACATCTTGGTGGGGCTGCGGCTGCTGCTTCTGCTTCTGGTGGGGTGGGGGGTGGGAGGTCTTATTGAGGTGGGGTGGGGGGTGGAGGTTCAGGTTGAGGTGGGGTAGGGGTGAAGGTGGGGGGTGAGGGTTCTGGTGGGGATGGGAAAGGCCTTAGCCTGCACAGGGCGGGCTGGAGGGATGATGCACCACCACTGCAGAGGTGTTGACTGCTTGGTGGGGCTGCGGCTACTGCTTCTGCTAGGTCCTGGACAGGCATGCTGGCCTGCAACAACAACACAAATGGAAATCACTAAAAAAAAAAAAATTGATCAAATAAGTTGAGCATTTCTATCTATATCTGCAGATATCTAGATTAAAAAAGCTGGATGGATGACGCCCCCTCACCGCTGAGGCGTTGACTGCTTGGTGGGGGTGGGGCTGCTGCTGCTGCTGGTGGGGTGGGGGGTGGGGGGGCTCTGGTGAGGGTGGGGGTGGGGGTTCTATCTCTAGATACAGAATCTGGATGGATGACGCCCCCCCACCGCTTAGGTGTTGACTGCTTGGTGTGGGTGGGGCTGCTGCTGCTGCTGCTGGGGGGTGGGGGCTCTGGTGAAGGTGGGGGTGGGGGTGGGTCCTTAGCCTCACCCCCCACCCACTAACCACCCACTAACCACCTACTAACCACCCACTCAACTGGACTCTTGACCCCCTTGAAAGGCATGGGAGGCTTGACAGGCTTGTGATGATTGAGAACCCAGTTCCGCCCCGCCAACCCACCCACTAACCACCCACCCACTAACCAACCAACAACTAACCACACCCACTAAACACCCACCCACTAACCAACCAACCACTAACCACCCTCCCACTAACCAACCAACCACTAACCAACCAACCACTAACCAACCATCCGCTAACCACCCGCCCACTAACCACCCGCCCACTAACCAACCACTAACCACCCACTCAATAACCAACCACCCACTACCCACCCACTACCCACCCACCCACTACCCACCCACTAACCACCCACCCACTAACCACCCACCCACTAACCACCCACTAACCACCCACTAACTACCCACCCACTAACCACCCACTCACTAACCACCCACCCACTAACCACCCACTAAGCACCCACTCACTAAGCACCCACTCACCTGTATCCTGACCACCTTGAGAGGCATGGAAGGCATGAGAGGCTAAGGAGGATTGAGACACCAGTTCCGGCACATCATCTTTCCCTTTGTTGCTTGAGCTGCTCAACTTCGTCGAGAGACGGTGGCCTGGGTCAGTGGGAGGGTTTAGGGTTTAGGGTCTAGAATCATGGTTTAAAAACCATTACCCTTAAGGAGCTGGTCAGCAATTAGCTGGTCAGCACTTGGGTTTCGGTGGTTTAGTTTTTGGTGGATAAGGGTGTGGTTGAGGTGGTTGAGGTTAACACTATCCCCCAGGGTTGCGCAGTACGGACAGTACGCACCTAAAATCCGCACCGTACTCGTTTTCCTGAAAATTGAGTTCGCGTACGGTCCGTACGCACGACACATACTTGCCTAGTCTGTTCCATGATACAAAGTGGCATAACTTTTTGCTGACTTCGAATTTTGACATGATCAGCATACCACTGAAAAGCACTGACTGCCCTCAACATGTTCATGGTAGGAATCGAGTTCAAATAAGGAAAAACAAACCGGTTTTCAGGTCAAGGAATGTTATGATCCTAAAAAACGTACCGTACTCAAACCGTACTCACTTCTAAAACCCGTACCGTATCCGTACCATATTCGTACCGTCTCCGTACCGTCTCCTTCCGTCTCCTTCCGTCTCCGTACCGTATCGTACTCCACAACCCTGCTATCCCCCAACCTGGGTCAGTCGTCTCGGGGCACGCATCCCCTGCTGTGATCTCTGTGATAGCTGCCTTCTCTGGACTCCTCCTCCCCTTACTGTCAGCATGCCCCCCCCCCCCCCCCCCCCCCCCCCCCCCCCGGCCCCCCCAATACCCCCCCCCTAAACCCACCCACACTCACCACCCCCTACCTGGGTCAGTTGTCACAGGGCACTCATCCCCTGCAGCACTCTCTTCAATAGCTGCCTTCTCTGGACATCCCTTCTTCCCCTTCCTCACACCATGCACCCCCCACTCCCTACCCCCACTCCACACCCTGGCGACCCCCCCCCACCACCACACACACACAAACACTCACACACACACCCCACCCGCCCACTGTCACTATCCCCCCACCTGGATCAGCAGTCTCAGAGCACTCACCCCCTGCGGCACTCTCTTCAATAGCTGCCTTCTCTGGACTCCTCCTCCCCGTACTCACACCATGCACCCCACACCCCACTCCACACCCCACCCCGTACCCCCAAACCCACCTGCCCACTGTCACTATCCTCCCACCTGGGTCAGTAGTCTCAGGGCACTCATCCCCTGCTGCGCTCTCTTCAATACCCACCTTCTCTGGACTCCTCCTCCCCTTACTCACACCATGCATCCCCCCCCCCCCCACACACACACACACACACACACACGACCCCCCCACCCACACACCCACACACCCACACATACCCCACACCCCACCCGCCCACTGTCACTATCCCCACACCTGGGTCAGTAGTCTCGGGGCACTCAGCCCCTGCTGCGCTCTCTTCAATAGCTGCCTCTAGCCCCTGAAGATCTCGGTTCTCAGCCAGAGATGCAAACTGTGCAATACGTGCCTCCAGCAGCACCTTTTGTACGTTGTCCTCAGCCTGACCCTGTTATGGGTGTGGGTGTGGGTGTGTGGGTGCGGGTGTGTGGGTGTGAGGGTTGGGGTGGGGGTGGGTTCTCAGCCAGAGATGCAAACTGTGCAATACGTGCCTCCAGCAGCACCTTTTGCAAGTTGTCGTCAGCCTGACCCTAGTGTGGGCGTGGGTGTGTGGGGTGTGGGTGTGTGTGGGGGGGGGGAGGGGGAGGAGGTGGAGGTGGGTGGAGGTGGGGTGCTTTGTGGCACTATAGGGGCACTTTTAGGGCACTTTTCAGGCACTTTTCGGGCTTAGAGGGCTGGTCGAGAGGTACCATTTAGAATGACAATTTGGGGGGGGTCCGAGGTGAACAGCCGTACCTGGCGGTCTTGAGACCACCCACCCACTAAACACCCCCCCCCCTCCTCCCCACCCCACACCCCACACAACCCCCACACACCCCACCTCACACACACAATGCTGGCCCTCGTACCTGGCGGTCTTGCTTGTCCTCACTACTGTGCCCCGTTGGCAGGTGACCATCGGATGCCCGGCGGCTTGGCGTGGATGGGGCGCTGTGTGGGTGCAAGTGGAAGGCAGTGACTCTCTTCACGATCGTGTTAAGCATCTGTAGCAGAGCATTGGCTGCCGTCCGTTTGATGTTTTCATCCTCACTGCCCAAGGCCAGGTTGAAGACCGTGCGCACGGCGGACATGAGTGAGTCCCCGTGTGCCACGAAATGCTCAGCGGTGGAGAAGGTGAGCAAGGCGCGGATGACTGAAAGCTGCAGGACCTCGTTGGCACTTTCGCCGCATTTCATGACCAGCTTGATCACCTGGAGTGTGGGGGTGGGGATGGGGTGGGGGTGGGGGAGGGGATGGGGGTGGGGGTGTGGGGTGGGGGAGTGGCGGTGGAGAAGGTGAGCATGGCGCGAATGAGTGAAAGTTGCAGAACCTCCTTGGCACTTTCGCCGCATTTCATGACCAGCTTGATCACCTGATACACAGCAGGGCACGGGGTGGGGAGTGGGAGGTGGGGTGGGTCGGGTTGGAGAGTGGGTCTGGGTGTGGGTGTGGGGGTGGAGGGAGGTGTTAGGGGAGGTGGGTGGGTGGGGGTGGGGGTGGGGGTGGGGGTGTGGGGGGGATGGATTCCCAAGGCCAGGTAAAAGACCGTGCGCACGGCGGACATGAGGGAGTCCCCGTGTGGCACGAAATGCTCGGCAGTGGAGGAGGTGAGCAAGGCGCGAATGACTGAGAGCTGCAGAACCTCGTTGGCACTTTCGCCGCATTTCATGACCAGCTTGATCACCTGGAGCGTGGGGGTGGGGCTGGGGGTGAGGGGTGGGGAGAGGTGGGGGTGGGGTGAAGAGGGACAGCAAGGCATGCGGGAATGGGTGTGGGTGTGGGGAGTGTGGGGGTGGAGGTGTGGGGTGGGAGGTGTGGGGTGAGGGTGAGGGTGGGGGTGGGGGTAGGGTGGGGGGAGGGATGGGGGTTGATTGCCAAGGCCATGTTGAAGACCGTGCGCACAGCAAGGCACGGGGGAATGGGTGGGTGTGCGGGGGTGGGGGGGGATTCCCAAGGCCAGGTTGAACACTGTGCGCACAGCAGGGCACGGGGGAATGGGTGTGTGTGTGTGGGGGGGGGGGGGGGGGGGGGGGGGGGGGGGAGGGGATGGGGATGGGGGTTGATTCCCAAGCCCAGGTTGAAGACCGTGCGCACAGCAGACATGTGAGAGTCCCTGTGTGCGACGAAATGCTCGGTGGTGGATAAGGTGAGCAAGGCGCGTAAAAGTGAAAGTTGCAGAGCCTCGTTGGCGCTTTTGCCTCATTTCATGACCAGCTTGATCACCTGGAGCGTGTGTGTGTGTGGGGGGGGGGGGGGGGGGAGGGACAGCAAGGCACAGGGGAATGGGTGTGGGTGTGGGGAGTGAGGGGGGTGGAGGTGTAGGGTGGGGAGGTGTGGGGGTGAGGGTGAGTGTGGAGGTGGGGGGGGGGGGGGGGGGGGGGGTTCTGGGGGTGGCAGGGTGGGGTGGACTCCCAAGGCCACGTTGACGTCCTTCTCATCGCTCAACAAACCCTTATTGTCACTGTTTGCACCCAAGCACAAACTCACACCTCACACACACACACAACCACAACCACCACCAAACAATAAAACACACGTACCTATGTGACCACGTCCTTCTCATCGCTCAACAGACCCTCATTGGCACTGTTCACACCCAAGCACACACTCACACCTCACACACACAACCACAACCACAACCAAACAATAAAACACACATACCTATGTGACCACGTCCTTCTCATCGCTCAACAGACCCTCATTGGCACTGTTCACACCCAAGCACACACTCACACCTCACACACACACAACCACAACCACAACCAAACAATAAAACACACATACCTATGTGACCACGTCCTTCTCATCACTCAACAGACCCTCATTGTCACTGTTTGCACCCAAGCACACACTCACACCTCACACACACACAACCACAACCAAACAATAAAACACACATACCTATGTGACCACGTCCTTCTCATCGCTCAACAGACCCTCATTGGCACTGTTCACACCCAAGCACACACTCACACCTCTCACACACACACACAACCACAACCAAACAATAAAACACATATACCTACGTGACCACGTCCTTCTCATCGCTCAACAGACCCTCATTGTCACTGTTCACACCCAAGCACACACTCACACCTCACACACACACACACAACCACAACCACAACCAAGCAATAAAACACATATACCTTTTTGACCACGTCCTTCTCATCGCTCAACAGACCCTCATTGGCACTGTTCACACCCAAGCACACACTCACACCTCACACACACACACACAACCACAACCACAACCAAGCAATAAAACACATATACCTTTTTGACCACGTCCTTCTCATCGCTCAACAGACCCTCATTGACACTGCTCTCACTCAAGCATACACTCACACCTCACACACACACACCACTCACACCAACCACAAACACACACACACCACCCCCACCCCCACCACGAACAACAACAAACAAAACGCGTACCTGAGTTACGACGTCCTTCTCATCGCTCAACAGACCCTCATTGACACTGCTTTCACCCTGTAGCCATGCATGAGCCACTGCAGGGTGTGGGTGGGTGGGTGGGTGGGGGTGGGGTGGGGTTGTGGGAGGGGGGGAGGGGGGGGGGGGGGGGGGGGGGGGGGGTCTGTTCCGCCATAACAGCTCCCACCCTGTAGTCATGCATGAGCCACTGCAGGGATGTGAGGGTGTGTGTGGGGGGGGGGGGGGGGTGAGGGGGGTGAGGGTGAGGGGGGGGTCATCCGTTCATCCTGTCTAACACAAGTCATAACTGTACTATAACTCATTCTAGCCATTTAGCGGATCATTTGGGAATAGAGGTCGACAGGCATATTCATACCTCCACTTTTTCAGGCCAAATTTACAACGATTTTTTCAGCATTCTCGGAATTGAAGGCCCAATTCGGAATTGAATCAGAATTAATTTTCTCAGCATTCTCAGCATTCTCAGAATTGAAGGCCCAATTCGGAATTGAATCGGAGTTGATTTTTTCAGCATTCTCAGAATTCTCGGAATTGAAGGCCCAATTGGAGGTACTAACTACAACCTACGACGCGTTTCGATAAATCAATTCCCAAATGATCCGCTGAACAGCTGTATAGCAATTCAGTGGATGATTGGGGTTTGGGTTTTAAAAACACTTCGTAGTTTGTAGTTTGTACCTCGAACTTGGCCTGAGAAATCTGACATTTAGGCCTGAGAATCGAGAATTCTGACTATTTCTGAGAATTCTGATAATTGTCGGAAATTTGACTGAAGTGGAGAGGTACAAGCTACAACCTGTGAGACCCAAATCCAAATCATCCGCTGAATCGCTTTGAGGTAGGCCAAGTCTAACCTTATAGTAATTCAGGGGATGAATTGAGGTCAGATTTCATCCTTACTCTCAGGCCAAATCTCCCAGAATTCTCAGATTCCGAGCCAGATTTGAGATACTAAGTCAGACATCCGACATTTTCAGAAAACCCAACTCCCAAATCATCACCTGAATCGCTATGATAATATGAGACAGGCCTCACAACCAGGCCGACTGCCTTTATCTGACGCCAGTTTATTTGTGGGTTTCATGATATCCTATGATGCCAGCAGTCTGACTAGGCTAAAGTTACCATTTATATACAATATCATATGATGCAATTTGTATGATATATTATGATATCATACTCGCCTTTGGTCAATATCACATGATATGCCGGTCCCTACATATGAGTCAAAATCAGAGGTGCTGGTGTGCACAATGTTGCCTGAGAGAGCTGATATTTTGTAGGAGTGGCAACGCCATTTGAACTGAATCTACGGTGCCGCTGATTTGTGTAGGGAGACCCACCTTCTGGGGTGAAATACCTTTCACGCCTTTGGGGGAAAAATGAAGCTACAAAAGAACCATAGAGAGGGACTCGTGGGCATGGGCTATTTCCAATGTTTTCCTTTTCGGCTTTTCTTGCCAGCTTCTTGGCAGCTTCCTGAGCCAGCCACTCTGCTATACCTAAATATTACAGCAATTATAGACACGCGATTGTGCCAACTTCAAGGTGCAGTAGCTAGCATTAGGTTTTCCAATCAGGGGAGCTCCCTAGAAGCTGGCGATGGTACCTGAAAATAATATATATGGCTAATTCATTTCTCACAAGGAGAAGGGTGTCAGATCTGAGCTGATTCTGGCTCTGAGCTGTGACGACTGCGTTTCAATCAAAGTACTTACCAAGCTTGTGCAAGCATCCTAGGGAGATCTCCACGATCTTGGTGTTGTTGCAGTTACAGGCCAAAGTCAGAGGGTTTAGCACGGCGATAGCCAAGCTCCCGTCGTAGCTGCGACCCCGTTCATGGTGCTCAAGCAGCGCCAAAAAAGTGCCACATGCTTCCCGCAGCTCCTTAATGTCACGCGATCTGCCCCATGCTTCTTTTTGAATGCTGGAGATGGCCCTCTTCACGAATATCTCAAACGCTTTGTCCTGGGACTCTGACATATTGAGTCCGAATAGGGTTGCAAACAGGCTTCGCAAGAGTTAGGACGGAAGTGAAGACCAGGCTGTCCCCACAAGTTTCATAATTATTACGCTGGTAGGCAAAACATCGCGCCTTGAAACGAGATGGGTCGCAGCGATTGCAATTCGCGTGCCCAGGGTGCATGAAAGGGATGGATCGCTGTACAGCGAAGTACAGTATATCCCGGTATGTCGTAGGCCGACTGTCGCCACGGTGAAATTACAATATCTCCGCCGTGGGTGGGTGGGTGGGGGGGGGGGGGGGGGAGGGGGGGTACCTAGGGGTAGCTAGGAGCAGATCTGGTTACACGTTTTGGCATGTCTTTAGCTGGATGCTGGTTCAACCGTACCTCGTTTTTTGTAGATCGTCAGTTGGTGAAGTATGCAAAAAAGTCCAAGATACGGCTGGACCAGCACCTCCAAATAATGGCCCCAAGATGTCTTAAAAACAAAAATCGGGAAATTTTACGTTTATTAGTTACATTTTTCCTCCAGCCATTTTTTCTCGACCTCAAAAAACATATTAAAATGTCCAACGCTGGCAAGAAATTAGGAAGGTCCGTATTTTGATAGAGACTAGAAAAGGCAGATGCCGTACATTTTGCCCCTAAACAGCCCCACATGTGCACACACGACATGCTCCATGAGTCTCACAAAAGTTAGAAACACAATCTCTGTTGCATATCACTTCTTTTGAACCCACCCAGCATATTCTTCCCAGTTGGATTTGGTGTAGAAGTTGAGAAGGTCGCCCAAAAGAGGAGATTTGGCACAATTTGGCACAATTACCATACCAGGCCATTTCCAGCCCTTACAGGCTGGCACACTGACCCGCAACAGTCGGAATGGGGGGCAGAATAGCACTGTTTCTGACGATTGAACTTCAGGCATTGTGACGGTTGACACAATTTGATCGCGATTGCTCGATTCCCTGGCTCGATCTGTGCTCTTTGGAGCTCGCGGCAGTCACGTACGTACGATCGTGTACCCTCGGTAGTTTCTGTGGTGTATCATACGGATATAACCATGAGATTCCCCAATCGGACAACACGTTTTCCTCATACACCACATTTGGTTTCGAAGCTTGGTCGAGTGGATCGACTGGACGGAAGTTGGGGACTTCACCAGTACCACGCGGGTTCGATCCCGGGCTGGCGCATGATGGAAACCTTCGCTAGGAGGGCGCTGACACGGCTGCGCGTGCACATCTCAGACAGGAGGTGGGCGTCGGACCTTCGAAAGGGGGGTGAGTTGTGGTGTATCATACGGATATAACCATGAGATTCCCCAATCGGACAACACGTTTTCCTCATACACCACAGTTTCGGTCAGCTTTCGCCACAGGCCAGGGCAGAAGGTGGGACTACGATGCAAACTCCGAAAATGCGTCGCGTTTGCTGTGGTGTGTGAGGAAAACGTGTTGTCCGATTGGGGAATCTTATGGTTATGTCCTTATGATACACCACAACTCACCCCCCTTTCGAAGGTCCGACGCCCACCGCCTGTCTGAGATGTGCACGTACGGCCGAGCCGGCCCCCTCCTAGCGAGGGTTTCCAACATGCGCCCGCCCGGGATCGGTCCCTCGTGGTACTGGTGAAGGTCCCAACTTCCGTCCAGTCGACCCACTCGACCAAGCTCGAAAGTTGTCCTTCGGCTTCCCACAACACAACCTACCCACCAACCTGGGGGAATCCGGCAGAGGGAATCTTGGTTAATCAGTTGGGCTTGGTGCTGGGGATTGCCTGCCTCGGCATCCCTCCCCTTCACGCTCCCCTTTACGCTCTTCTTTCCGCCTTCGGTTGTTTCCTTTTGTTGGACTTGACCTAGTTTGTTTTCAGGTTTGTGGGGGTGCCTTAAAAACCCTCGTGCATCCGTGTTATAAAATTGGATGGTCGGCAGGCTGTGCTGCTGTCCAGTCTCGGCAGTGATTTGCTGAGTTTATGTAACGAACCCTCTCTCTCTTGGTCAATCGACAGCGAGCCTAACTGCCTGCCAGCGTGGTCGCACGGTGGCGCGCCACTACCGCCAGAACCGGCTGCGGCTGGTGTGTCGACCAAGCTCACGAACCCTAGCGGCTAACCCTAGATTGATATCCCTAGGATGATTCAATCTATTTCGGTTGACCAGCGCTTTCGGCTGGAAGAACCCGTCCCTCTGCCTCAAGATGCGCCTTACCTCAGCCCGTGCTTCTAGCAATCTCTTTGCTGGTCCTATATCGGCCAAGCCCGTTCGGCTGTCTGGTAGATCGAGGGTCCGCCATGTGACCTCTGCGCACACCGTCTCGCATAGCTATGTCGATTTGGATACGCCGACGGGCAAGATGAGGACGTACGTGATTAAACCCACTGCCCCTGGAAAATACCCAGGCATCGTACTGTTCTCCGAAATCTTTCAGGTAAGCGGCCCTGGTGTCCTGCTGCTCAATCGTGTGACTCAATCAGAGTCGATTCGCAATCCACGCCGTTGCGACTGATATTGATGGGTGCAGCCAATCTTCACGTTGTCGATGCTCCCAACTGTCCGACACCGTCAAGCGGTTGGCCCAGTTGGCGCACTCCAAGTGGCTCACAATTGCGTATGTGACCCGACCTGCCCCCCACCCCAGGTTACGGCACCGATCAAGCGCTCTGCTCAGACGATGGCTGGCCATGGATTCGTCGTTATTGTGCCGGAGATTTACCATGAGTACGAAGAATTGGGCAAGGCATTCCTGTATGACAGCCCCAACCCAGCAGTGGATGGGGTGGACAGGGGCAACCAGTTGAAAACCACAAAGCCTATCTCTGCCTATGATAGTGACAGCAAGGCAGCTGTGGAGTTCCTGCAGCGTCATGCTGACTGCACCGGGCATGTGGGTGTCATGGGCTTTTGCATTGGGGGCCACCTGGCCTTCCGTGCCGCCATGAACAAGGGCGTCACGGCAGCAGCATGTTTCTACGCAACTGATTTGCACAAGGGCGGACTTGGGCAGGGCATGAACGATGACTCTATAGCCCGGATCAATGAGCTGGCAGCAGATGGGACAGAGATGTGCATGATTTGGGGCAGGCAAGACCCCCATGTGCCTCTGGACGGACGCGCCAGGATCTACGCTGAGCTTGCAACTAGGCGTGCAAACTACACATGGCACGAGTTCAACGGGCAGCATGCTTTCATGCGTGATGAAGGCCATAGGTATGATCCTGAGTTGGCATCAATGTGCTACAAGATGTGCGTGGACTTGTTCCGGAGGAAGCTGGGTGAGGGAGATTTGCCAGTCCCTGAAACCGGGAACACGGCAGCAGGCGAGACCAAGCACTGAGTTCGTTGCATGGTATAAATAAACGTACGGTACGCCCTATTATGAGGCGAGAGGTTGAGGGGGCCAGCCCGTTTGCTTTCACTGCGGCCAACCACCAAGTTGCATGATATAGAATAGGGCACTGGTGTTGCAGTGCTGAAGTGGTGTTGCAGTGGTAGGGTACTGGTAGGGTGGTGGTGATGGTGGTGCTACGTAATGACACCGGTTTCTTTCCTCAAAAACAACCCTGAGCCTGAGCTGTCATACAAGCCCGAGCTTAAAGTACGTCAAGGGTAAAGAGAGCACTGGTGTTGCAGTGCTTGAGTTGTGTTGCAAAGAGTCAAGTGACCACCGCTGTTTCAGTGGTTGAGTTGTGTTGCAAAGGGTAGAGTGAGTGATCACTGCTGTTTCAGTGGTTGAGTGGTGTTGCTAAGGGTCAAGTGACCACCGCTGCTTCAGTGGTCGAATAGTGCTGCAAAGGGTAGAGTGAGTGGCCACCGCTGTTTCAGTGCTTGAGTTGTGTTGCAAAGGGTCGAGTGGCCACCTCTGTTTCAGTGGTTTATTAGTGTTGCAAAGGGTACATATTGCCATTTTGGGTCACATGCAAAATGTAGATGGGGTCTTACGGTTATGTGCTGGCAGTGCCTGGCACGTAACTTTGGGTCTCCAGGCTTAGCGGGTTCCTTTTGTGATTCGTAGATGGGCCCCCAAAGCTTACGTGCTCATGGTGCTGTGTAGATGAGCTCCCAAAGCTTACGTGCTGTCCCGTCACGTGCTGTCGCGGCATAATGTACATTTTGTAGTACCCTGATACCCACCGCTGTTTAACTGGTTTAATGGTGTTGCAAAGGGGGCAACATCTGCTTGGGAGTGCATGGAGCCCCAAACTTGAGTAGCATGGGCCAGGACCAGAAGCGCCCAAGTGCTTGAGTGTCCACCGCTGCTACAGCCTCACATGGTTGGGTAGTACTCCAATCAGCCCTGAGTTTTTCTTTTCAGCAGCTTCTAGGCAGCTCCCCTGACTGACTATTCAGCCAAAGCTAATGTGACCTAGCGTGTCTGGAAGCTGACAGAATCTACTGTCCAGAACTGTCAAAATCTTGGCGCTTAGCTGTAGTGGCTGGCTAAGGGAGCTGCCTAGAAGCTGCTGCTCGTAGCTGAAAAGAAAGACTATCTATCAGCCCTATGCTACAATTAGGATTGGATCGCTACGTGGTTTTTCAGCCAACTCTGGGCTGCTCGCCCTGTTCCGATTGCAAGTCCCCACGTGCGAAACCCACGAAAAACAGGGAGCATGCTATGCGGATAAGGCCGTTTAAAGAATCGCCTTGGCTTGCAATAGCATGGGTGCATACATGGACAAAGGTGGACCTTGCCAGGCAAATGGGAGCCCACCCTGCGCGGGTTTCGAGAGCCGGACTGGGACTCTTGTTACATTTTCAGCAACCCTCATGGATTCTGAAACACTGTATATGACCTGGAGCTTTGAGCTTCGTGCTTTGAGATAGGGAGCAGCGGTGGTGCACAAATGGTAGCCACATGTTTCTAGCGCCCGGATAGCTCCAATCCAACTCCTTCATCAAAACGACAACGTACACATTACACAGCCAACCCAATTCCAACTGACCCACGCTACAGGCATCCTACGCACCATCCGAACCCACAACATATACCCACCCCAAGCCAACTGGCCTTACAGAAGGGTGGTTTATATGTTTATTTTGGTGGACCTGTGCTCACACTTAGTCGTGGTTATAATCATATATTTATATCTGATTATATGCATATTTGGTGGACCTGTGCTCACCCGTAGCAGTGGTTTTAATTCTATATTTATATCTTATTATATGTATATTTGGTGGACCTGTGCTCACCTGTAGCAGTGGTTTTAATTCTATATTTATATCTTATTACAAGCCTGTCTTATTATATGTATATTTGGTGGACCTGTGCTCACCCGTAGTACTGGTTTTCATTATATATGTATATCTTATTATACATATGTTTGGTGGACCTGTGCTCGCCCTTAGTAGTGGTTTTAATTTTAAGTTTATATCTTATTATATGTATATTTGGTAGACCTGTGCTCACCCTCAGTTGTTGTTTTAATAACATATGTATATCTGATTTTAT
Source organism: Chlamydomonas sp. ICE-L (assembly GCA_013435795.1). Classification (NCBI taxonomy): domain Eukaryota; kingdom Viridiplantae; phylum Chlorophyta; class Chlorophyceae; order Chlamydomonadales; family Chlamydomonadaceae; genus Chlamydomonas; species Chlamydomonas sp. ICE-L. The sequence goes on along the minus strand of JACBWV010000394.1, from coordinate 2,164,350 downwards.
GTATATTTGGTGACCTGTGCTCACCCTTAGTTGTTTCAAAGCATTGTAGAGGCCAACCAATTACTGGCGAGGCCAATCAATTACTGGCGAGGCCAACCAATTACTGGCGATGGCCAATTACTGGCAATGGCCAATTACTGGCAAGGCCAACCAATTACTGGCGATGGCTGATGAAAATTACATTTTCCTGGTGCCCTATTGGACTCCAAATGTGCACACGGCTAGATCGTGTCAAGGTGGACTTATGATGACTAAGACGGTATTCCGCCAGACTTGAATCCATGTATGTTCTATTTATCTTGTGTATGCATGGATGTATCTTATTATATATATGTATCTTGTTATATATATACTAGTACATTGCCCGTATATATTTATATATGCTCCAGTCCAGAGGGTAGCCAATAAGGCTAAAGTGACTTGCCCATCCTCAAATAATACAGATAATATATTGCATACAACTACAACCTTGCAATGATTGACAAGTCACAAGAAGATTGCAGCCAGGGCTCAAAGCCACCACTATTATTTCTTGTGCGACTCGTGGCAATTTCGTTGCGTTGCACTAGGGTCGCACCGAGTCGCTCAATATGCGATGCGTCGCACAGGGGAAAAACAGTGAAATCCACCCTGGCCTTGCTTTTTACTATGATCGAACTTGGGTATATATGTCTCCATCCTGCAATTTAGATACTCGTAGTCAACTGGTGTAGCATAAGTACTCAACTACGCATCGTAGCAGTGTTTTTATTTTGGGCTACTCATAGCAGCTTCTAGGTGGCTCCCTGAGCCAGACACATGGCTGAACCCCTACATTTCAGGAGCACTGGTAAGCTGACCATGTCAGCTGTATGATGCATCAGCTTGTGCTAGCTTTGATCGAGAAGCCAGGCAGGGGAGATGCCCAGAAGCTGCTATATTTAGCCCAAGATAAAAACACTGCATTGAAGACTTGTAGCGCACATGATTTGATGGATCCTTTGTATGGATCTAAAGGATGCCATCCCTGATAAGGGGGTTGATAAGTGTAGAGTGATGCGTATAAGTGTATATGGGGGTTGGTTATCGTGTTGGGAAATATTTAGGTGTCTTGTAAGAGCTCCCTTCGTAGATTGTGTTTGGCTGGCTGCTCCCTGTGTGTGAGGCTGGCTGCTGGCTGCCCCCCTGCTCCTTGTGTGTGTAGCTCGCTGCTGGCTGGCTCCCTACTCCCTGTGTGGCTGGCTGCTGGCTGAGTAGAGTGTGTGGCTGTGTGCTCGTCAGCTACTTTCACTTACGTGAAGTAATGTTTCCCGGGAAAAAGTATGCCACCCAGAGCCACCCCTAAAAATCGCAGCTGTTATGCCAGTAACTAAGCTATGTCAAGATACATAGATTTTGGTATTCGGCTTGAACTGCATGGGTCTGTGTGCTGCATGGGATCCTGTAGCTGTCCTTCAAGATTGCACTGGATTGTTGCATGTTTTCCTGCCAACTCAGGGCTGCTCACTGTCTCCCAATTCCAAGTCCCTCCGTGCGATACCCACGGAATGCAGGGCGCATACTAAGCGAATTAGGCAGTTTAAAGGCATGTCTAGATCCTTGAGGTCTCTGTGCATCAAGTCATGTCGGATTTCTGCCCAAGTGGTGGTTGTCTTGTTATGTCTCCTTGGCTCCGCCTCTAACGACCATGGCAGGGAGCTTGTCTGCTGTGGTCAATAGGGGTAGTAGTGAATGTTCGTTTGGTAGAGGGTCGGTATCTCCCACCCCTAAGTGCGCCTACTCTTTTCATCTTTTGTAAGAGTGGCAACGCCATTCAAACTGAATCCTCGGTGTCGCTGGTTTGTGTCGGGAGACCCACCTCGGTGTCGCTGGTTTGTGTCGGGAGACCCACCTTTCACAATACCTTTCAGTCCAGAATTTGTAGAACCATGTAAATAACATATAGTTCATGCAACCAAAATGAAGATTTTGACACACCCTGAATCCATCTTGGCCACCAGTAGGCCACGTGTGTGGGTGTGGGTGTGGGTGTGTGGGGGGGGGGGGGGGGGGCATTAATGCATTATATTGAAATCAGTGTGAACTAATTTTGAACCTGGACTTGATTACTTGAACTCGGTTACATGGCTCCGGTCAGCAATTTGGCCGCTCGCTGTCTTGTGCAGTAAAAATAAATACGAGGAAGAATGTAATCGTTATCAAAACGGTCAAAATTTAAACATTCTTCTTGCCATCTCCGGTAGTAACCTTTTGAAGTCGGATCACCTCAAGCCCTAGTGCTGACCAGGGTACTTCAGGAGGACCCCCAGCTGTGCTGTCTGAGACGCAACCAGTTTTATAGCCTGTATCCTGCGACGCAACGGAACTTTCCTTCTAGTCAACGGACCCTCCCCACATTGCGTCCTGCGACGCAACAGACTCTTCGATGTTGCGCCTGCGAAGGAGGACGCAGCATACTGAGCAACCCTGGTGCTGACCAGGGTACTACATTTGTCAAATTGGTCAGCTCTTAGTGCAAAAAGCGCCAAAACTGCACGCTGTGCCACAGGGAATTGAAAAAATTGCGTGAGAAGCGCAGTAGGGCTCAAAAAGCCTGCGCTGCCGCGCGCGCTGTAGTATCCTGGTGCTGGCCGCCAGTTGTTCAAATAAGGGTCCTTTCTCATTACCCCACTGGCTGAGGCAAGTATCAGAATGTCACAGTTTTCTTTTCAGTTACGATTGGCGACTTCTAGGCAGTTCCCTGAGCCAGCCACCGGGCTAAGCCCCATGATTTCGACCGTTCTGGACAGCGGATTCTGTCAGCTTCCACACACACTAGGTTGCATTAGCTTTGGCTGGGGTCGATAACCGATACTCTGAATACCAACAACATTTCTCTGCACATCACCAACACCACTCTAAATATTAATATCAGAGCAGCCAAATTGCTGGCTAAAGCTTTGAGACCAAGTTCAAGAATATCATCATCAGTACTCAGGCAGGTGTGTTGGCTACAGCTACCATTAGCGCCACACCCATGACCCATCCCATTGAAAAATGTGACCCCGAAAATAATCATGAAAACCATACGCGCACTAGCACTGCATGGTTATGACATAGGATCGGTTTATAGGTGACTTGAAATATTGGCGTTTGGAGGATCCATCTCGTTGCTAAATAATCCTGTGGATGATGCAGAATGATAGTAGTCAAATAGTAGGGTTGAAATTGAAATTTCAACCCTACTTTCAATTTCAATTTCCATTTCAAATAGTAGGGTGCCCTGGCCGCCTGGCGGGTCCCCTCACAGGCCCTGGAGGTAGGCCCCGGGGGTGGTGTAATGTTCGTCAAGCAGCAGTGGCAGCCTCCTTGGTGATAGATGCACAAGCAGTTGTTTACTTATCCGTACAATTTAATATTGGGGGGGTCAAGAATCAATGTAGCACAGCATGGCATGGCATTGTTATTCAACTTGGTGGCCTGTAAGGCTAATGAACTTATTAGCTCACTGACTTCCCGAAGTTCCATGGAGGCAGGTGCAGCAACTCCTGAGGCTACAGTTGCTACTGCGCAACCTGCAGGAACTAGTGCGAAAGAGCAGATTTCCAAGGCAAGCACAATGTGCTGATGCAATGAGCTACGAGGGGCACGAGGAAGCGAATTTATCAGGGGGAAATCGTAGAAATGCTCCAGGTCCCTAGATTGATTCCACAGAACAGTATGGAACCGACAAATGAAAACGCCGCGTCCACAGTGCCCTCCGAGGTAATCCGCCCTCGACGGGAGTCGAACACGAGTCGCTTAGATTTCAGGCCAGTCAGCTTAATCGGCATATATGTCAGGCATTCTTGGGAAATAGAAGATTACAAGAAGATTACAAGGGGCTCATGTCAGGGGAAATAGAGAGAGGATATAGTTACATACTCAGCAAAAATCAATGCCGAGACTGAACAGCGCCGTGGCAGCTAGACAGTTTTATAACAGTGGGGGTTTGGGCAACATACCCCTCAGAACCAGGTCCAGGAGGTGACCTCCAAAAAAGCATACGAAAGAGCAAATAAAAGGCTTGACAACAAGCAATGCGAACTACCAAGGCATAGAGAAACTAGCGAATAAAGTGTATATAGTAGAAGGGCTGAGAGTTGCCGAGGCCTAAAAAGCGAGATTCTACAAGAAGACGTGATGGACAAAAGGCACAGGAAAATCACCAAACAAACAAGGAGAGAGGCGTAGAGCTCTAAAAAGGCGGCCTTAACACTCCCTATCTAAAGGCAAACACAAGGCCAAGCCGTCAGCCAAAACGCCACAAGGAAGAGCACAGCTAAGAAAGGACACTTAACAACCTAAGCAGAACTACTAACACGATAAAAGGCGTGAGGAAAAGCGAAAGACCAAGACCAGCGGGGAAAAGCTAAGAGAGTCCATAGCCTATCTGTCATGAAACCATCAAGCTAAAGGACGGAGAGAGGGCACAGCAGAGCAGCCAAACAGGTCAAGAGTCAAACGGAGACTCGAGAAGTGAAAACAGAAGCTACCCCCCATCACCTACACCGCCAGAAACAAGAAGGTTAAAATGTGAAGATATGAGGATTCGACTGTTCCGCGGAAGTATACAATAGGTCTGCCCCCCATATAGAGCCAACCAACTCGCCTTTACCTAGTCTGGAGGGCGGTGTGGTCCAGACCCAGACATTATGGCTTCGGTGACCGGAGTTCGAGCCCGCTGCCGGAAGACGGCGGGTGGTATCTTGAGTCCGACTCTAGGGCGGTGTTGTTTCACTGCTAGGACATAAGCCCCTTGTAATCTTCTTCTTTTTACTCGCGTGGTTTTCTCGAGTCCGACTTTAGGGCGGTGTTGTTTCACTGCTAGGACATGAGCCCCTTGTAATCTTTCTTTCTTTCGCGTGCATAAGACACTGATGGGGTCCGTGGAGCATCATCCAGGGTACAGTTTCGTTGCCCATGTTGCCCACGTATGCACAGTTTTTGGACTTGTCCCGTGGCTGTGGCGGTTCGAGATGCTATTCAGACCACCCTGCTTGCCTCTACCACTGTCCCACTCCAACGGGCCAGCCTCTGGTTGTGCTACCCCCGCCCTTCCTCGACTATTAATCTGGAGGTGTGGGGTGTTGTCTGCCTTGCTGCTCTGTCAGCCATGGATCATGGTCGACTGCAAGCGTGGAGGCTGCACTACCGGTATGCAGCCTCTAATCAGGCTCTTCTTAACCAAGGTCAACGCACTCTCTATGAGGTGTGGGGACTAACTACGGTAATCCGCACGAGGTGGCATCCCGCCCTATCTCTGTCCGGGCTGGGGCCCTTGCTGTGGCTGATTTTTGGGTCCGCATCGCTGACTTTGTAGCCATTGGGGCACCCCCGGATGATCGGGAGGACACTGTGGACTCTTCTCACCCCTTCATTAGCCATGGGGGAGCCAGGGTCAATATGGGTTCTCCCCCTTCAACTTTTCCGCATGAAGATGCTTCCCTCATCCACGATTCTCCCCTTTCTCCTCCCCCCATCCCCCCTTCACCATCTACGCTCTTCAATCCTGTTCTCTCCATGGTTCCACTGGTACCCTCCCCTTTTCAATTGCACCGGTTAGGTAGCCAACTGATTTTGCCAGAAGAGTAGTCTTACGATTAGCTGAAACCTTTTTGCTAGTCTTTCATTGCACGCGCCTGCTTGCTTGCCTCATTACGCTCCTCTTTTCAGCTCCTCTTTCTTGGGTGCCAAGCATTAGTTCGCTCTCGGATTCCGTACTTCACAGGAAAACCCTCCCTTCTCCTTTTCGCCTCCCTTTCTCGCTGGCTGTGCATACATTGTTGGTTTCGTTTCTCTAGCAATAGCTCTAGTTTGTGGCTTCTGGTGTACGGGCAGGGCAGGTCTACCAAATGTGGTGAATTCTCTTGCCCCTGACATGTGTGCTTGCTTTCTGAGTCTTGCTAGGTTGGTTTCTGGCCTCTTTATTTACGGCTGGCCTCCCCCTTTCCTTCATAGGGTTATCATCCTTGACACTCCGGTCCTTTTCTGCAAGTTGGTTATGTCGGGTTGTCTTATGCTTTCTTCCTTCCGAGGCAGTGATTTTTTTGCACGATTTTAACGTTATTCTCTATGTTTTCTCAGGTCTGGTTAATGTTTTCGAATTCTGAAACGTTGGGTGAAGCATCGTGCATGAACGATACTTAATGTTTCCGACCGACTGATGGCTTGGGTGATGCATCGCGCTGCACGCTTTTTAATGTTTCAGACGTCGCAGACGGTTGGCTTGGGCATCGTGCAGCTACTTTGTTGGCATCGGTTTGGAATTGGTTGGCCTTGGCACAGGCTGACAGTCCCTGACACAGTTCGTTAGGTCCACACAGCTCCACAGCAAGTGTGGACTCCACACACCACTCACCGTTCAAATGAAAGTAACGGCCTGTGGTATCAGGTCTGTTCTGCGTCGAAGAATTGCTGCGGTTACTGTTTCGAGCTACAAAAGCTTTGACCCGATCGATGGAGCAAGCTGAATAGTCCCGAATAAAGACAGAGTTTGAGGGCATTATCGCTGCATATTAAGGTGCTCAAAGCGCATGACCTTGGCTAGTATTTAGTTCTTTTAGTTTGGCCTTCCTCTCTTGTGGTTGGTGGGCTTGGTGTTTTGGATTGCTTACTTTTGCCTCCCTCCTTCTTTCGCTCTCCTTAACGCCTCTTGTTTGTTTTCAGGTTTGTGGGGGTGACTTCAAAACCCTCGTGCTTCATGATATAAAATGGATGGTCTGCAGGCTGTGCTGCTGTCCAGTCTCGGCAGTGACTTTCTGAGTTTATGTAACGAACTCTCTCTCTCTATCTCTCTCTGTGACTAACACGCATTGGGATCACAAGTATCTGAGGATATGTAATGATTTGACACTTGGTTGTTTGGATAAGACAGTCGTTTGGATAACACAGAAGATCCCGGAATTGGGTGTTACATGTTAAACAAAAAAAACTGCTGGACACTCAGCTAGATTTTGAACGCACCTGAAATGTAAAGCAAGTGAATCTACAAGTAGCGAACTGAGACATCCTCGTGTAGCTCTAATTTTACATCCAGTTATACTGCGGCAATGGCTTGCCACAGCAAATCGACTTGAACCAAGAACCACTATCGACCGAGATTATTCTAGTGGAAATGTTGTAGCTAAAAGAGTCGTGGTAGTGGTCCCTGTCATCCAGCCATCAACGGCAGGTCTGGGCAGTGGTCTCACCTGGGGGGAAAAGTACGAGAAGTCAGTTAGTAGGGTTGCTGGCGCTGGCATGCAAAGTTGGACAACATGGGGCCCATTGTCTCAGCAACTGCATCACCAAGGTTGCTCAGAACGTTATTTTCTCTGAATAAGCTAGCTGAGCTAACTTAAGACAGGTAAAGCGATTTAACAAGGCTCATCACAGCAAACATCAGCCTGGGCAAGAGTGCTTGTTTATATTTGCGGGGTAGATGGAAGCTAGCAGGACACAACAGGTGGAGGTGCAATAGCGCTAAGGTGAAGGTGTACTAGGCTTGGGAGTAAGATGCACAGGTATGCAATATGACATGCACAGGCATGAAATGGAACATGCAGACATGCAAGATACATGGCCACTATGCTCAGAATGAGGTAATCCATCTCGGTTTTATCCGCAAGTAATTTCTAAGATAGAGCTAATGTTAATCATCATTGCTTCGTAGTGGCGCAAAGTGTAGAGAAGCAAATAGAAAGCAAATAGAAGCAAAGAGACGTGTAAATGTAACAGGGTGGCAGTTAGGTTAAGTAGACAAGAATATAAGTTGGAACTAAGCACTAAGCATCACAGATTTAGGGTTCAGGGTTGAGGCGCCAAGAAATGACACTCTGGTGCTGCTGTTCCCAAGAGGAATGTTCCTCATTTTCAGAGCAGGAATGTATGTTACATAAAGGTTTGGCATCGCCCTACGAAAGGGAGCACCATGTGCGTGCAATCAAATTATCTAGGGAAGAAGCCATTATATAAATCTCCACTGACGAGGAGACAATTTTGGTAAATTTCGCCCATACAGACTAACTTAGGATGCAGATTTGCTGAACATGCTGGCTAGCCTGTGGCAAGCCTAGTACAGCTCCAGAACACACAAACTCAGCAGGTAAGCTTAGCAAGTAAGCTTCATCCGCATGTGCCGGCCTTAATCGGCACTAGGACAGGGATAACTTTTTAGACATCACAGCAATGTGTTGGAGCAGGGCAGCATGCTTTGAGGAAATGGCAATGATATGACTGATGAGGGCAAGGGAAATGGCAATGATATGACTGATGAGGGCAAAGGAGGATGGTTTTATGCTTGTATGCAACTTGTTTTGATGCGAAAGTCATGCACGATGTCTGGCCACTGAGCTCAGAATGAGGTAATCCATCTCGTTTTCATCCGCAAGTATTTTCTAGGATAGAGCTAATGTTAATCATCATTGCTTTGTAGTGGCAATTAGTTTGTATGGGCCGTGGTATTCCACTGGGTGTAAGTCTGGAGAAGCATGAGAACTGATAAGCAAACAGCGTGCACAGTCAAAGGATTGGTGAAGAGACTAGACACCGGAAGATGATGTTCAGAACTCGTGTTAAAACACAGGCTAGGGAACTGATCTTCTGGTGATGATGCTGACAGGAGGAATGTATGTTGCATAAAGGTTTGGCATCACCCTACAAAAGGGAGCACCATGTGCGTGCAATCAAATGATCTAGGGAAGAAGCAATTATATAAATCTCCACTGACGAGGAGACAATTTTGGTAAATTTCGCCCGGACAAAAAAAGTGAACAATTATCATGCTTATATGTACTCCTAGTACTGCTCCAGAACACACTAAAGCTCAGCAGGTAAGCTTAGCAAGCAAGCTTCATCCGCATGTGCCGGCCTTAGTCGGCACTAGGACAGGGATAACTTTTTAGACATCACAGCTGTGTGTTGGAGCAGCATGCTTTCAGGACCTGGTGATCCAGGTATGCCAGGCTGGTGGAAGGGTGAGGGCTTGGAGATCAGGCAAAGGGCGAATGGATCTTGGCTCAGTATGACTTGGATGCACCCCCTGTGTAAGATCAGACGTCAGAAAGATCACTGAGATCAGAAAATGTTTGTCGACAGGTATTTAAGAATCATAGAATTTACCATCATTGCTTCAGTGGCACTAAGTGTGAGGGGTGGTCGTGTTGTGGCTGAGTTAAACGAGTTGAGGAGCTTACACCATGCGGTGGCATAGGGGGAAGGCTAGACACCAAGGAATTTAATGCCTAGCATTCCATCAAACAAACCAAGGCAACAAGGAATACATCTGATCAGATAGTACTGATAATAACAAGGAATGTAAGTTGCATAAAGGTAAGGCATCAGCCTACAAGACACTGTGTGAGCAATCAAATGAGCCAGGGAGAAGCCCTTGTATAAATCTCGCCTGATAAAGACAGGTAAATTTTGCCTAGCGGTATGATAAGTGACCAAGGGTGTTTATGGACAGACGCGCATTTCTGTACCCCTAGTACTGCTCCTGAACACAAATGCTAAGCAGGAAAGCTTAGCAAGCAAGCTTCATCCGCATGTGCCGGCCTTAATCAGCACTAGGACAGGGATAACTTTTTAGACATCACATCAATGTGTTGGAGCAGGGAAAGCATGCTTTCAGGTGCACTTGATATTGATGACAGGCTGGTGGATTCAGGGTAAGGGGAAGGGTGTGGATGGTCAGATGACCGGAATTACTCACCATGGGTTTGTAGAATCACAGGACTTGACTCCAGAGTCAGCTGTGTTGTGTAGACCCAGGGTGACCCTTCATCATCCTGCTGACAGAAGAATAAGAACATTCAAGATAAACATATGAATGATTAAGGATTCTAGAGAATATGAGCCATAGGGGCCTAACTGGCAAGTCTATAACCACATGGAACCAGTCTACAAATGAACTGCAGCATCAACATAGCTCAGACCGTTGTTTTCTCTGCATACGCTAGCATAGCTAGCCTAGGACAGGTAAAGCGATTTAACAAGGCTCATCACAGCGACATCGGCTAAGCATTAAGGCAACTGCGGTTGCTTGCAGCCCAGGCCCAGGCCAAATACATGGGTGCAGAGGTGAATGCTTGTATGTTGAGATGGTACACAAGCATGCAAGAGATCTGGCCACTTGGCTCAGAATGAGGTAATCCTTCTCGGTTTTACCCGCAAGTATTTTTTTAGAGCTAATGTTAGTCATCATTGCTTTGTAGTGAAGCTAAGTGTGTTAGGGTGGTGGTGATACACTGGGTTAAGCCTGAAAGCCACAAGCAAATGCATGCAACATTAAAGGGTTCCTATGTCCTTGTGTGTTTGGGACAGATGTTAAAACAGGAATGTATGTTGCATAAAGGTTTGGCATCATCCTACAAGAGGGAGCACCATGTGCGTGCAATCAAATGATCTAGGGAAGAAGCCATTATATAAATCTCCACTGACAAGGAGACAATTTTGGTAAATTTCGCCCAAACAGGGGTGGTGGATGATTAAGGGTGAACAAATGCATGTAATCCTATGCTGTAACCCAAGTACTGCTCCAGAACACAATTAGCTCAGCATGTAAGCTTAGCAAGTAAGCTTCATCCGCATGTGCCGGCCTTAATCAGCACTAGGACAGGGATAACTTTTATGACATCACAGCTGTGTGTTAGGAGCAGGGGTGGCATGCTTTCAAGGGGAAATGATATTGATATCACAGGCTGGTGGGGGCTGTGAGAGGAGGGAGGATGGCTAGGCAAGGAGCTTGCATGAAACTTGTTCTGATGAGCAGACATGCAAGATAACCGACCACTAAGCTCAGAATGAGGTAATCAATCTCGTTTTCATCCGCAAGTATTTTCTAAGATAGAGCTAATGTTGATCATAGCTGAAGTGACGCTAAGTTTGTCACAGTGGTGGTTATACAATACGTTAAATTACAATACAAAGCTCAGAAGCAAATGCAGGCAACATTAAAAGGTTACTATTTTACTAGTGTGTTTGGTACTGATGTTCACAACAGAAATGTATGTTCAATTAAGGTTTGGCATCACTCTTCGCAAGGTAGTACAATGTGCGTGCAATCAAATGATTTAGGGAGAGCCATATTATAAGTCTCCACTAACAATTGTGGTAAATTTTAATCTTGGAATGGTACATGAAGGGTGAACGAATGCATGATATGATTTGCTTCAACTTAATTGACCCAAAACACACTTAGCTCAGCAGGTAAGCTTAGCAAGTAAGCTTCATCCGCATGTGCCGGCCTTAATCGGCACTAGGACAGGGATAACTTTTATGACATCACAGAAGTGTGTTAGGGGCAGGAGTGTGCATTCAAGGGGAGATGGTATTGAGATGACAGGCTGGTGGGGCCAGTGAGGGGCAGGGAGGAGGGTAAGACAAGTAGTTTGTTAGTAACTTGTTATGTAGTGCGGACATGCAAGATATCAAACCACTAAGCTCAGAATGAGGTAATCCATCTCTGTTTTATCCGCAAGTATTTTCTAAGATAGAGCTAATGTTAGTCATCATTGCTTTGTAGTGGCGCTATGTGTGTTAGGGTGGTGGTGTTACACTGGGTTAAAGCTTAGAAGCAATATGCATGCACCGTACAAGGATACTATCATACAGATGTGTTTGATACTGATGTTCACAACAGGAATGTATGTTGCATAAAGGTTTGGCATCGCCCTACAAGAGGGAGCACCATGTGCGTGCAATCAAATGATCTAGGGAAGAAGCCATTATATAGATCTCCACTGACGAGGAGACAATTTTGGTAAATTTCGCCCGGGCAGGAATGATAGATGACTGAGGGTGGACAAATGCATAAAATGCTGTGCTTTAACCTCGATTTGATCCAGAACACACTTAGCTCAGCATGTAAGCTTAGCAAGTAAGCTTCGTCCGCATGTGCCGGCCTTAATCGGCACTAGGACAGGGATAACTTTTATGACATCACGGCAGTGTGTTGGAGCAGGGGCAGCATTTGTTCTTATGTATGCAAGGCTAACGGCAGTGAGGGTGGGGGGATGGGAGATAGGAACGCAGGACTAAGGATTTGAACGGCCGTTCGTCATACTAAGAAAGCGGAATGAGACCGATCAAAACAGAGGTATCAATGATCAGGCATCCGCCAAATACGAGGGCACGAGTGAATTAATGCGCAGGGCGAAAATCAAGAAGAAGAAAAACTCACATCTGAGCCGCCAGGGTGATTTTACTGTCAGGGGGAGCGATCGGCAGGAAGAAGTAGCTCGTGGCAGCGCCGACGCGCATCATGAGGACGTTTCACATTTGCAGATGGGAATGACTCGGACTCCGCTGAGAATGACCTGTTGATACCAGACATCAGGTTGAGCAACAGGATGCCGCCGCCAAGCGTCGCGATCCGATTGCCGGCGGCCCTTGGAGATCATCCTCGTAGAGTTCTATCTGATTGATCCGGGTGGAAATCATGATGAGGGATGGTTTCTTACGATCAAAATGGGTACTTGTAGGCTTCTCTGTCCCGATCGATGTACTTCGCTTTGTACTCCAAACAAAACCAACAAATGACCACGCCACTTTTCAGGCTCGAATTATCCCTCAGACTATGTAGAGGGAATTATCTTCCGCCCTGAAACGACAAGTAACAACTCCATCGCTCAACCTTCGGTTCAGGTCAAGTACGTCTGCTAATCATCTAGAGGCTCAATTGGGCCAAATGATAAGGCCGATTTACTATGCAGTCAGAGAACAACAATGACCACGCCACTTTTCAGGCTTGGGAATTACCTCCCGCCCCGAAACGACAAGTGCCACCTCCTTCGGTTCAGGTCAAGTACGTCTGCTCTTCATCTAGAGGCACCGTATGGGGCCAAATGATTAGGTCGATTTACTACGCAGTTCAAGGCCCCATTCTGATTGGACTCGGACTCCTACAACCTCTCTCTGTCTTGCTGGTCCCACAGCACCACCTCTGGGCACGTCCTAAGGGCGTGTCGCAAGCGGAACTTGGGGCTTTAGCCCCGGGACTCTGGGGGGTCCAGAGAGGGCTAAAGCGGAAAAGTGTCATGGAGCTACGTTTCATAACTACAGCTCGGTATTCATCAAAGGAAGAAGCATCTCCTCAGCAGATATCATTCTGTGTGTTAAGTCAGATATCAAAGAAAATCCAAGTGGAACTCCCCATACTACGGATCTTCCAGTCAAAGATCAACTCTGAGCATCTCCCAAATCCCAACCCTTCATACCCACACCTTCAACTTTAGAACCAAGAGGGATTTCTCCCCACAATCAGCTGATCAGCATTCTGGACCTGATGATCCAGAACTATTCTACCTCCCAAGAGGCCACGCCACAACTCAGATGAAATGTCTAGATCTGCTAGTTTAATCTAGCCTTCCCAACCTCTAGCTTCTTCTGACCTTCTAACTATCTGTAGTCTCTACCCTTTCATCCCTGTCCTCCTCGATGGCAGCATTTTGGCTGCTTACCTTCTAAGTCAGGTTTCTTAGCCTTGTGTCAGTTGGTTCTTCTTCAGTTGTTGCCATCTATAAAGATGGTATAATCAGAATTCTGCCCTTTACTGCCTCTATTTCTGCTACTTGTAGAAGCCAAGTTAATTTTACCTAACTTCTTTTTTTGCAGGTCTGCAGACTTTGACTCTTCCACCCTTCAGGTTTTTTGTGTTTTTAATGTTTTGTTTTTTTTTTTTTTGGTTTTTGTGTTTTTTTTTGGTTTTTGTGTTTTTTTCTGTTTTTGGTTGTTTGTTTTTTTTTTTGTTGATTTTTTTTTGTTTGTTTTTTTTATTTTGTTGTGGTTTTTTTTTTTTTGGTTTTTTTTCGTTTTGGATTTATTTTTTTTTGTTGGTTTTTTTTTTTTTGTTTGTATTTTTGTATTTTTGGTTTGTTTATGTGTTGTTTTTTGTTTTTTTTTTGTTGTTATTTTGTTTGGTGTGATTTTTTTTTTGTTGGTTTATATGTGTATTTGTTTGTTTTTTGTGTGTTGGGTTGGTGTTTTTTGTTTTGTAGTTTTTAGGGTGGTTTTGTTTTTTTTGATTGTATTGGGGGGTTTTGGTTGTGTTGGGGGTTGTTGTATTGTGTTCTTTTTTTGTTTGGGTTTGTGTGTGTGTGGGTTGTGTGTGGGTGTGGTTATTGTGTGTTTTTGGTTTTGGTTTGTGCCATGCTCACGTGCATGCATATCCTTGCCCTAGCATATCTAATCATCATCACCAGTATTACTCCCTCTCCCATAGGAATATTCACCCCATTCCCCAAATGATGTCACCCCTAGTTATGTCCACCCTATAGTACACCTCCAGGGTCCATGGGAGTCCTACTCCAACACACTGCGGCCCATGCACTTCAGGGTACTTCAGGAGGACCCCTAGCTCTGCTGCCTGAGGCACAACCAATTGTATAGCCTGCGTCCTAGGACGCAACGGACCCTTCCTTATGGTCAATGGACCCTCCCTACATTGCGTACATACCCTTCGTCGTTGCGTCTGCGATGGAGGACGCAGCGTCCTGAACAACCCTGATGCACTTATCCGTCCAGTGATTGAACGCTTCTTCAAAGTTGTATGTACTTGCGGGGAACATGCCTCGCATCGTGAAGGCACGCGCAGTGACGTTCAGATGCTCCTCCGATGAATCGCCCAATTGAAGTGCCATCCCATGTCAGCACGTGGGATGATGATTTAATTATAGTTGTATAATTAAATTATCACTGTGGCAAGAGCTCAGGGGCCCCGTTGGTAAAACATCAATGCCTCTTCTTGTTAGCCTTTCCTGTCGCGGTTGGGCAAGCCCCTTGAGCCTATTTGGCCCACCCCTAGACTGTAACATACATAATACCAATCGGCATCATTCAATTCTTCTGGGATTGGAAAATCACGAACGTTTACTATGGTTCTGGGTGCTAAAACAAGCCCTCGGGCAACTCATAATAAGGCAGCACAAATCATTATTAAGGCAGAACAAACTTTGGGCCTGTGTGTTTTTACTCATGTAGGAGTGGCAACGCCATTCGAACTGAATCCTCGGTGTCGCTGGTTCGTTACGAGAGACCCACCTCCAGGGGTGAAATACCTTTCACAACCGGGAGGCGAAAACAAAGATAGGTCCCCCCGTGCCTAAAAAACTGTGGAGGGCTGACCCCCCACCCCATCCACCCCACCCACCCCACCCCACCCCTCCCACCCACCCACCCTGAAATAGAAATACCCCTTTTTGAAAAACTTAGATACGGATTCTGGGGGGTTACAATATGGAGCACATAATGGCATCCTCGGAATTCCCACGTAAGGATTGTGTGACAGTCGAAATTCAGGTCTGCACCCCCTTAGGGATGCCCAAGTACTGTAGTTACCCTTCACCTTTGCGGGGGGCGGCCAGAAACTGGAGTTCTCATTACTTCAAACCAGCTTCAGCTTCAGCAGCAGCATCAGCATCAGGCATACTGAAACGAAGAGAAAGCAAACGCGAAGAATGTGGTAGAATGGTGGCGTTTTGGTGTTGTCACATGGTGGAGGGTTGGGGCGGGGGCGGTTGGGTGGGGTTGGGGGGTCGAGGTGTGTGTGTGTGTGTGGGGGGGGGGGGGGGGGGGGGGGGGGGGGGGGGGGGCACCCCCATATTAGCAACTCATACCCAGCCATTCACCCTCTCATACACTGGGCTGGGTTGGGGTTTAGGGAGGGGGTTTGGGTTTTGTTTTGTTTTGTTTTGTTTTGTTTTGTTTTGTTTGGATTGGATTGGATTGGTTTTGGTTTTGGTTTGGTTTGGTTTGTGTTGGTTTATGTTGTGTTGTGTTGTGTTGTGTTGGTTTGGTTTGGTTTGGTTTGGTTTGGTTTGGTTTGGTTTGGTTTGGTTTGGTTTGGTTTGGTTTGGTTTGGGGGGTAAATACTTATTGCACGAGATCCAAAGTGGTGCCAATAGACTACCCAAACCGAGGCCTACTCTTAGGTGGTCTCAAAATTTCATTTTGAGGTCTCAGTAAAAAGTTAGCAAAAAAACAAAAGAGGGCTGCCCCCCCCCCCCCCCCCCCCCCCTAAATGTGGTGCCCAGAATGACCTGAAAAGTAACTTATAACATCGCCTTGTTACATGCCATTACAGCCCCGTTCTCAGAAAAAATCGATCAGCCTGACTGAAAATTCTGAGGCCTGGGCTCCTCCTGTCAGAACTAAAAAAAGGTTGACACTGACTTGCCCAACCTCAATATTGGAAAAGCACTAGTTCCGTAAACTGAACCCCAACAAATTGTGAACGACAATGATTCGGAGTTCGGGGAAGTAGGTAATGTTTTTCCTGTCGAAGACGGCGAGCAGCCAAATTGCTGGCTGGAGCTATGAAACCAAGTTCAAGTTCAAGTAGATATGGATTCACTTTGAAAGAACAAATTACAGCACTCTTATAAAAACATTGAGTGTCAGGTATACCCATACTTTCAACCCTTCAACATTTAGCATGTCCCGGAATTGTCCAAAACAAATCCGTCACGAAGGATACAGGTGACCACACTTTAGTATTCTACAACAAGTTACATTTTGTAAGAAAAGGTGACGAAGACCGTGCCTGTGTTCCCGAAGATACTCAAGAACAAGTTTGTGTTAGCATCTATGACCTTGCGCTTGGCAGAGTCCAGGGCCATCTGTGAGAACTTGGACAAAACCTTGAAGATGGTCGTGATCTGGAAGCTTCCCCCACTCTCGGGCAAGAGAACCAACGTCAACATAGCACCATGGTTGTGCTACCTAGTATCTTTTGGGGTGCTGTTATCAGCTATAGGGGCTCTGCAGCCCCCCCCCCCCCCCCCCCCCCCCCCCCCCAAAAAAAGACTACAACGAAGAATGCCCAAAACACTCAGGTACATAAATAAGCACGGAGGTACACTAAGGTACATAATTGAGCACTTGAGATACATATAGCACCTTGTATGCATGTTCAGTCCAGGGTTAGGCCAAATAGGCACCTTGAAGAAAACCCTGCTCTACATGTTTGCCTTGTAGAAAGCAGCCATAATAGCCATAAGCACAGGATGCAGGCTATACAATTGGTTGCGTCTCAGGTAGCAGAGCTGGGGATCCTCCTGAAGTACCCTGATTCGTATAGCACCTTCAAGAAAACCCAGCTCTACATGTTTGCCTTATAGAAAGCAGCCATAATAGCGATCGCCGTACTCGCCGCAGTAGCGATCTCAGGCTTGGTCCAATCTGCTCGAGCAGCACAGAAGCCGTGTGTCTGGTCATCCATGCGCTTGTACACACACCTGAAGGCAGGACAGATGGGCATCGTTATCATAAAACAGCTTCTAGGCTTAACATATAACAGGTTCCAAACCCTCTTCCAGGGGGATGACAGCCCCCCCTCCCCCCCAATTGGTGGTTGGCAAGCGAACGGGCTGGCCCCCTCAACCTTATAATAATACTATTTAGTCATCGTCATCACAACACAGCTTCTAGGCAGAACCCAATATTGACTTTTCAACCAAATACAAAGCAGCCTGATGAACCTGGAAGCTGACAAAACCAGCCTTCCAGCACTCCTGGCATCTTTGGGCTCTAATCCCAGTGCCCGGCTCAGAGAATTTCGGAGACCTGCTGCCATGTAATCTTTACTAGCATGTATACAGAGGATGCATGCCCGCCAAAACAAACCGCTGCGTTTAATCTTTACTAGCATGTATACAGAGGATGAATGCCTGCAAAACAAACATATAAAAAACCCAGGTAAACCAGAGTAAAAACATACATAGCCATACAGAGTAAGGAATAGACCATAACAAACGCACGTAACCATACTGAGTAAGGAATACACCATAGCAAACATACATAGCCATACATAGTAAGGAAATATACCATAAAGAGTAAGGAAGGCACAAGACCCTGCCTCCCCATTGGATGCCCACTTTTGTAGGAACTTCTCCGCCTTTCCTTCTGAATCCTCGGTGGCACTGGTTTGTGTTAGGGGTCCGACCTCCCAGGTTCCATCATGTTAACCTTGGTTGAGATGAGGTACACAGGCTTCTCCATCGCTTTTGTCATTTCAACCTATTTCACAACTGAAAGAAAAAAAGGTTCCATCACGTCTCCGTTGGCTGTGATACAGCCACCCTACCCAAACAGTAAGACCACCAGGCCAACCTAGGCTTAGATATGGCTGGTTGAAGCACTGCCCAGCCCATGAGCTACATGCGTGTTTAATGCTCCTTGCCCTTCCCTGCCCCAATTCCCCCTGCCCTGCCCCAACTCTCCCTGCCCTGCCCCAATTACCCCTTTCCTGCCCTGCCCCATTTCTCCCTGCCCTGCCTCAATTCTTTTTGACCTGCCCCAATTCCCCCTTCCCTTCCCTGCCCCATTTCTCCCTCCCCTGCCCCCAATCCCCCTTCCGTGCCCAGCCCCAATTCTCTCTGCCCTGCCCCAATTCTTCCTGACCTGCCCTGCCCCAATTCCCCCTTTCCTGCCTGACAGTCTGCCTGCCCTGCCCCATTTCTCCCTGCCCTGCCCAATTTCTCATTGCCCTGCCCCGCACGCACTTGCTGGCAACTGGCTTCTCATCCATGATCTCTTTCACAGCCTCCATCGCGTCTCCCTTGGCTGGGATGAGGCACACAGGCTTCTCCATTGCTTTTGCCAGTTCAACCTCTTGGCCCAAACTGAGGTACAGAGAAATTCGTGCAGAAGGTGATTGGAGAGAAACGCAAGAACTTTGTATTGTTGGAATTCAATATGAAGTTAGATAATCTAAATGACATGAATTTTGAGAAGAAACTGCAGGGTTCTACCAGGTTCTACCAAGAAAAAGCTTGGGACGAGGCACACAGGCTTCTCTATCACTTGTGCCAGTTCAACCTCTTGGCCCAAACTGAGGTACAGAGAAATTTGTGCAGAAGGTCATTTGAGAGCAACTCAAGAACTTAACTTAATACTACAAGAACTTAACTTTAACTTATACTGAACTGAACTCATTACTTAACTTAATACTCAACTTAACGTAATCTGTTGGAAGTTTTGACCCAAACTGAGGTACAGAGAAATTGGTGCTGAAGGTGATTTAAGAGCAACTCAAGAATTGAAATTGAAATTAAAATTGTTACATCCGTGTAATATAGTTACTCACAGGACCTGAAGTTAAGGACACCATGGCGTAAGCCGGAGCTAGCTATAGTCACCGAACTCAATAACTGTATACTGTCGGAATTCAACATGAAGTTAGATAATCTAAATGACATGAATTTTGAGAAGAAACTGTAGGGTTCTACCGGGTTCTACCAAGAAAAAGCTTGGGATGAGGCACACAGGCTTCTCTATCCATGTGCCAGTTCAACCTAGTGACCCAAACTAAGGTGCAGAGAAATTGGTGCAGAAGGCGATGTAAGAGCATCTCAAGAACTTAACTTCAAACTACACCAACTTAACTGAACTGAACTTAATACTTAACTGAACTTAATACTGTTGGAAGTCTTTACCCAAACTGAGGTACAGAGAAATCCATGCAGACGATGATCTAAGAGCAAC
Source organism: Chlamydomonas sp. ICE-L (assembly GCA_013435795.1). NCBI lineage: Eukaryota > Viridiplantae > Chlorophyta > Chlorophyceae > Chlamydomonadales > Chlamydomonadaceae > Chlamydomonas > Chlamydomonas sp. ICE-L. The sequence goes on along the minus strand of JACBWV010000394.1, from coordinate 2,144,889 downwards.
TCAAGAACTTTTAACTGTCGGAAGTCAACATGAAGCTAGATAATCTAAATGACATGAATTTTGAGAAGAAACTGCAGGGTTCTAGCAAGAAAAAGCTTGGGGTGAGGCACACAGGCTTCTCCATCTCTTGTGTCATTTCAACCTCGTGACCCAAACTGAGGAGCAGGTAAGGAGACAGGCAAGGAGGGCAAGGACGGCAAGGCAGATGAAAGGAGGGCACGGAGGGCGAGGCAGGTGCAAGGATGGCAAGGAGGGAGAGGGTAAGGAGACAAGGAAGTTGCAAGGAGGATGAGAAGGGCGAGGCAGTTGCAAGGAGGGCAAGGAAACAAGGCAGATGAAAGGAGGGAAAGGAGTGAAAGGAGACAAGGAAGTTGCAAGGAGGACGAGGAGGGTAATGCTGGTGCAAGGAGGGCAAGGAGGGAGAGGGTAAGGAGACACAGCAGTTGCAAGGAGGGCAAGGCAGATGAAAGGAGGGCAAGGAGGGAGAGGCAGGTGCAAGGAGGGAAATGAGGGTAAGGCAGGTGCAAGGAGGATAAGGAGACAGGCAAGAGCATGTAGCCATGAGTGTTGGAGGGTAATGTGTGTGTGTGTGTGTTGGGGGGGTGATGTGTATGTATCGGTGTATCTGTGTGTATGTGTGTGTGTGTTTGTGTGTGTGTGTTGTTGTGTGTGGGGGGGGGGGGGGGGGGGGGGTGGGTGGGGGGGGGGGGGGGGGGTGGGGGGGGTGTTCTTTGTTTGTTGGTTTTTTTTTTGGTTTTGTTGTCTGGTTTTTTTTTTTCCTTTTGTTTTTTTGGTTTTTTTTTCTTTTTTTTTTTTTTTGTTTTGTTTTTTGTGTTTTTTTGTTTTTTTTTTTTTTTTTTTTTTTTCGACGAAGCAGCAGAACTGATGTTTTGTTTGTTTTTTTTTTCTTGTTTTTTTTTTTTTTTCTTCTTTTTTTTTCTTTTTTTTTTTTTTTTTTTTGTTTTTGTTGTTTGCTTTTTTTTTGTTTTTTTTTTTTTTCTTTTGTCTTATTTTTTTTTCTTTTATTTTTTTGTGGGGGGGGGGGTTTTTTCGTTTGCTACGTGTGTGTGCGTGTGGGGGGTGATGTGAATGTGTGTGTAGGTGTGGAGGGGGCGATTTTTTAATTTTGCGATGTGTATGCATGTGTGCGTGTGGGGTGATGTGTATGTATGCGTATTAACAAACATACTCGGTACTTTTATGATTGTAGCAGCAGCAAACTTACAAGGCAATTGTGTGATTACAGTACCAACAAACATACAAGGTACTTCTGTGATTGAAGTACCAACAAACATACAATGTACTATTTTGATCGTAGTACTAACAAACAAACAAACACGGTACTTTTGTGATCGCAGTACCAAAACACACATATACGGTACTATTTTGATCGTAGTACTACTAAACAAACACGGTACTTCTGTGATCGCAGTACCAAAACACACATACACGGTACCATTTTGATTGTAGTACTACTAAACAAACACGGTACTTCTGTGTTTTCGGTACCAACCGACACATACACGGTACTTTAATGATCGCAGTACTAACACACATACCCGGTACTTGTGTGATCGCAGTACCAACACACACATACACGGTACTTGTGTGATCACAGCTGCAGCAAAGTTACAATGCAAATATACGATCGCAATACCAACACACACATACACGGTACTTGTGTGATCACAGCTGCAGCAAAGTTACAATGCAAATATACGATCGCAGTACCAACACACACATACACGGTTATATTTTGATCGTAGTACCAACAGACAAACACGGTACTTTTGTGATTGCAGTACCAACACACACATACACGGTACTTTTGTGATCACAGCAGCAGCAAAGTTACAATGCAAATATATGATTGCAGAATCAACAAATATAAACATTACTGTTGTGATCATAGTACCGACACACATACACAGTACTTTTGTGATTGCAGTACCAACACACACATACAAGGTACTATTTTGATCGTAGTACCAACAGACAAACACGGTACTGTTGTGATTGCAGTACCAACAAACATACATGGTACTTTTGTGATTGCAGCAGCTGCAAACTTGCAATGCAAATCTATGATCACAGTACCAAAAAAAGTAATGATAACATCTGGTACGTGGGGTGCGGTAGGTCTGTTGGACGACAGTACTGCCCATTAGGCAGTACGCGCCCTAGCCGGATAAAGGGAAGCGCTGTCCTCATTTGAGACACTGTGTAATGATAACGCCTGGTAGGGCATGGTATTAAGGGAGCCCCGTCTTGCGGCGATAAGGAACGTGCTGCTACTTTACCTGGACAAAGCTACCATGGCGGTTGACAGCGACCGTGAACACTTAAGCGCACCAGTGGAGATTCGAACCCCGCACCTTCATCGTTTCAACAAGCTCAACCACTGAGCCATTTGTTAAAACAGTACCAACAAAGGTAATGATAACGCCTGGTGGGGCGTGGTGTTAAGGGAGCCCGTCGTACGCGGGTGGGGAGCGGTCTCCTACATCAACTGGACAAGCTACCATCGCAGTTGACAACGACCTGCATCGCCAAGAGCGACCGAAGGGGGAGTCGAACCCTAAACTCTTCTTCCTCAAACGATCTGGTCTACCACTAGACCATTGCATATCACTGAAAGGGGCTAGTACCAACAAATATACATGGAACTGTGTGATTGCAGTGGCAACAGACTTACAATGAAGGATGAGCACCGCCAGAAGCTATAACCATGCCCTCGATGGCCATCTTGAAAGCAATGTATACGCCCCTGAAAGCATAACGTTTGAGAGATGTTTTAAGGGTTAGGAAGGGGGATGGGGGTGGGGGGTAGGAGCTTAGTGCTAATAGCGCTATTAGCACTAATAGCACTATTAGCACTAATAAAGTAAATCCCGTAATTATAGCGCTAACTGGTGAAGAGAAGAGAATTAGAACATCGACGTACATAGCTCGTCGCATGTACCCTACAGAGCCCTACGTAAGTAGCCCGTCGAACAAACCCTACGTAGCCCGTCGTACGTAACCTACAAAGTTAGGTACAGTGGGCAAGAGTTTGGACAGACCCATCCAGGATCTTTACCATATTCTTTTTCTGTACTTATATACTTATTGTCCTTCCAAGTAACGCACTGATATAATAATACAGCAATTTCCATTCGCTCCCGCAGTTATGAGCTACTTCATGATGAAATCATGACGGTCAGATCATACACAATTGCCACAAAAGGTCAGTAGGATGCATAACAACACTCTCCTACACTCATGGCACTTTTTCTGGGTTGTTCTGGCTAAGCTTGGCTAAATTAGTCGTGCACTATTAGGGCTAATTTTGCTAATAGCCCTATTATGGCTAATATGGTCTGATGTTAGCCCTAAACTCCGCAGCCTAGATGTTTGAAACCCCAAAGGCCATCTTGAAAGCAAAGTATATGCCCCTTGGGGCCTGAAATCAGAATGTCTGAGAGATGTGCTTTTACCTCAACAACTGTGTTTTGATACAGTACCTCTAATTAATTTACATTGGCTGCCTGGTCAACTACCTATTCCAAGACTGTCATGCTATATAAAGATATATGGTTGCCCAGCAATTCCCAGACTGTCATGCTCTAAAAATAAGGTAAGGAGGTTATGTATTAGAATAAAAATAATTAAGCCACTACCCTTCAATTGCAGCAATTGCAAGTTCTGTATTACCCCCCCCCCCCCCCCCCCCCCCCCACCAACCACACCCGCACCTGCACACCCATTCCGCACACCCTGTTCAAATCTCTATCCTCCTACTACTTCACTGAGCAGACATCCTGCAGCGGCACTTATAATCCGTCAAGGCCTCCACCTACACCGAGGGTGCATGAGCCTCCACCTATCCCCCCCCACCCCACCCCCACGCCAAGGGTGCATGTGCCTCCACCTATCCCCCCCACCCCTCCCCACACACACACCACCACAAAGGTCATGTGGATGCGGGTTGTCTGGTGAGATATAGATTAGGGTAAATCTCAACAAGCAAGCCAACTCTGCATATCTCACCAGCAGAACCCAACTGAAGCAAAGGTGGTAGCGCCCTTGGACTTGGCATGCTCAATGACTGCCTTCACTTCAACGCTGACCTTTTCCCAGCAGAATTTAGCGAAGAAAGCATTCACTGCAAGACAAGCGATCAGTGTTAGGATAAAGGCCTACAACAGTGCACCACTGTAATTTCTGTGGGAGTAGCACCCTTGGACTTCGCATGCTTGATGACTTCTTTCACGTCAACGGTGACCTTTTCCCAGGTGAATTTAGCGAAGAAAGCGTTCACTGCAAGACAAGCGATCAGTGTTAGGATGAAGGCCTACAACAGTGCACCACTGTAATTCTTGTGTTAGTAGAGCCCTTAGACTTTGCATGCTCAATGACTGCCTTCACTTCAACGCTGACCTTTTCCCAGCAGAATTTAACGAAGAAAGCATTCACTGCAAGACAAGCGATCGGTGTTAGGATGAAGGCCTACAACAGTGCACCACTGTAATTCTTGTGTGGTTGTAGTGCCCTTGGACTTGGAATGCTCAATGGCTTCCTGGAGCCACCCACCAATGTTTTTACAAATGACATTACATTGTCATCGACAGGCCATTGTTGGTCCAAGACAAGCCTGCTCCACAACATCTAGGAGGGGTCTTGCAACAAATCCTCAGAAACAAGAAAGGCAATATTGCAGCAAGCAAGATTGTAGCAAGCAAGCATACAGAATACTAGACTACATGTTGCGCCTGATGCCTCATGGCATATTTTATATTTTCATATGTAAGGTCATTTTTGGCCGAGCCCCTCCTTCTGGGAGGCGGGAGCCCCCAGGGTTACCCATGTGTCCGTCTGTCCGGCCGTCTGACCGCCCCCCCGAGACGAAGTCTGACACGTCAGCCAACGGTCTTGTAACTAACTTGCTTTCGTTGCCACCTGCCGCTCCATCCTGAACACTCGCTTGCGACGCTGCATAGAACTTGTCTCTGTAGCACAAAGGCAGGGCCCCCGTTGGTAAATTGATTGTTTGGGGTTCCCCAGAGGCGGGAGCCCCCAGAGTCAACACGTTGTCCGATTGTTTGTTTGTTTGTCACGTTCCAACCTGTATCATTACAACAGCTATACAGGTTTCCTTGTAACATCAGAACTACCACTATCACCACAAGATGTACAAAGCTTGCCTACATTCATCCATGTTGCTGAACGTGTGGTCCTTCCATGTGTCCCCTCGGAAAGGATCAATGACAATCACCGATGTCCCAGACGTAGCTGCCAGCATGTCGGCCACTTGGAAAACCTGTATCAAGGCAGGTTTTTTCTCTTATGAGAGAATTTTCACATCAGGTGTCAGGTCACCAGCTCATGGGTTATGGGGTAATTTCAAAGAAGGCTGGATCAGGTGAGGATAGTTCACATCAGGTCACCAGGCATCAATTATCAGGTCACCAGGTATCAGGTATCAGGTCAACAGTTCATGGGCTGTGGGTAATATAAAACCAGACTGAATAAAGTGAGGATAGTTTACATTAGGTCACCAGGTATCAGATCCCTGACATCAGGTATCAGGACACCAGCTCATGGGTTGTGGGGTAATTTCAAACCAGGCTGAAGCAGGTGAGGATTTTTCACATCAGGGCACGAGGTATCAGGTATCAGGACACCAGCTCATGGGTTGTGGGGTAATTTCAAACCAGGCTGAAGCAGGTGAGGATTTTTCACATCAGGGCACGAGGTATCAGGTATCAGGTCACCAGCTCATGGGATGTGGGGTAATTTCAAACCAGGCTGGATCAGGAGAGGATTGTTCACACCAGGGCACGAGGTATCAGGTATCAGGTCACTAGCTCATGGGATGTGGGGTAATTTCAAACCAGGCTGAAGCAGGAGAGGATTGTTCACATCAGGTCACGAGGTTACAGGTATCAGGTTGCAGTCATCAGGTATCCGGTCACCAGCTCATGGGAATTGCCAAACGAGGCTGAACCAGGGAACTAATCACCTGAAACTCTGAAAGGGATTCTAGGGGAAGTATTCTGCAGAGGATGTGCATGCAGATGGAAGGGCAGCAGGGAATTACATGCCATACAGGGAATCACATGCAATGGAACCACATGCAAGACAGGGAATCAAATGCCATTCGTCCTACTTACGCATGACTCTTTCATGTTTTTAAGCCTGATCTGGTGAGGATCTGATGCTCCATGTATAGGGAACGGCAACATGCCATCATACGATATGATGTCGTCATTTGATATCATATGATGCCGGCAGTCTGACTAGGCCAAAGTTACCATTTATATACAATATCATATGATGCAATTTGTATGATATCATATGATATCATACTCGACTTTGGTCAACATCATATGATATGAACCCTATCCATGTATACTAGACTAAATGTTACCCAAGTCAACCGAGATTCACAATCCGCCCATGTGACTACACGGATCATCACAACCACCAAGGCCTTTTGCATTGCGAGCATCCACAGCCCTACGATAATCGCATCACGTCGTCCGTAGTCCCCTATCAGCGCATGCACATTCTACAAGAAGGAATATCCCTCTTCAGCATGGTCTTGGCAGCGATGGTGGATTGATCTAGCATCAGGGCTTCGCACCTGCGTGTAGTCGAAGCCAAAGATATCCGGGATAGCGATAATGCATTTGGGGCTTGACATGTCGCCAGCAATGTAGACAGGGACGTCGCCAATGGTCTCCCTCTTGCCTACAGGGGTGTAGTCGTGGACGATGGGAGGGCCGGCATCAGCAGGGCAGCAAGCCATTGGTGCTATGTTTCGTTACAAAGTGCGTAAAAGTTGCACAGGACGTAGTTCCGGTCAATACGTGTCCGCAGGATAAGTTGAGATTCGATTCGCAAGGGTCTAAATCAGAGGTCGAGATTTTCTGTGAATTGGAATATTAAACGAGTGACTGGGCTTCCCAGCTTCCCGCTTTCCCAGCTTCCAGGCAGCTTGTCCGAAGCTGTACTGTTTACAAGGCGTTTCACCTCATGCACTATTTGTGGCCCTCAATTTCCAAGTGAAGGGCGATTTGTGGCCGAAGCGTCAAGTAAGTCTATTACTATTTGTGGAAATGTGGACCTCGATTTCCCAGGGCGATTTCCCAGGGCGATCAAAATCTTGAGTCGCATGCGGCACTCTTCAGAACGCGAAATAGCAGGGATATTGCTCCTGGGGGGCAGCTTGTACTACCCAATCGTTTATTTCAAAGGTGTGGACGCTCGGGATAGCAGGACCTCTTTTGTTTTGCGCTTTAAGTGCGTTTTCCCCCACAAGTTGGGGGATACTGGAAACTGTAGGGATTTGGAAACCTACGTAAACAATTTACATGTGACCATGCAAGGCAGTGAGGAGCCCAGAGTTGGCTAAAAATACATTCAGTTACATTTCAAATTCAAGCACTCATGATCTGGGACCTGGCGCACTGGGAGTGTTTGCACAGACTTGCTCCGGGCCTTACCTGGGGATCATTTATTTTGTTCTGTAGCGTTGCTACCTGAAATGTACCAAGCTGCAAGGGCACTTCCAAAACTTTTGTTTTGTTTTTTGTTTACAAAATCTACGGTACATGAGCCAAAATCTATATTCTCAACGTAATGGACCACCCAAAATCTATATTCTCAACGTAATGGACCACCCAAAATCTATATTCTCAACGTAATGGACCACCCAAAATCTATATTCTCAACGTAATGGACCACCCAAAATCTATATTCTCAACGTAATGGACCACCCAAAATCTATATTCTCAACGTAATGGACCACCCAAAATCTATATCTCAACGTAATGGACCACCCAAATCTATATTCTCACGTAATGACCACCCAAAATCTATATTCTCAGCGTAATGGACCACCCAAATCTAATTCTCAAACGTCATGGACCACCCAAATTATATCTCACGTAATGGACCACCCAAAATCTATATTCTCAACGTAATGGACCACCCAAAATCTATATTCTCAACGTAATGGACCACCCAAAATCTATATTCTCAACGTAATGGACCACCCAAAATCTATATTCTCAACGTAATGGACCACCCAAAATCTTATTCTCAACGTAATGGACCACCAAAATCTATATTCCTCAACGTAATGGGACCACCCAAATCTATATCTCAACGTAATGGCTCACCCAAAACTATATTCCCTCAACGTAATGGACCCCCAAAATCTAATTCTCCAACGTAATGGACCCCAAACTAATTCTCAACGTAATGGACCACCCAAAATCTATATTCTCAACGTAATGGACCACCCAAAATCAGCGTTTGAGACACGAAACAAAATTATGATACCAATAATGTTTTATCCCTTTGGTCGCCTTTAGTGACCGCTTTCAGCCCTGTTGAAGCTTCTGAGTACGGCACAAATATAGGGCAGGCCACCCTGGGTTAGGGTATCATAATTTCAGTACCTAAGACGCAAACCGATGTTAGCGTGGCGTCTGTCGACAACCCGAAAAGGCAAAATCGAGGCTGAGATCGGCTGAGATCAATAGGGCAAGGCCATTGCGCATCGCTGCGCGCTCTTATCCTTGCACCTGCCTACCTTGAATACGGTACTCAGAATAAGCCCAAGCCCAGCCAATTTTCTACCACAATTACATAACGTTACGTTTGAGGGGGCTTCCGACCATCCCCACATTAATATTCATATTGTAATATTCATATTCATCTCTCCAAACTGGGTGTACAGAGAGGTACACGAATAATACAAGTTCATCTGTGTGTGTAGTTGCCAATATAATATACTTTCAGGTCCATGGACATGATACAAATAAGAAGAAATATGAACAATGAAGGGATCTGTTTTTCTTCGCTTTAACATTTTCCCTCGCAATTTTTTTTTGTGGCCGAAGACAGCAACAACCAAATTGCTGGCTGAAGCTATGTAACCAAATTTAAGTTCTTCCCAAATGTCACACCTGAGCATATGAAAGCCCGATTCCAAAAGATGCCCAAATCCTTAGGAAAATCACTGCCCATCCTTCAAACTCACTGTGGCCAGGCGTAACATTTTCATTTTTTACAAGTGAGGAGTCGCAAAACACATATACTATGAAAGGAAGACTACGGTCACAAATGCTTGAAGGAGCTATTAAGCACAGTTTTTCTTTTCAGCTACGAGTAACAGCTCCTAGGCAGCTCCTTGAGCCAGCAACTGGGCTAAGGCCCAAGATGTCGACAGTTCTGGACAGCGGATTCTGTCAGCTTCCACACACAAGGTTGCACTAGCTTTGGCTGAATAGCCAGTCAGGGGAGCTGCCTAGAAGCTGCTGCTTCTAGCTGAAAAGAAAAACACCGAGAAAAACACAAAATAAGAAGCTTTCCTCGTAATGTTGTACATCCACCCTTTCTCAGAACAATGGGTGGGAGATCTCTGGCTGGTGGGGCAGCTAGTGGGATCCATTTATCGGGTCTTGATGTTCTTGATAATGTCCTCGGGGAAAGAGTCAAGGCCGTCGGGGTAAAGCAGCTCAGACTTGCCAGCCAAGTATCGGTTCATCATGCGGGTGGTACTGCGAGAAGAAGAGAGCACATATGAGCTGGTGAAGGGATTGCATCAAGTATATTTTGACGACCATGCGAGTGGTACTGCGAGAAGAAGAGAGCACATATGAGTAGGGAACAGCAACGGGTCATCGTATGATATCATATGGTGCTGGCTGTCTGACTAGGCTAATGCTACCATTTATATACAAGATCATGTGGTGCAATTTGTATGATCACAAGATAGCATACTCGACTTTGGTCAACATCATATGATATGCCGGTCCCTACAAATGAGCTGGTGAAGAGGTTGGACCAAGTGTATTTTGACTACCATGCGGGTGGTACTGCGAAAAGATAAGAGACCATGTGAGCTGGTGATGAGATTGGATCAAGCATATTTTGAAAATCATGTCTTGATTTGAATTGATTATGTTACTGTTTTATTTAGCAAAAAACTGTTAGTAGCTCCCCGAAGATTACTTGGTAGCACTATGGTGCAGAAGACCTTTTTTAGTTGCTTTTCAAAGCAAATAACTGTTAATAGCTCCCCAACGACTTCTTTGTAGCACTATGATGCAACCTACAGACACTGATTCCCTTCCATACAAAACCTGGTCCAAATATATTTGGCAGTTGAATCCGTACGTAGGCAATACATGGCATCCTTAAGTTCGTGTTCAGCTATGGTGGTGCTACCTTAAAGCCTTTTTAGTTGCTTTTCAGAGCAAAAAATTTTCATTGCTCCCCGAAGACTACTTAGGTAGTAATATGATGCAACCTACAGACACTGATTCCCTTCCATACAAACAAGTTCTACGCAGCGTTGCCTGCGTCGCTAAAGAATGGCGGAGAGTGATCGCGAGGGAGCGACAGGTGGCAACGGAAGCGAGTTAGTTACGAGACGGTTGGCTGACGTGTCGGGCTTCATCGCGGTCAGACGGATGGATGGATGGATGGATGGATGGATGGACGAACGGACAAATGGGTAACTCAGGGGGCTCCCGCCCCCCAGAAGGGGGGGCTCCGCCAAAAACTGATGCAGACATACCTGTAGTTGAATCCGTCTGTAGGCAGCACACGGCGTCCCTTGGTTCGTGTTTGGCTCATGGTAGTGCGCACCCTAGAGGCCAGCACCTTGCCCAGCTCCACTCCCCACTGGTCAAAGGGGTTGATACCCCAGATGAAGCCTTGGACTGCCACACGGTGCTCGTAGATAGCCAGGAGCTGTCCAACAGTGTAAGCTGTGCAGCTAGGGAGCATCATGGACAGGGAGGGACGGTTGCCGGTGAAGGTCTTGTGGGGGATAAGGTAGTCGGGAACGTTCTCGGAGCGAAGTTCCTCAGGGGTCTTGCCATAGGCCAGGGCGTCAGCCTGCAGGAGACAACAAAGGAGGTTCTGGAATCAGAAATTAGGTATTATAGTCGAACATGAGGAAGTCAGGACCGTTCTCGAAGCAAAGTTCTTCAGGGTACTTACCGTAGGCCAGGGTGTCAGCCTGCGGGTGACAACAAATGAGGTATTGGAGACAGATTCTTTTTTAATTGCTTCAATCGCGCAGTAACCAACCCTAACCATGCGCGCCCTAGCACGTGTCATGTAGTACCCTGGTCTGCAGGTTGGTGCAAGGTTCTTGCACCAACCTGCATACACTGAAAATGATGGAGTCCACAGGCCACGACTCTCTGGCACTGGGTGACAGGTCAGCACTGCAATTCGGCCTGCAACTTTGTTGTCTTAGGCGACGCGTCTCCTCTGCGTCGCCATTCCGTTGAAGGCAATGACGCATTCCGTTGATGGCAATGGCGACGCACGGGTATGGCGCTGCCCCCCACCCCACCCCCGGTTTGCGCTTCATGCTCCATGGCCATGCAACAATCCTTGCCATGATACTCCTAGTAGCCTTAGGGGTGCGACTTGCGGCTCTCTTTGGGCAATAAAGCTACCCCCAAAGTCTCATTATCATCGTAGCAACACCAAAACACTCAGGTACGTAATGTAGCACTTCGCCATGCGATGGCTGGGCAACAATCCTTGCCATGATACTCCTAGTAGCCTTAGGGGTGCGACTTGCGGCTCTCTTTGGGCAATAAAGCTACCCCCAAAGTCTCATTATCATCGTAGCAACACCAAAACACTAAGGTACGCAATGTAGCGATTCGCCATGCGATGGCTGGGCAACAATCCTTGCCATGATACTCCTAGTAGCCTTAGGGGTGCGACTTGCGGCTCTCTTTGGGCAATAAAGCTACCCCCAAAGTCTCATTATCATCGTAGCAACACCAAAACACTAAGGTACGCGATGTAGCACTTCGCCATGCGATGGCTGGGCAACAATCCTTGCCATGATACTCCTAGTAGCCATCGGGGTGCGACTTGCGGCTCTCTTGGGGCAAAAAAACAACCCCCAAAGGCTCATCATCATCGTAGCATCACCAAAACACAGAGGTACGCGATATAGCGCTTCGCCATGCGATGGCCAGGCAACAATCCTGAAATCAGGATTGGGTTGCTCAAGTAGATACTCCATCTAGCCTACATAAATCTGAACTACAAAAGACTGACTACAATTCAATCTGCTCTCTTTACCTGGGCAAAGAAGTTGCTCATCACCTCGGTGTGGTAAGACACAATCCCTCCCTTCATGTACACACTCTGACTAAACTATGATCTCCTCTCTTACCTGGGCAAAGAAGTTGCTCATAAGCTCGTCGTGGTTAGACACAATCTCTCCCTTCATGTACACACTCTGCTGGCTTCGAATGATACCGATGAAGTCGCAAGGGACGATGCGACCCTGGTGGATGAGCTGGTAGAAGGAGTGCTGTCCGTTGGTTCCAGGCTCTCCGAAGTCAATCTCACCGCTCTCAAACTGGAGAGGGCGTCCATTGATGTCAACGCCCTTACCGTTACTCTCCATAGACACTTGCTGGATGTGGGGGGCAAGCTTGGACAGGGCCTACAATTGTGCCAGAGAGGTTAGGTGTTGCGGAGTGGTTTGGCGGTGAAAATGTTTCAGGGCAGGAGGGTAGGATATATTAGGTTGTGTTTCAGTGTGTTCCCTTATTTTTTTACTAGTCACTGTTTCTTTTACTTGGCCCATACGGGCAGCAGTTCCAAGACGACAGGCAAGTTGGAGTCCAAGCGCATGTTCTTGAAGTAGTTAACGATTTGCTTAATGTTTTCTTGTGCTCTCCTGGCAGTAGGGCAGGATAGCCATGGCTGGGTATCCTAGGAAGGTTGAGTTCCAAACGGACAGCAGTCCCAAGATGACAGGCAAGTTGAGAGTCGAAAAGCACGTTCTTGAAGTGGTCATCGATGTTTTTTTATGTTGTATGTTTTCTTGTGCTTACCTGGCAGTAGGGCAGGATAGCCATGGCTGGGTATCCTAGGAAGGTTGAGTTCCAAACGGACAGCAGTCCCAAGATGACAGGCAAGTTGGGATTCAAAGGGCACGTTCTTGAAGTGGTCATCGATGTTTTTTTATGTTGTATGTTTTCCTTGTGCTTACCTGGCAGTAGGGCAGGATGGCCCTGGCTGGGTATCCGAGGAAGGTCGAGTTCCAAACGGACAGCAGTCCCAGGATGACTGGCAAGTTGGAGTCGAAGGGCATGTTCTTGAAGTGGTCATCGATGTTGTTGGCTCCCATCAGGAACTCCTCTGCAACATCGAAACCGTATTGCAGGGCCAGGGGCAGGATGCCCACAGCAGAGCAGACGGAGTACCTGCCACCAACCCAGTCCCAGAAGCCAAAGGCATTCACAGGGTCAATGCCAAACTCCTTCACGAGCTTCAGGTTGGTGCTGACAGCCACCATGTGCTTGGGGATGGCCTCCTTGCCTGGGGTGGGGTGGGTGGGTGAGAGGGAAAGTGAGTGGGTGGGTGGTTAGGTGAGTGGTTAGGTGGGTTAGGAATGGTCTCCTTGCCTGGGGTGGGGTAGGTGGGTGAGTGGGTAGGTGAGCGGGTGGGGTAGGTGGGTAAGGGATGGCCTCTTTGCCTTGTAAGTGGTGCTCAAAGGGAAGAGGTCTTGAACAGGTTCCTTTATTGATGATGATAATGATGGTGGTGATGATGACCGACCCAGTCTCAGAGGCAGAATGCATGGGTAGGGCCAATGCCGAACTCCTTGACCAGCTTCAGGTTGGTGCTGACAGCCACCATGTGCTTGGGGATGGCCTCCTTGCATGGTAAGCGAGTGGGTGGGTGAGGGGGTGTGGGTGCCTGTATGTCAGCACACGGTGTGAGTGTTGTGGGCCAGCCACCATGTGCTTGGGGATGGCCTCCTTGCATGGGAGGCGAGTGGGTGGGTGAGGAGGTGTGGGGGTGGTGGTGTGGGTGCCTGTATGTCCGCACACGGTGCGAGTGTTGTGGGCCAGCCACCATGTGCTTGGGGATGGCCTCCTTGCATGGGAGGCGAGTGGGTGGGTGAGGGGGTGTGGGGTTGGTGGTGTGGGTGCCTGTATTTAAGCACACGGTGTGAGTGTTGTGGGCCAGCCTCCATGTGCTTGGGGATGGCCTCCTTGCATGGGAGGCGAGTGGGTGGGTGAGGGGGTGTGGGGTTGGTGGTGTGGGTGCCTGTATGTAAGCACACGGTGTGAGTGTTGTGGGCCAGCCACCATGTGCTTGGGGATGGCCTCCTTGCATGGGAGGCGGTGCACAAAGGGGGGGGTCCAGATCTTCTACATGTGTCTTTATTGATGATGATGATGATGATGTTTGCGGTGGTGGTGATGATGATGGTGGTGATAATGATGACCAGCTTCAGATTGGTGCTGACAGCCACCATGTGCTTGGGGATGGCCTGCTTGCCTGGGGTGGGGTAGGTGGGTGAGTGGGTAGGTAGGTGAGTAGGCGGGTAGGTGGATATGTGAGTGAATGGGTAGGTGGGTATGTGAGTGGGTGGGTAGGTGGGTAAGTGAGTGGGTGGGTAGGTGTGTGAGTGAGTGGGTGGGTAGGTGGGTAAGGGATGGCCTCCTTGCCTGGGGTGGGGTAGGTGGGGGAGTGGGTGGGTAGGTGGGTAAGTGAGTGGGTGGTTAGGTGAGTGGGTGGGTAGGTGGGTAAGGGATAGCCTCCTTGCCTAGGGTGAGGTATGTGGGTGAATGAGTGGGTTGGTATGTGGGTATGTGAGTGGGTTGGTATGTGGGTACGTGAGTGGGTGGGTAGGTGGGTGGGTGAGTAGGTGGGTAGGTGGGTAAGTGAGTAGGTGGGTAAGGGATGGCCTCCCTGCCTGGTAAGCGGTGCACAAAGGGAGGACGTCAGATCTTCTACAAGTTTCTTTATTGATGATGGTGGTGGTGATGATGATGATGGTGATGGTGGTGGTGGTGGTGATGGTGGAGGTGATGACCAGATTCAGGTTGGCAGTGACAGCCACCATATGCTGGAGGGGTAGGTGGTTAGGTGGGAGAGCGAGATCACCAAGATCGTGAATGAGAAACTGCTGTACAGCACGAGCGTTCAACATGGCACCAAGGAACCCCAAGGTCACACCATCCAACTCCGCAGATCGTTAATGAGCCACTGCCTTGGACAGATTGTAGTGCCCAACGGGAACTCCCTCAAGGCACGGCTCTTGCATGCGTTCCATGACCTTGACCGAGCGGGTCACTTCGGCATTGACCGCACGTTTGAGGCCATTAGCCGCTCATACTGGTGGCCTGCCATGCGATTAGATGTTACAGATTACGTCCGATCTTGTGACTCGTGCCAACGTACGAAGGCAGCCCGCCAGAAGGCTTACGGGTCACTCCAACCCCTTCCGATTCCAGCGAGAAAATGGCAGTCCATATCCATGGATTTCATCACTGGGTTGCCTAAGCGGGGTCCGCATGGGTTTGATGCGATTCTCGTTGTAGTCGATCGGCTTACGAAGATGGTGAAACTGGCCGCCTGCCACACCACTGATTCTGCCGAACGTACTGCCAACGTTTTTCACGAGAAAGTTTTGTGCGACTTTGGCATCCCTGAATCTATCGTCTCAGACAGGGATGTTCGATTTACAAGTCTTTTCTGGAAGTCCATGTGTTCGTTAACTACCACAGCACGCCTCATGTCCACCGCTTTCCATCCTCAAACTGATGGTCAAACTGAACGTGCCAATCAGGTTCTCGAAGACGCACTACGAGCCTTCACGAATGAGAAGCAGAAGGACTGGCCTTCTCTACTTCCCAACGCTCAGTTTGCTATCAACAACGCTTTCAATCGGAGTATCCAGGACACACCTTTCCACTTGATGTATGGGCAACATCCTCGGGTAGCGCTTCAGCCATCGGATGTGCATAATGTGGATACCTCGGCGAAGTCTTGGGTTGAGCAAATGGATGACGCTGTCGCAAGCGCCCGCCGTCACTTGCTGGCTGCACAGGACCGATATAAATCCTATGCAGACCGCAAACGCCGCCCTATCAACTTGAAGGTTGGCCAGCATGTCATGCTCTCGGCCAAGAACCTTAAGTACTGGCCGGGGCTTGCCCGCAAGCTCCTCCCTCGCTTCGTTGGACCATACCCCATCTCTCACGTAATCGAAAAGGGGGGTGAGACTGTTGCAGTAACACTCACTCTCCCGGACAGCTGGAAGATCCACCCCACGTTCCACGTGTCGTTGGTGAAACCGTACTTTCCTGGAGATTCACCTCCTGAGGTGCGTCCCAGCCCGTTCCGTACTGAGGGGTGTGTTCAGGTTTATGAGATCGCACGTGTAGTGAGCCACAAGTTTGTAGCCCGCCAGCTGCAATACTTTGTGCAGTGGTTACACTCGGATAACGCGTTCTCATGGGAATCAGCTGTTAGCCTAGCTGATTTCTGCCCGCTTCAAATCAAAGAATACTGGCACACTGTCCCCGCGGACAAGTGGCCCTCAGTAGCTCTTCCATTTGAAGCACCCGCCGCCTCTCAAGGTGATCGAGTCAACGGACAAGATCCACTCAGACGGAGTGCCAGACTTCAGGGGAAGCCTGGGTCTTGAGAGGGGGGAAGTGTGGGGGAGGCAAGTAGCACAAGCGTTCAGTTAGACTTCCACTAAGGAGCCCCGAAGCACACGTGCACCCCAAGGCACGGTAGGGGGAAGCTAGACCGGACTTTTCCAGCCCCGGGGTAACCGGTTACCCCTAAACCCCCTAAGCCCTGAACCCTCACGTGCACCCCAAGGCACCTCCCACGGGAACTCCCTTGGGCACTCTAAGGCACAAGAAGCACTCTAAGGCACAAGAAACCCCAAGGCACATCCCCTCCCCCCCACCCCCCCAAGAAACCCCTTGGGCACTCTAAGGAACACCCAAAGCACACGAAGGAAATCCAAGGCATCCAAATCACCCAAATTGTTAATGAGCCACTGTCACACAGTACGAGCGTTCAGTCAGACTATCCCACGTCAGTCACACACTATCCCACACACGACCCAACCCACCTAGGTTGATAATGAGCCACTGCCTCACAGTATGAGCGGTCAGTCAGACTATCCCACATCAGTCACACATCAGTCACACACAATCCAACTTACCAAGGTCGTTAATGAGGCACTAGATCACAGTAGGAGCGTTCAGTCAGACTATCCCACAGCAGTCACACACTGTCCCAAACACGATCCAACCCACCTAGATCGTTAATGAGGCACTGCCTAACAGTACGAGCCTTCAGTCTGACTTTCCCACGGCAGTCACACACTATCCCACGCACGATCCAACCCACCTAGGTCGTTAATGAGCCACTGCTTCACAGTAAGAGCGTTTAGTCAGACTATCCCACATACGACCCAAGTCAGACTATCCCCCGTCAGTCACACACTATCCCCGCACAATCCAACCCTCCAAGGTCATTAATGAGGCACTGCCTTACAGTACGAGCGTTCAGACAGACTATCACACGCACGATCCAAGTCAGTCTATCCCCCGTCAGTCTAGGTGAGTTGGGTCGTGTGTGACTGAGTCAGTCACACACTATCCCACACACGATCCAACTCACCTAGGTTGTTAATGAGCCCCTGCCTCACATTAAGAGCGTGCTGTCAGACTATCCCGCGCACAATCCAAGTCAGTCTATTCCCCACCAGTCACACACTATCCCATACACGATCCATCTCATATAGGTCGTTAATGAGCCCCTGCCTCACATTAGGAGCGTGCAGTCAGACTATCCCGCGCACGATCCAAGTCATACTGTGCCACATCAGTCACACACTACCCAACTAACCTAGGTCATTAATGACACCACTTCCTCACAGTTCGAGCGTTCAGTCAGACTATCCCACACACGATCCAAGTCAGACTATCTCACACACGATCCAACTCACCTAGGTCGTTAATGAGCCACTGCCTCACAGTACGAGCGTTCAGCATGGTCTCTGCAGTGGTGAAGGTCTTGGACACAACAACAACCAGAGTGGTCTCAGGCTCGAGACCCTTGAGGGCGTTGGCGACGTCGATAGGGTCCACGTTGGCCAGGAAATGCAGCGTGCGGTCAACCGCCTGCTTGGCAGCCTGAGGCTCAGTCCTGCCAAAAAAGGGTATCAAGGAAAGGGTATCAGCATCAGGAGGGTGTATGAGTCACATCGATAAGGTCCACGTAGGCCAGGAAATGCAGCGTGCGGTCAACAGCCTGCTTGGCAGCCTGAGGCTCAGTCCTGCCGAGAAAGGGGTATCAAGGAAAGGGTATCAGCATCAGGAGGGTGTATCAGTCACATCGATAAGGTCCACGTTGGCCAGGAAATGCAGCATGCGGTCAACCGCCTGCCTGGCAGCCTGAGGCTCAGTCCTGCTGAGGAAGGGGTATCAAGGAAAGGGTATCAGCATCAAGGATGTGGTATCAAGGGAGGGGTACCAGTCACATTGATAGGGTCCACATTGGCCAGGAAATGCAACGTGCGGACAACTGCCTGAAGCTCAGTCCTGTTGAGGAAGGGGTATCGAGGAAAGGGTATCAGCATCAACCTCAGTGCTGTGTTAACAAAGAGAGGGCCAAAGAAAAAGCCTGCAATTCCAATGCACACAACATCTTTCACAGGCTTTCCGGTGGCTCCCACCCACTCGCTGTTGCCAACCATGCCATGATGGGACACCAGAACGGAAAGCAAAGAAAAAAGGAAATAAAGAATAAGCAAAAAAAAGCAAAGCACTCACCTTAGTGCTGTGTGGACGAAGAGAGGTCCCAAGAAAGAGCCTCCGATTCCAATGCACACAACATCCTTCAGAGGCTTTCCGGTGGCACCCACCCACTCGCCGTTGCGGACCTTGTCAGAGAAGCCCTTGATCTTGTCAAGCACAGCCCAGACGTCAGGCACAACGTTCTTGTTGCCAACCTTGATGACCTGGAAGAAAAGCACTGGAGCAGGTGAGCTTCTGCAAAATATGTTTTTCAGTTTCAGAAAGGGAATAAAGCTCTGTAGCAAGGTGGCGAGGCCAACCACAGTGATGACCTGAAAGAAAAGCACTGGAGCATGTGAGCTTCTGCATAATATTTTTCAGTTTCAGAAAGGGGGTCTGCTGGTAGCGATCAGGGATTTTGTGTCTTTCAAGGTTGGGCCCCGGCAGCGATTCGGGTAGGTGGCTCTGATCTGGTCCCTGTGTGCTCAAGTAGCAACATAGAGCACAGGGCGGCCTTCAGCACTGTTGATGCTATTTCCGGTGTACATGGCCTCAATCTTATCTTTCAGCTGGGCAGCTTCAGCCATCTCATACGACGTGGTTCCGTACACCTTCAGGCCTTCTGCATAATACAATTCGCCCCACCGTGTGATGTTCGCACCTGATCCCTGCGTGCCCTAGTAGCAACATGGAGCACAGGGCGGTCCTCGGTACTGTTGATGCTATCACCAGCGTACATGGCTTCAATCTTCTCCTTCAGCTGAGCAGCTTCGGCCATCTCATACAGCATTGTCATGGTCTCTGGCAGCACCTTTTGACGGGAGTAGTCAACGTAGATGCCCTCGGACTCCTTGATCAAGGCCATGCAACGCTTCTCGTCAATCATGAGATCGCGCAGGTGCCTGAGTTCAGGGTTAAGAGTTTAGGGTTTAGATTCGGGTTTAGGTTTATAGTTTAGGCTTTCAGGTTTAGAGTTTTAGGGTTAGGTGTGCTTTCATCTTGTTAGTTAGTGCTGTGGTTTGCTTGACTTTTCATGCGCATGCGTTGGTGGGTGTGCTTGTCTATTGTGCATATAAATCCCCACCAGACCCCAAAGTCCACTCACTGCGTTACCCGCCTTCCCGTAGTCAATGGGCCAATAGTCCAACGAGTGTGGTCAGGCGGGTAATCCAGAGGGTGGACCAGTAGTCCAAGGACTACATGAAGATAGGTAATGCAGTGGGTGGACTTTGGGTTATGACAGCCAATAGTCCAAAGAATGTGGTTAGGGTGGTAATACGGTGGGTGGACCAGTAGTCCAAGGACTAAGTGAAGGTGGGTAATGCAGGGGGTGGACTTCAGGTTATGATGGGGATTATATCATGCATGCATGACACGTATATGTTGCTGGCCATGTACAGTATCCCTAGACCTCTCCACTGTGTACCCAACTCCCCATGCATGCATACATGCATGATATTTATATGTTGCTGGCCATGTACAGTATCCCTAGACCTTTCCACTGTGTACCCAACTCCCCATGCATACATGCATGATATTTACATGTTGCTGGCCATGTACAGTATCCCTAGACCTCTACACTGTGTCCCCAACTCCCCATGCATGCTTGCATACATGGGGAGACGGTGGAGCGGTACAGGGACACCGTTAATGGTTAGCAACATACAAATGTCCCTGATAGGCATGGGGAGGGGTTGGGGGTAGGGGGGGTTGGGGGTTGGGGGTTGGGGGGGGGGGATGAGGTGTTGGATGTGGCTTGAGGGCCCAGCAGCATAAGTCTGAGTCAAATAATTGAACGAAATACATGAGTGTTCATGGTGCAGTCCTCATAATGAGGCAAGGTGCATTCCAACTTAGTCGCAATTTCACATATCCTAGAAGTAAAATGCGTTCACTCATGAGAGAAAAGTGGCCAGGGAGGGGATGGTGGAGCAGGATTCACAGGGGCAGGCATGGTGAACAGAATTTCAGACACAGGTACACCGAGCAAAATTAAATTACGTAATAATTGACAGGCCTAGAAAAGCCTGCTCCACGACATCCGTGAGGGGTCTACCAAGAAATCCACAGAGAAAGAAAGGCATGCTCCAGAAAGCAAGCGAGCAAGATTGCAGTAACAAGGCTACACCATGGTGCACTGGGTTCAACACACGAGGAGCATGGAGCAAGAAGGCAACAGCATGCGACTGACAGTTGGTTGATCTCGTCGACGTGATCCTCGAGAGCAGCCCATGCGGCGGTGCTGGACAAGGCATTCAGAGGGTTGCAGTCCTCGTCGGTAACCGAACACATCTTGTCCATGATGCTCTCCTTATCCTGCAAGCGATTCACGACAAATTATCTCAATCAGACTTGATCGTGAAGAGTGAAGAGACCTGACGATCACGATTCCGAGAATATTCGGCACAGGCAGACCCGGTTGCAAAAAAAACGATACCAACTGGGTGACCGATTTTCCGACTCCCACAGATTGAAGCCAACAATTTGACAGGGCGCATCTTACCTTGGAAGATGGAGCAGGAGTGGGGGTAGCTACCTTCGCTACGACGCTAGACCTACATGCAATTTGACATCGTGTTAACAATCACACGCAATTTTGCTGGATGACGCCAAATACTCGATCCAAAATATTGACGCCAAAAGCTCGATCCAAAATATACTCGTCAGAGTTTCAATAGGAGCAAGGAGCATCGTTTACCTTGATTGCATGCCGACGGGTCGGACCCTGTTGGCGATCACGGAGATGGGAGGGGGATCTGCGGCAGAACGAGAAGCCACTGAACTGGAATTGATCATACGCTTCATCATAATGCTTGAGGTTGCCGTGATTATACACAGGCTTGCCAAGAGTAGGGGTTGCGAGTTGAGGAACTTGGAAAATATCAGGAGGGTGCTAGGGTTTGGGTCGGGGGAGGGGCAGGGGGCATGGGGGCAGGCGCCCGGGCAGGCGGGGGGGGGGGCAGGGGGGCGGGTTTGGGAATTGGGCTCTATGTCATGTCTAGCAGCAGCTACCCGGCTAAAATCATTCGAGTAACTTCGCATGCATGCATAAGTTTGCTCAAATTGGGCACATCAGAATATCACTTGCATGCATGGTGGGTTCAGGGATGGTGAACTGTCGACCGACAAGACTGGCCAACGGTGGATGGGTGGTTTGCGCGTGCTAGATCCTGGCCGATCCTGGCTGAATCTTTCATCGCCAGTCACGTGTTCTGGATCTTCCATCCGTCACGTGTGCTGGATTCTGGCTGGCGCGCGCGCGCGCGCCCTAGAGACCAGGGGTTGGTAGAGACCGTTCAACCGGGGCCTGGAGGACAGCCAGCTCGTAGTTCGGGCACCGCTTTATTACCCCTTACTATAATCGTCCTCGTTAAAGATGACAGCAAGGGTGGGGGGGGGGGGGGGGGGGGGGGGGGGGGGGGGCTTCAGCGCAGCAGCGCAGGACTTTCGACTTTTGGCGAATTCCTTTGACTTGGCACATCAGCGAATTGTAATTGCGCACATTAAGAGAGCTGAAGGTGTTGGGGTTGGTGCGATTTACCTACTGGTCACGCTAGGGCTGCCCTGGGTATGGAGGCGGCGGTATGGGAGTTACCGGGGCAGCTCGTAATAAGGCATACTATTTGTTGATTTTTTTTTAAGAATTGAATGAGACACCTGTCAGCATGAATTGCAGTGCTCTCACGCGTTTTATGACTTGGTGACTACTTATGTACTTCCTTAGAACTATCGGCTCTGCCAGTACTGTGCCAGCTTCCCGTAGTGACAGCTTCCCGTAGGCTGTGTCATCCTTCTTGACTCAGTGACAGCTTCCTGTTGGCTGCGTCACCTGTATAGCCTGTACCCTTATCAGGGTACAGGCTGCCGCTCCTTCCTCCACTGGTGCCCCTTAATGGGTCTCCTGTGCTTGTAACGTTATTCTCGTCTCCGTGTATAGATTGGCGCGTCTGTTCCGCTGCAACATCTCTGTCCACTCTCTGGAGTGTATTCAAGCTGATAGGTCATTGGGTCCATTATGGTACCACTGCTTAATGCATCTTCTACGTCGTCCTCTCCTTGGCTTCAACGAGCTTCATTCTGGAAGTTCCGAAGTCCTGCAATGCCGACAAATTGGCTGATTGATTGCGCGCCAGCGGCCTCTGCTGCCGGAGAGGGGGATCCTTCCGCCATTGTGGAAGTAACCCCCCCCCAATCATTCCTCCATCTTCTCTTCCTTTTCCTCCCCTGCCGTCTGTCGCCTCCTCCCGTCTGTCGTAGATGACTATGACGTGCAGACTCAAGTCGGCGACTAGCCTGGACATCGGTGGAGAAACCCTGTCTTCGTCTGCTCGCGTCCTTGACGTCGCTATCATATCTCCGGTGTTTGAGGCTCTGCCTGCATACCGGAGGTTGCCAAGCCGACCAAGCTCCCTGCTGATGTCTACGTCGTCTGTGCCCCCTTTGCTCTGCCCAGCCGACGGTCGGCTACTGGCATGAGCTTGCGCTCTAGTGGCTCTGTGCTACCTTCTGGGGAATTTTTTCGATCAAGCTGGCGGATCGCCGGCACTGCCGTAGGGTTCGCCAGAGGAGAACGACCTACGCGTCTGGACCTGGAGATTCTGGAGGTGGTAGGAAGCAGGGGGGTATGGTCAGCACCACTCGGGTGCTGCTCCCTCTACCCCCCAACCGGGTGAGTCGAGCGATAGAGGGGGGGACTTGGGATTGACTGATCATCGACGGAAGGATATTAGGACCTTTACATGCCTCGGCTCTGCTCTTCGCATCCTAGCAATAAATTTTCGAATTCTGCCCTTGCGATTTGCGATTTTCTGCCATTGGTGCGATTTTTTTGCACCAGGTGCGACTTGCTGCACTGTCATTCTCGTCTCCTTTTTCCCATACCTCAAATCTCGACTTCGACCTAACGCTTCCCCACCTTCTGTGATTCCAGGTCTCGCAGCGCCGGACTTCGCCCATGCTAAAGGCCGAAGTGGACGCCGTCCTGGCCCTAGTCCAGCGGCCGTGGAGGTTCTTTGGCATGATATCTTGGTGGATATTTTTTCTCTCTTAGGATCCTTGGGACCCCTGGGTGCTTTCCGTGGTTCGACAGAGGTCGCTACTTTGTCTTACCGTGCCACGGTTTCCCTCTTTAGGTGTATGCATCAGCTACGGGAGTTTGGGTTCAAGTGTTTGAGTTCTGATAGGGCTTAGGAATTTTTAGTTAAGTGGTATAGAGGCATGGTTGATCTCGATTAGTTGTGGCAGTGCATGAGTTGTTGATGATGACACTGCTCAGCAGAGTGCTAGTGTGTTATCTTCGCAATCGGCTGTACCTCTAGGGAGAAGGGACTCCTTTGGAGCTGTTCATTGGGGTTGTGCCTGATGTGTCGTTGTTACGCTATATAGTTTCCCTTGCTACGTCACGTTAGTCAATGGGAAGAAACGTAACAAGCTAGTTAAAAAGGCATTATTTGGTAGACTGGTTGGGAATTCCCTGGTGAGTAAGGGTTGTTATGTTTGGGTTCCGATGTTGCGCCAGTTAGTAGTGAGTAGTGATGTACTCTCTATCTCCAGTTAGTCTAAACTGTCTTACTGGGCTCTCCCATTAGTATGGGTCCCCGTGCCCGCTTGCATCCCTCCTGTCATCAAACGGTGATATGTTATGTGTTACCGGTAATTCCCTACGCCCTTTAACGACCCCAATTGTTGTTGGCTGGCCTGGCTGGGATGTATCCAGATTGCATTCCAGACCAGGGCCTGATCTTGCTGTATTGTGTGTGAAGTTTTAGGGCGGGTGGGAGTTGTATATCCAAACAATAATTTAGCCGAATCTCAGGGGGTCGCCAGGCCCTCCTCTGTGCCATGTTTTATCGGTGAAGATCTGGGATTCAGACAGTCTCAGGTCATAGTGGAGCCTGTCATAGGTCCATTGTCTAATAGTCGCCAACCTCCGGCCACCTTGGATGGCTCGCAGGCGTTGTTTCTCCCTTCGCCTCCTGCCGTCCCTGGTGGATCATGCGGGTCAAGCCCATGTGATGATGTAGCCGTTACCGAACGTGTAAGTGATGATCTTGAACACTGGTCTACCTTGATACTGCGTATGGCTGGGGTGTTACAGTCAACCCAGGATTCATTGTTTTAGGTGCTGCTGGTTCTCATACGTAGGTTAACATGGCCCTATGTGTGGGTGCCTATTCCTCAGCACCGCCTAGACTGTCTTATAGGGTAGTCTAGATTGGTGGAGCGTTACGACGCTTTGTTTAGGCAGCTTCCTTTCAGCTGTCTTTCTTGGTTTTGGTGAAGGTGGTAATTACTTCAGACCACCGTTATAGCGTCTTGATGGTTTCTGTCTCTTAGTTCCATAGGCAGATGGTTCATTCGGTGGAGCTCATCATAGATTAGCTATTTCTTTTTACTCCACACTGTTTTTAGATCACCAGCCCCTCCAGTGATTATAATTTTTGTGGAGTGTAGTAGTTGTTTCCCTTCGGATTTTACTGTGAATTGGTGGGCTGGGTAATCTTGCAGTTGTACTTGCAGA
Source organism: Chlamydomonas sp. ICE-L (assembly GCA_013435795.1). Classification (NCBI taxonomy): domain Eukaryota; kingdom Viridiplantae; phylum Chlorophyta; class Chlorophyceae; order Chlamydomonadales; family Chlamydomonadaceae; genus Chlamydomonas; species Chlamydomonas sp. ICE-L. The sequence goes on along the minus strand of JACBWV010000394.1, from coordinate 2,119,770 downwards.
TGTACCGCCGCTCACCTCTTTCTTGTTTTCCGAGTGTATTTCAAGCGCCCTTTCAGTCCATCCTTTGCAGTCAATTCTTTGAAGTCCTTTTTATGCGTTTACTATTTTTCAAGTGGACGATGGGTTTTATGTACTATGGTTGTACGTCTAACCTTCTATTGTTCATTGAACTGTGTTACCTTTGTTGGTTACGAGTTTCTTGACAATTTTAACTTCGCATCCTTGGGATTTTTTCGGTTGCTGCAGGTTTGGTTTGCTTGTGGTTAGGCGCTTCGTGTGTCTTGAGTGCATGAGTTCTTTGCGGTGCGATACCCACCTCCTCGAATGTTTTTCGTTAGTGCCGTAGCTGGGATTTATGATAATTAACTTTCCTAAATCTTCTTACTTCCATCTTTGGGTAAGAAACCAGTTCATCATGGTTTTTTCATCCCAACCTAGTCATGAATTCTATGTTAAAAATAGTTTTTAAGGTAGTGGATTTTTCCATCGACTTTATTTTTAATAGTGGTCTTTAGTGTCCTTTTGTCTGCGTCCTTTAGGCTTTGATTCTCTCGTGTGCTGCTCTCACACGATATTTTAGTCTTCTCTTTGGTTATCATTGATTGGCGTTAGGTTCCTATTCCCGGATCGGGTTTTCTATACCGTTGTTCCCCAACTTTGATATTCGTTTTTTTCATCCTTTTCTACCTTGGCAAAATTTTGTTTTTGCCTTGTTTCATTCCTTCCTTTAACCCTTTGGGTTTCATTTCAGGTTCTCTCGATTTTTCGGAGTTCTTTGATTTTTTTTATCTGTTACATATAGTTCTATGTCCCCAGTGCCATAGGTGGAGAAGTAGTACTGTATGTCACCTGTGTCATAGGTGGAGTGTCAGCATGAATTGCAGTGCTCTCACGCGTTTTATGACTTGGTGACTACTTATGTACTTCCTTAGAACTATCGGCTCTGCCAGTACTGTGCCAGCTTCCCGTAGTGACAGCTTCCCGTAGGCTGTGTCATCCTTCTTGACTCAGTGACAGCTTCCTGTTGGCTGCGTCACCTGTATAGCCTGTACCCTTATCAGGGTACAGGCTGCCGCTCCTTCCTCCACTGGTGCCCCTTAATGGGTCTCCTGTGCTTGTAACGTTATTCTCGTCTCCGTGTATAGATTGGCGCGTCTGTTCCGCTGCAACATCTCTGTCCACTCTCTGGAGTGTATTCAAGCTGATAACACCTGCTTGGGTGAGGGAGCACAGGTACCATATTGGTGGGGGCCAACAAATTCAACGTCCCATAGTCGTCCTCTGTCACTTGGTCACACAGGGCTTGTTAGGTACCAGACGCGCCCTTTCCTGTTTCACCCCTTGTAAAAAAAAACTCTGAGGCTGGAACTTAATCTTACTTGCCGATACTGCACGCGCCTTATGTATTGGCAAGATTAAGTATTGGCAAATATCATTTCCCCCCTAAAAGTGGGTCTCAGAAAGGCATGGCAAACCTAACTTGGCAAGGGGGTCTCTAGCTTTGACAGACTCAAGTTCAGACTTTAAATCCAGTTTGCAAAGGGTCTTTTTGCTTGCATGTTATTGTTAGATTTCCTTGTTCACCAAGTAGTTTTCCCAAGCTTGCTGTAAAACCATGTAACAATTCAAATCAGGAGCATAAAACTTGCTAGGGCTTATGGTAGTAAATATACCGGTAAATGGCTCCAGCCAGCCAAATTGCTGGCAAGAGCCGTGTAACCAATTTTAAGGTCTAGTACATGTTCACAAAGCAGTCTGCCCAAGCTTCCTGAAAATAAAACCATGAAAACAAAACCAGCCATGAAAATAAAACCAACCATGAAAATAAAACCAAACCCAAAACACAAAACCTCCCCCCCCCCCCCCCCCCCCCAAAAAAAAATAAAAAAAACAATGAAAATAAAATAAGCAATTTAAATCAGGAACATTAACTTGCTAGGGCTTAGTAGACAGACCGGTACATGGCAAACGTAACTTGGCAAAGGCCAACCACCTGGAGTGGTCTCAAGCTGGATCCCTAATCCGGTTTGGCAAAGGGTCGTTTGCCAATACTTAAGGCGCGTACGGTAGTTCGGCACAGTCTTGAATGGCTCCAGCGATAAAGCTGGCTGACGTCTTCTGCTATGGGGATCATGTAGTGGACTTTTTGGCCAGACTAGTGCACCAACTCAATCACGGTAAACAAATCCAGATGGACACAGTAACCAACTAAGGTAGGTTCCCAGTTTACCACATCACCTATAGTTATATATGTGACAGGATTCGTGTGTCCACCGCTGTCCAGTCGTATCAGGCAGAGACGTTAGTTTGTTTTGGTAGTTAGTCAGGGTTTATCCCCATGGTTTACGATCTCCATCAAAGTCAGCTCTCAGTGTTTTATCGCTGCTTGTAAGTCTTCTTTAAGTGATGTTAAGTCCTGCTCTACTAATCACACCAGCGACCCTTTGTAATTCCCGCTGAGGTCGAGGGTCCAAAGAACTTTACTGAGCACCACTACCTTATCGTCTGCGCCTCACATTCTATAGACCGTACTTTTAGTCCAGTACTCCCCTGAGTACTCCAGTGTAAAATCAAAACGGGCCTCTATTTGTTCAGCACAATAGTGGCAGGTTGGTTATCATGATTTCCCTGACCCCAAATAATTATGGGTAAGTTCCAGAGTTCTCTGGTAAGTTCCGAGTGTTAAAGAAGTTGACCTGTCCTTTGACCTAGGGCCGCCTAGGGCTTGGTTGGTCGGGTATCGGGTACTCGAGTTGGACCTGGGGGGTTGGACCCGTGAAGCTGGGACCCTCAGTCCCAAGTTGCCAACTCGACACCAGACGCAGACTTGGGACGCGACTTCTTTTCGCACATATTTCCGAAATCCAGTCTGAATACCGCACTAAGCCGAGTGCATTCATAATCGCAACATTATCCGCAACCCTGGTTCTTAGCCTGCTTCCCGCCCAACATGGAGGATGGGGCAAGATCCGAGCCTACGAACCTGAGTGAAATAGAGGCGCTCTTACAACGCCCCGACTTCGTGATGGAGCCTAAATGTTGGGAGACCATTCTAAAGTACATCACTGCCGGTGGCAAGCCTCAGCATTTGATCGAATGCCTGTCGGATAGCTACGTCGGTAAGTGGACCCAGAAGGCTCCATGCAGACCAAGCCCGTGGCCTGACAAGAAGTCTGTGTGCAGACTTTCTGTTGTTCTGCAGTGCAAGACAGGACGACAGAAAGTTTGTAACAAGACTTCTTGACCTGCCCAAAGAATGGTATCAACTGGCTAAGTCCAAACGGCCATTAGTCAGGCACATTAATATAATGAGTGAGCCAGCGGTACCCAGAAGTCTCCATGTAGAGTGAGCCTGTGGCATGGCAGGAAGTCCATGTGCATGGGTTTTCAAGCTACTAGTTTCTGACTTGCCCAAGGAATGGTACTGACAGGTTAAATCAAGCTGCCCATGTATTGGACCCTCTGTTTATTATTTGAGATATTCGAAGCAGCTTCTAGGCGGCCTCCTTTCCCCGCCCCTGCCCTTGGGGTCCCTGCCCTTGCACCAAACTTGAAGCTAGCTAGTGCGTCTTAAAGTTGGTATGATGGGTATCTACATGCGGCTGAAAGCTCTGGGCTAGACCCAGTGGCTGGCTATTGGAGCTGGCTGGAAGCTGCCATTCGTAGCCCGTAAAAGAAGCAGTGGTTTGACCCCATCATCCGCTTCTGGATTGCTCGCAAGCTTGTGTGCACCACTGATTCTTTTTTTGACTACCCATGGCAGCTTCCAGCCAGGTCCACGAGCCAGACACTAGGCCAATCCCAAAGCTTTCAACTGCATTGGACTGCTTGTCATGCACACCCTCACCCTCACACACTACCTCACTTGCACACCCTTACCCTCACACACTACCTCACATGCACACCCTCACCCTCACACACTACCTCACTTGCACACCCTCACCCTCACACACTACCTCACTTGCACACCCTCACCCTCACACACTACCTCACATGCACCCTCACCCTCACACAACTGACACACTACAACCGTCACTTGCACACCCTCACCCTCACACACTACCTCACTTGCACACCCTCACCCTCACACACTACCTCACTTGCACACCCTCACCCTCACACACTACCTCACTTGCACACCCTCACCCTCACACACTACCTCACTGCATACCTCCACCCCTCACACACACCTCACTTGCACACCCTCACCCTCCCACACACACCTCACTTGCACACCCTTCCGCCCAACACTACCCCACTTTGCACACCCTTACCCTCACACACTACCTCACATGCACACCCTCACCCTCACACACTACCTCACTTGCACACCCTTACCCTCACACACTACCTCACTTGCACACCCTTACCCTCACACACTACCTCACATGCACACCCTCACCCTCACCACCCTACCTATCCCTTGCCACGCCTTACCTCACACAACTACCTACTGCACACCCTTACCCTCACACACTACGCTCACATGCACTCCCCTTTACCCTCACACACTACCTCACCTGCACAGCCCTTCACCTCCCACACTACCCTCACTTGCACACCCTCACCCTCCACACGACCTCGCATGCACCCCCTTACCCTCACACCCTACCTCACTTGCACACCCTACCCTCACACACTACCTCACATGCACACCCTTACCCTCACACACTACCTCACTTGCACACCCTTACCCTCACACACTAACTCACATGCACACCCTTACCCTCACACACTACCTCACATGCACCCACACACTTATGCACACCCTCTCACACTCACACACATGCACCCTCACACACCACCACATGCACACCATGCCCGCTTATAGACGCACTACCTAGCTTCAGCTTTGGCCCAAGGACAGGTACACAAAAGGGGGGCCTAGCTGCGTAGAAGCGTGTACTCATAGCCCAAAACATAAACAGTGGTGCAACTTTTAAAGACAACCCACTCTGAATATAATCTTGAAACTACTTACTGTCGCCTGATGATGTCTATTTGACGAAACTAGTCGCTGCTTTTTGTTCATTCGTCCCTATCTCTTGTCTCCTCTAACTTTCGATTTCTCATTTCATAAAATCCATCTCAGGTCCCGAGTACTCACTGCCCAAATATAACATTTTATTTGTACGCCCCCCCCCCCCCCCCCCCCCCCCCCCTACCCCACCCCCCCACTCCCCCACTCCCCCACTCCCCCACTCCCCCATTCCCCCCCACCCCCACCCCCCCCACCCACTCCCACCCCCACCCCCACCCTCACACCTACCCACCCACACCCACCCACACCCACTGAATGGGATTTTGGAACTGCTAACAAACTCCTTATGGCCTGCTGATTCAATAACTTGCTTGTACAGTAACTCAGTAACTCGGTAACTCAGTAACCCAGTAATTCAGTCACTCAGTTGTTCAGTAAATCAGTTATTCAGTCACTTAGTAATCCAGTAATTCAGAAGTTCAGTAACTCAGTCATTTAGTAACTCAGCTGTGTGATGCAGTCATCCTTGCGCAGGGGATGGGGGAACCTACCCTCGAGTGAGCTAGCATCCACAAGCCAGATCTCCTAAACCCTAAACCTAAACCCTAACCCCCTAAACCGCAAACCCGAGGAGGATCTGGCTTGTGGATGCTAGCTCACTGGAGGGTAGCTTCCCCCCCCCCCCTCCCCCCCCCCCCTCCCCCCCCCCCCACGCCCCCCCCACACACACCCCCCCACACACACAACCCCACGCCCCCCCCCCCCCCCCCCCCCCCCACGCACTCCACCCACCCCCCCCCCCCCCCACGCCACCCCCCCCCCCCCCCCCCACGCACTCCCCCCCCCCCCCCCCCCCCCCCCCCACGCTCCCCCCCCCCCCCCCCCCCCCCCCACGCGCCCCCCCCCCCCCCCCCCCCCCCACGCACCCCCCCCCCCACCCCACCCACCCCACCCCACCCCACCCCACTCACCCCACCCACCCCCCCACCCCACCCACCCACCCCCCCACTCACCCCACACCCCCACCCCCCCACTCACCCCACCCCCCCACACCCCCACGCACCCCACACCCCCACACCCCCACGCACCCCACACCCCCACACCCACCCACACATACCCACTGAATGGAATTTTGGAACTGCTTACAAACTCCTTATGGCCTGCTGATTTAGTAACTTGCTTGTGTGCTGCAGGCTATGCTCAGATGGCTTCCCTTGTCTGTAAGGTGGGGCGTGCAGCAGGGGGCAAAACAAGGTTGCGGGCAAATGAACTGGGGAGGGCAGTAGATGGATGGGAATGATTGAATCTATCTAGGGGTTCATGAGTGCCCAAGGTTACTATAACAGCATCTAGGCATGCACGGGCACATGCGTGTGGAAAGGTGTGCTGATCGACTGTGATGGCCTCCCTTGTCTGTTAGGTGAGACATGCAGCTGGGGACAAAGCAAGTTTGCAGGCAAATGGATTGGGGAGCGCAGTGTATGGGGATTATGGGTATGTATGGGTTTGTATGGGTTTGTATGGGTTCGTATGGGTTCGTATGGGTTTGTATGGGTTCATATGGGTTCATATGGGTTCGTATGGGTTCGTATGGGTTCGTATTGGTTCGTATGGGTTCGTATGGGTTCGTATGGGTTCGTATGGGTTCGTATGGGTTCGTATGGGTTCGTATGGGTTCGTATGGGTTTGTATGGGTTTGTCTGGGTTCGTATGGGTTCGTATGGGTTCGTTTGGGTTCGTATGGGTTCGTTTGGGTTCGTATGGGTTCGTATGGGTTCGTATGGGTTTGTATGGGTTTGTATGGGTTTGTGTGGGTTCGTATGGGTTTGTATGGGTTTGTATGGGTTCGTATGGGTTTGTATGGGTTTGTATGGGTTCGTATGGGCTTGTATGGGTTTGGGATGATTGAATCTATATAGGGTTCATGAGTAGGGAACGGCAACATGATATCATATTACATCATGTCATCATATGTCATCATATGAGATTATATGATGCCGGCGGCCTGGCTAGTCTTAAGTTACATACAATATCATGTGATGCAATTTGTATGATATCACATGCACTTACATACAATATCATGTGATGCAATTTGTATGATATCACATGATATCATACTCGCCTTTGGTAACCATCATATGATATGCCGATCCCTATTCATGAGTGCCAGGGGTTACTATAACAGTGTCTAGGCATGCATGGGCACATGCGTGTGAATAGGTATGCTGATCGACTGTGTTTCTCGTTATTACAAGCTGTACATGGGATGAAGGCGACCCTTTGAATAGGTATGCTGATCGACTGTGTTTCACGTTATTACAAGCTGTACATGGGATGAAGGCGACCCTTTGAATAGGTATGCTGATCGACTGTGTTTCTCGTTATTACAAGCTGTACGTGGGATGAAGGCGACCCTTTGAATAGGTATGCTGATCGACTGTGGTTCACGTTATTACAAGCTGTGCATGGGACAAAGGAAATTTCATGGACGAGGAAGCCTGTGGTAGGTTAATTTTGAGGGGGCATGCACCTTTAATTGTTTTTCCTGCTCATCTATTTCACTATTTGTCCTTGTCCTGGCTTTCTCATAGTGATCGGCATATCATATGATGTAGACCAAAGGCGAGTATGATATCGTACAAACTACATCATATTATATTATATTATATATAAATGGTAATTTAGCCTAGTCAGACTGCCGGCATCATATGGTATCATATTGCTGCCCCCTAATTATGCCCTTTTCATGAGAGGTGGTATTGACCCACTTGACACTCATCGTTCTCTTTTTATTGGGATGTAGAGGTTCTTATATTATTTATATTGTTATATGATTATTCGCCTTATTACAAGCTGGCAAGCTATACCATGTTGTCATACTATTTGTGTTATTTGAGAAAATAGCCCTGGCATGTCTCAACCTGCTGTAGATGAATAAATACATAAATAAATAAACGCCTTGTTACGAGGCGTTTAGTTGAGGATTCCAGTCTGTTTGCCTGCGCTGGGGCCAACCCCCAAAACCTGCTGTATACCTATCTTCTCCCTTGTTCATCCCCGGCTGTGTTCCTTTGTATCTACAGTGGCTCAAGCTTGTGGAGGACCCCTCGGACAATGAGGTTGCTGCTTCAGGAGCTGGCATGTCTCAAGCTGCTGCCTCTCAGCAGCAGCCACTGGACGAACTCACATTCTTGAAGGAGATCACTCAGCAGAGGTTCGACCCAGGGCAGCTTTCAGGTGTGTCTGTTGTTACAGTCCAGGGGTTGTATTTCAGGGGTATTTCAGGGGTATTTCAGGGGTTGCATTTCAGGTGTGTAGGTTGTTACAGTCCAGGGGTAGCCAAATAGGCTGGAGCTCACCTTTTTGAAGGAGATCACGCGGCAGAGGTTTGACCCAGCGCAGCTTTCAGGTGTGTGTGTTGTTACAGTCCAGGGGTTGTATTTCAGGTGTGTCTGTTGTTACAGTCCAGGGGTTGTATTTCAGGTGTGTGTGTTGTTACAGTCCAGGGGTTGTATTTCAGGTGTGTCTGTTGTTACAGTCCAGGAGTTGTATTTCAGGTGTGTATGTTGGGTCGGACTCTGGTTAGCCAACAAGGAGCTCACCTTCTTGAAGGAGATGGCACGGCAGAGGTTCCACCCATTGCAGCTTACAGGTGTGGGAGGAACGCCGAAGCTGTAGACATAAGCCTGACATTATTCGTAGTAATACTGGTAATTTCATAAAAAGTGTGTAGTAAAAGATAAATGAGTCATGTTCACTTTTCGAGTATCATTTTTCTTGTCTGCGTCTTGGGCGCTCCAACAGAAAGGTTTGAAAACCTCATATTAATGTTGTTAATAATAATAAGTCAAATAATTATAAACAATTAAATAGTCAAATAATTAAAATAATTACAAACCATTAAATAATATAGTAATTAAATAATTAGGGGTAGCCAAATGGACGAACAAACCTTGTTGAATGAGATCATGCGGCAGAGGTCCAACTAACAATAGCTTTCGCTTGAGTCCCCCGAGATTCCCTGGAAAGGTGGGATCACAGGTCGAAGAGCATGAAAACCTTGAATCCATTCCCTAACATTCCCTAGCTTTCCCTAGATGACAAGAGCTTTCCCTAGAGTCTTCCCCAGCGCAGCTTTCAGTTGTGTTAAGAATAAAGGGTTTGTATTTCAGGGTTTGTATTTCAGGTGTGCTTGTTGTTACAGTCCAGGGGGAGCCAACTAGGAGCTCACCTTCTTGAAGACCCAGCGCAGCTTTCAGTTGTGTTAAAAAAAAAAAAGATAACGCCTGGAGGGGCGTGGTCTTATGGGGACCCTCTCGCATGCCGCTGCTGGGGGAATTCACCATGGCAGACATAGTAAGTGTCACCCTCAAGGTGGTAGGGACTCCTTCATTCAGGTGTGTGTGCTGTTACAGACCAGGGGTAGCCAAATAAGCTACAGAGACTTGGTCAACCATGGTATCAGGGGGGGCTTCAACGAAAATAACACTGATAAACTGAACCCCAAACAATCGCTTTACTGAGGGGTTCCGTAAGTTCGTGCTACAGTGATAATTGAATTCTACGATTACAGCATACAGGTGATTCGCAGGTTGACGGCACAATGGACTTTCAACGAGCTCTACCATTGAGCCATTCGTAGAAACAGAATTCTATGATAATAGGACAGGTGATGAGCAGGTCGACGGCACAATGGACTTTCAACGAGCTCTACCATTGAGCCATTCGTAGAAACAGAATTCTATGATAATAGGACAGGTGATGAGCAGGTTGACGGCACAATGGACTTTCAACGAGCTCTGCCATCGAGCCATTCGTAGAAACAGAATTCTACGATTAAAGGACAGTTGATGAGCAGGTTGACAGCACAATGGAATTTCAACGAGCTCGACCATTGATCTATTCGTCGAAACAGATTTCTACGATTATAGGACAGTTGATGAGCAGGTTGACAGCACAATGGACTTTCAACGAGATTCGTCGAAACGGATTTTCTACGATTATAGGTTACCTGTGATGAGCAGGTTGACGGCACAATGGACTGGACGGTCTCTGCTTACTGCGTTGGGAATGGGGTTAGATGATAAGCAGGCTGACCTCGCAATGAAGTGGAGAGCCCCAGTGGTTGATTTAGGGTTAGGGAGTGGTTACTGGGTCGGGTTAGGGTTAGGGGGTTAGGGTTAGGGAGTTAAGGTTAGGGAGTGGTTACTGCCTTGGGAATGGGGTTGGATAATAAGCAGGCTGACCTCGCAATGAAGTGAAGAGCCCCAGTGGTTGATTTAGGGTTAGGGAGTGGTCACTGGGTCGGGTTAGGGTTAGGAAGTTTGGGTTAGGGAGTGGTTACTGTGCCGGGTTAGGGTTTTGGGAGTGGTTACTGGCTCAGGTTAGGGTAAGGGAGTTAGGGTTAGGGGGTGGTTACTGGGTCGGGTTAGGGTTCGGGACTTAGGGTTTTGGGAGTGGTTATTGGCTCGGGTTAGGGTTCGGGATTTAGGGTTCGGGAGTGGTTACTGGGTCAGGTAAGGGTTAGGGAGTTAGGGTGAGGGAGTTAGGGTTAGGGAGTGGTTACTGGGTCAGGTTAGGTTTAGGGAGTTAGGGTTAGGGAGTGGTTACTGGGTCAGGTTAGGTCAAGGGAGTTTGAGTTAGGGAGTGGTTACTGGGTCGGGTTAGGGAGTTAGGGTTAGGGTTAGGGTTAAGAGTACTCAAAGAATCTGATTCATCCCTGTCACCTGAAACCACATTTTGAACCTTGTTATGGTCCGTTTCACTTTTTTTCCTTTCTCATCTTCGCACCTTCAGCACGGCGCGATACCCCTCAAGCCTTGACACTAGCCATCTTCATGTTATTTTCAGTTTTATATTCACACGTTCAAGATGACACCATACCTCAATACTAGCCATCTTCTTGTTTTTTTGGCGGAGTCCCCCCTTCTGGGGGGCGGCAGCCCCCAGATTTACCCTGTTGTCCGTCGGTCCTTTCAACCGACCAACGACCGAGACGAAGCCTGACACGTCAGCCAACCATCTCGTAACTAACTGGCTTGGGTCTGCTCCATTCCGTTGCCACCTGTCGTTCCGATAGCCAAAACTCCTCAAATTTTCCGTGTCACTTGCAACGCTGCCTAGGACTTTTCCAGTTTTATATTCACACGTTCAAGATGTGGTTTCAGGTGACAGAGATGTTAGTTACAAGACGGTTGGCTGACGTGTCAGGCTTCGTGTCCGGAGTTGATTGGTCGAACGGACATACGGACATACAGACAACGGGGTGAATCTGGGGGCTCCCGCCTCCCAGAAGGGGGGGCTCCGCCAAAAAAATATGAAGATGGCTAGTATTGAGGCTTGGAAGGGAGAGAGCACTTAGATTATTAAAGTCGTTTAATACTCTATATTCTTTATTAAAAATATCTTTAAAGTGTCCCCCCCCCCCCCCCCCCCCCCCCCCCCCCCCCCCGGCAAATGGTGTGTGCCATGCTGAAGGTGCAAAGATGAAAATTAACAAAGGTTAATTTAAGGTTCAACATGTGGTTTCAGGTGACAGGGATGAATCAGATTGTTTGAGTCCGCTTTTCCCTTCCACGTGACGAGACTGGATATCAAATTCGAATCTAAATTTAAATTCCACCTCAAAACACTTCCATACTAGCCATCTCACACGATTCATACATCTGTGCCCTGTGGAGGTATTTTCGGCCAGGGCGGTGGCATTTTTCCTTTTTCATCTTCGCACGGTCAACAATGACACGATACGTTACACACCTCAATACTAGCCATCTCACACGAGTCGTACATCTATGCCCTATGGAGGTAATTTCGCCTGGGGCTGTGGCGTTGTTCCTTTTTCATCTTCGCACGGTCAGCAGTGACACGATACCTTACACACCTCAATACTAGCCATCTCACACGAGTCACACATCTATGCCCTATGGAGGTAATTTTTCCCGGGGCAGTGGCGTTTTTCTTTTTCATCTTTGCACGTTCATCGATGACATGATACCTTTGATACCTCAATACTAGCCATCATCTCACACGTGTCATACTTCTTAGCCCTATGGAGGTATTTTCGCCCAGGGTGGTGGCGTTTTTCTTTTTCATCTTTCCACGTTCAGCAGTAACAAGGCACCTTTCATACCTCAACACTAGCCGTCTCACAAGAGTCTTACGTCTAAAGATGTTAGTCATCTGTTAGTAATGGCGGTGCCTCAGGTCAAAGCGTCATGATGCCCAAGCATCACCAAGCATCACCAAAGGTCCAAGTGGCCCCTCCCCTGAAGGGGCCGACTTGCTAAAACAAAAGCGGTACAAGTCCTTTAATTGTAGCTGCTATGACTCTGTTAATTTCAGATATTTTATTTAAGATTTGAGTCGGAACAGTTTTGCGCCCTATTTACTGCGGACACTTTGACTAATATTTTAGCTACATCGACTTCATTTTTATTCTGCTTGAGCCTATGTATCGCGGCTGGACCGCTGTTAAACAGTGTAAACCGATTATCTGTTAGTCATACCCTGTTAGTAATACCCTGTTAGTAAATACTTCTCGATCTCCAAGAATGTAGGGACCAGCATATCATATGATGATGACCAAAGGTGGGTATGATATCACATGATATCATACAAATTGCATCATATGATATTGTATGTAAATGGTAACTTAAGCCTAGTCAGACTGCCGGCATCATATGATCTCATATGATGACATGATATCATACGATATCATATTGCCCTTCCCCACATATGTTGGACTCCGCCAGCCACCTGCTGGCCGGATCTAACACTAAGGCATCACAACCTACCACTGCAAATGTGGGGGTCTTCGGCACCCCTTTTATACGGCTGCAGAGGGTGCATTACGGGTGGAAAGGATGCTGTAGGGGGCAGGGTACTTCAAATTGCAAAATTGGCCAGCGCTTTAGCGCACTTGAAAACAAAAAAACTGCGCTACCCTGACCTGGATGTCCTGCTGTTGCAACTGCGTTCCCTACAAGATTGCAGCTAAGCGAAAAACATTCAAAATTCATTTCATTATCTTGACATGCTACTTCCTCTTTTTCTATGCAGGTATTTTCGCCCGGGGCGGTGGGGGCCCCCCCTCCTGGCTCGAGGGACTGACAAGTGAGCCACGAGGCCGACAGCTCATTTACCAGCTGTCTGCTTCACATAAGAATTGTCTGCTGCTTAACTTTGCTATTCAAAAGATATTGATGCAGGTGTGTGTCTGTGTGTGTCTGTGTGTGGTTATAAGTGTCAGCATAATTTGTGTGTGTGTATGTGTGGTTATGAGTGTCAGCATTATTTGTGTGTATGTGTACGTGTGTGGTTATGAGTGTCAGCATTATTTGTGTGTGTGTATGTGTGTGTACGTGTGTGGTTATGAGTGTCAGCATAATTTGTGTGTGTATTCATGTGTGTGTTTGTGTGTGTGTGTGTGTGTGACCCTCCAGCATGCTGTATACTTACCATGCAGTGTAGAAGTTAAACACCCTGTATTGCAACCAAACAGGCTGGCCCCCTCAACCTCACGCTTCGTTATAAAGCGAACTCTTTATTTATTTATTTATTTATTTTAATTTAAACAAAAGAGTGTACCAACTGAAGAACAGGCCCTGTTCAAGTACAGTCAATAACTATTAATTAATTAATTAATTAATTAATTAATTTTATTTTTTATTTTTTTATTAAAACAGCCTGTGCACAAATACCATTTTGAAAAGACTGAGACCACGCACGAATGCTCATGTTGTTTGTTGGAAGACTCCTCCCGGATGTTGCGGAGCAGGCTTGTCTTGGGCTAACAATGGCCTGCCGATGGCAATGTAATGTAATGTAATTTTATGAATGTAATGTAGTGTAGTGTAGTGTAATTTAGTGTAATGTAGTGTAATATAAATGTCACAGCGATAGCTGTATTAGTTAGTGTGTTGGCATGCCTGCATAAAAAGGGGTCTCTGTGTGGGTACAATGTATGCATGCATGCATGACTTGGTGTGCATTTGCTGTAGGCATGCATTTATGTCTCTGTGGTTTAGATGTAGGAATGCATGCATGCATGGCTTGGTGTGCATTTGCTGCAGGTATGCATTCATTACTCTGTGTTGGTCTGTGTGGGTTAATAATAATTATGTTCACCCATCCACACCATTTGCTTGTTTGCATGCATGCCTATATCTAACCCATCCACACCACTTGCTTGCATGCATGCATGCCTACATCTACCCCCCCCAACCCCCCCAACCCCCACCCTACCCACCCTCCCACCCACCATTACGTTCACCCATCCACACCATTTGCTTGTTTGCATGCATGCCTATATCTAACCCATCCACACCACTTGCTTGCATGCATGCATGCCTACATCTACCCCCCCCACCCCCCCCAACCCCCACCCTACCCACCCTCCCACCCACCATTACGTTCACCCATCCACACCATTTGCTTGTTTGCATGCATGCCTATATCTAACCCATCCACACCACTTGCTTGCATGCATGCATGCCTACATCTACCCCCCAACCCCCAACCCCCAACCCCCAACCCCCAACCCCCACCCTACCCACCCTCCCACCCACCATTACGTTCACCCATCCACACCATTTGCTTGTTTGCATGCATGCCTATATCTAACCCATCCACACCACTTGCTTGCATGCATGCCTGCCTACATCTACCCCCCCCCCCCCCCCCCCCCAACCCCCACCCTACCCACCCTCCCACCCACCATTACGTTCACCCATCCACACCATTTGCTTGTTTGCATGCATGCCTATATCTAACCCATCCACACCACTTGCTTGCATGCATGCATGCCTACATCAACCCCCCCCCCCCCCCCCCCCCCCCACCCCACCCACCCTCCCACCCACCATTACATTCACCCATCCACACCATTTGCTTGTTTGCATGCACGCCTATATCTAACCCATCCACACCACTTGCTTGCATGCATGCATGCCTACATCTACCCACCCTACCCCCCCCAACCCCCACCCCACCCCACCCTCCTACCCACCATTATGTTCACCCATCCACACCATTTGCTTGTTTGCATGCATGCCTATATCTAACCCATCCACACCACTTGCTTGCATGCCTGCCTGCCTACATCTACCCCCCCCCCCACCCCCCCCACCCCCCACCCCACCATTACGTTCATCCATCCACACCATTTGCTTGTTTGCATGCATGCCTATATCTAACCCATCCACACCACTTGCTTGCATGCATGCATGCCTACATCTACCCACCCCACCCCCTTACCCCCCCACCCCTGCACCCACCCACCCCACCCACCCTCCCACCATTACGTTCACCCATCCACACCATTTGCTTGCATGCATGCAGGGTCATGAGGATGAAGTTGCTAGTGTTGGCAGCAGCCTGGCAGGGTACTTCTCTGTATTTCACCGACTCTTCGCAACACGTCTGAAGGTAGGTCGATTTTGCATAGAAAGCCGCCTGGTGTGTGTGTGTGAAGGGGGGGGGGTAGGGGTCAGGGGGGGTGGGGTGGGTTGGTGGGTGGGGTTGGTGGGTTGGGGGGTTGGGGGGGGAGGGGGGGGATGTAAGTGTTAGTGGTGTTAGTGTTAATGTTCATTTTTGTGGGGTTGTGGTGGTAGTGTTAATGTTAGTGGGGGGTGGGGTGGGGGTGGGGGGGTATTGTGTCAGCACGATGAAACAATCGGCAATTTCACAATGCTGTCCTGTCTCGGCATTGTTTTGCTGATCTTATGTGATTCATTCCGCGCTTGAATTGAAGTACAATTCCTTTCATAAATTAAGGTGCAAATTCCTTGCTTGAATTAAGGTACGCCAATTAAGCTAACATAACATAACATATGAAATTCATGTGCAAAATGCATGTTTGCTTAAGGGCCCCCTAAACAAATCGCCCTCTAGACCCCCCTAAAGAGCGGTGGCGCTTTGCTTCGCGATGCAGATGGTGGCTACTCACCTTTAAAATCAGGCTTGAGTAGCCCAAGGAGCTACGCAAACTTGCCTACAGAAATATGAAGTAAAAAACATTGCAATAAGGGTGTGTAGAGCTTTGCAGCAATGTCAATTAACCATTGATGCCGTGACTTCCTCTTTTGGATCTGCTGCCAACCAAGTCGTGGACTCCCCCCCCCCCCCCCCCCACCCACCCACCCACCCACACACACACACACACACACACCCAAACACACACCACACCACACCACACCACACCACACCACACCACACCACACCACACCACACCACACCACACACTCACCTAGGTGTAGAGCTGTGCAGCAATATCAATTAACAATTATCATCCCAGCTGAGATGATGATTTAATATATTGTAGAATTAAATGATCACTGTAGCAAGAAGTCATGGCCCCCGTTGGTAAAACGATTGTTCAGGGTTCAGTTCATCAGTGCTTTTTCTTTTTAAGCCCTTTCTATACGGTTGGGCAAGTCCCTTTAGCCTATTTGGCCTACCCCTGGACTGTAACATACACACATACATACATATAATGTCAGATGGAGCAGTACCTACCCATATGTATGTTATTACAGTAAATTTATATAACTTTTTCATGGTAGGTTACTTGTTTTATATTTTATTTGTTTTCTTCTTGTTTTATGTTACTGCTGGAGCAGTACCTACCCATATGTATGTTGCTACACTAGATTTTATATTATTGTTTCACTGTGGTAGGTTACTTGTTTTATATTTTATTTTATTTGTTCTTGTTTTATGTTACTGCTGGAGCAGTACCCACCCATATGTAGAGAACAGGAGTATGATATCATACGATATCATATCATATATGATGTATAAGTAGGGAGAGGCATCGATCTATTTAGAGATATATCTATATAGATCTATATTGGCGAAGCTGGATTTTTGAAAATCGGCATTGGGCACCTTACAAAAATCAAAATCTGGTTTTACAATTATGGCATAGGGCACCATATCATCTTGCAGGCGCTTCGATTGGATTTTCCGGTGTCTATCTGATGTAACTGAATATGTTGTAGATATACACAATATATATATTTGTTATATATAGATCTATATAGATCTATATTTTGGGGCAATATAGATCTATTTGACGCCCCCTATGTATAAGTAGTCTCCACACCCCAGTTAATTGTGCGATTATAGCCCTTACCTACTCGACATACCTGATGGGATTCTATGCTCCTTGGTAATGGCCGTTTAGTCCCAGTGTATGTGTGTGTATGTGTGTGAGTGTGTGTGTGTGCATGTGCATGTGTGTGGGTGTGTGGGTGGTTTGATGTGAGGGTGGGGGGGTGGGGGGGATGCATTTGCATGTGTGTGGGTGTGTATGTATGTGTGTGTGAGTGTGTGTGAATGTGTGTGAGTGTGTGTGTGTGTGTTTGTGTGTGTGTGTGTGTGGACATGTGCATGTGCATGTGTGGGTGGGTGGGTGGGCCCATTCTATGCTCCTTGGTAATCTTCTGCCAGGACTAGGACTTGCGATTTCAAAAACAAATCGGCTTGGATCAACAAGTACAGCTCTGGCAGTATCACTTGCACTGACACTTACACAGACACTGACACTGACTGTACCCACGAACTTGTAGTTGACGCTGACACTAACACTGACACTGGCACTGGCATCGGCACTGACACTGACTATACCCCCGAACTTGTAGTTGACACTGACATTTTCACTGACACTGACACTGACACCGGCTCTGGAACTGGCACTGACTATACCCTCGAACTTGTAGTTGACGCTAACACTAACACTAACACTAACACTAACACTAACACTAACACTAACACTAACACTAACACTAACACTAACACTAGCACTAACACGAGCACTAACACTAACACTCACACTAACACTAGCACTAGCACTAACACTAACACTAACACTAACACTAACACTAACACTAACACTAACACTTACACTTACACTTACACTTACACCTACACCTACACTAACGCTAACACTAACACTAACACTAACACTAACACTTACACTAACACTTACACAAACACCTACACTAACGCTAACACTAACACTAACACTAACACTAACACTAACACTAACACCAACACTTACACTTACACCTACACCTACACTAACGCTAACACTAACACTAACACTAACATTAGCACTAGCACTAGCACTAACACTAACACTAACACTAACACTAGCACTAACACTAACACTTACACCTACACCTACACTAACGCTAACACTAACACTAACACTAACACTAGCACTAGCACTAACACTAACACTAACACAAACACTAGCACTAACACTAACACTTACACTTACACCTACACCTACGCTAACGCTAACACTAACACTAACACTAGCACTAGCACTAGCACTAGCACTAGCACTAACACTAACACTAACACTAACACTAGCACTAACACTAACACTTACACTTACACCTACACCTACACCTACACTAACGCTAATACTAACACTAACACTAACACTAACACTAACACTAACACTAGCACTAGCACTAGCACTAGCACTAGCACTAACACTAACACTAACACTAACACTAACACTAACACTAGCACTAACACTAACACTAGCACTAACACTAACACTAGCACTAGCACTAGCACTAACACTAACACTAACACTAGCACTAGCACTAGCACTAACACTAACACTAACACTAACACTAACACTAACACTAGCACTAACACTAACACTAACGCTAGCACTTATAATAGCACTAACCCTTGCACTGACCTGCAGGCCCTTCCTTCCCTCACTTTTCCCCCTTTCCCCCCTCCCCTCCTTCCCCCCCCTCCCCCCCCTTCCATCCCGTCCACCCTGTCCACCCCTTCCACCCCTCACCCCCCCCCCCCATGTATGTGTCCAATAACAATAACACTGACCCTCGCACTGACCTACAGGCTGTAGCCAGTCACTGTGCCTCACCCAGCGTCAACGATGAGCACTTGCTTGCACTAGCAAGGGAGCTGGCGGACAGCTGCTCACAGAGTCAGCACACGTACTTGCATGCACAGGTAATTGAATACAAATTAAAGGCGAATTGCATGCAAATCAAATACAAATTATGGACAAATTAAATGCAAATTAAAGACAAATTAAAGCAAATTGAAGACAAATTAAAGACAAATTAAATACAGATTAAAGACAAATTAAAGACAATTTAAACAAAAATTACATACAAATTAAATATAAATTAATAACTATTGTAAAATGCTCAAGTATTATTAGAGGTATGTTTTATGTATTATTAGAGGTTTATTTTATGTATTATTAGAGGCCTATTTTATGTATTATTAGAGGTTTATTTTATGTATTATTAGAGGCTTATTTTATGTATTATTAGAGGTTTATTTTATGTATTATTAGAGGTTTATTTGATGCATTATTAGAGGCTTATTTTATGTATTATTATAGGTTTATTTTATGTATCATTAGAGGTTTCTGTTTTATTAGAGGTTTATTTATACGTACCTGCATGCAAAGGTAATTGAATACAAATTAAATATGAATTAAAGACAAGTTCAATATACATAAATAACTATTTTTAAAAGCTCATGTATTATAAGATCTTTATACGTACTTGCATGCCAAGGTAATTGAATACAAATTAAATGCAAATTAAATACAAATTAAATGCAAATTAAATACAAATTAAATGCAAATTAATAACTTGTCTTAAAAGCCCATGTATTATCCAAGCTTTATATTATACGACCTCGCATGCGCAGGTACGTATATGAACACACACACACACACATACATACATGTATATATACATATATATAGTACGCCTTACTGCGAGGCGTGAGGATGGGGGGGCATGAGGATGGGGGTCCATTTGCTTGCACTGTGGCCAACCACCAAACAAAGATATTTTACTAATATGATCAATGTTTGCTTGATGATGGTATCACATGATATCATATGATATCATACTGCTGTTCCCTACTTATTTGTGGCCACAATATTGAAACTGAATCCTCGGTGTCGCTTGTTTGTGTTGGAAGACCCACCTCCTGGGGTGAAATTCCTTTCATAAACACAAAAACAAATGAGCTAAATGTAGCACCTTCACTTCCCTCTGCACTTCTACGGCTTGATAGCCCCCTATTTTTACCTGTGAAAGATGTTTCACCCCAGGTGGTGGTTCTATCGACACAAACCAGCAACACCGAGGATTCAGCTTGAATGGCGTTGCCACTCCTACAAAAGAGTAGGCGCGTTAAAGCAACTTTCCTTCAAGCCACTTCATAAAGGAGTTATTATGTAGTCTCCCTGCTTCTTCTATTAGAGTAATAAGTAATAACCCATTGGACCTTAACCTTGTCTTCTGCTGATTGACAAAGTCGCTTTGCTTTGTCAAGCTTAAGTGACCAGTTGTTTTTTTGTTCGACGTGTCGCAAATTGAGGTAGCGACTCGCTAACTCCAGTGCGACGCGCTGCCCCCCAACTCCCACGATGCGCGGAGCCCGGGGGGTTCAGGTCGGCATTTCTGACTAACCAGGGCCATGCGTCGACATGCGTCGACAGAATGGCGACGCGTCAGATACAAAAAAGGTGATGGATGCGTTCAATGAAATGAATTTGGTAGGTGGTGGTGGTCCCGTTCAGAGGGGCTCTTTTCTAGGGGCACAGAGAATTTGAATTTGAATTTGGATTTTTATTTGAAAAACAATAGTGCTTTTGACACACCGGTGCAAGAACTTGATTGTCAAGTTTTCTTTTTTTACAAGAGGGATTTTTGCCTCAAATGGTGGGTCTCCATGCACTAGCCCTAGACTGAGGGATTATCTGGATTGGTGGAGTCACTCCTACATAACATGGTAGTGGGCACCTGTAAGTCAGTTGAACTACATGTTGCTGTTTACGATCTGGCACTCAATCTCACAGGTAACTTGGGTGCTACATTTGTAAGACAGTTAACCAAGTAAGCTGCTCCTGTCACTGTTAAAGCAGGAAAGGATGGCACATCTATCTAGAATGGACACGGGAGTTGCCGACCCACTACCAATCAGACAAGCTCCCTATCCTGGTTGGGAGTGTTGGAGTCTAAGATTCGCTCAGGGCCAGGGCATGATCTGTGCGATAGCTCTAGATACCGACCCGCAGCCAATCACACCTGCACCACTGGCCACTGTCGCTTCTGGGACACTGAGTTCTTCCTTCCTTGTGATCCTGAGCTTTCATCTCTAGGGCGCGTATCTGGTGACATGGTGCTGAAGTACAAGAAAATATGATCGGAGAATAGGACCTTCTCCACTTTGTTCCAGTTAACTGGTTCAAGTTTCAAAGGTCCCACACCTCCATGTAAATTGGTGGCCAGAGATTCATCCTGGGAATCTTCTAACACTGAGTTTACTAGGAGAGTTGGAGTCTGAGATTCGTTCTGGGCTAGGGCATGAACTGTGCGATAGCCCTAGATACCGACCCACATCCAATCAGACCTGCAACACTGGCCATACACTGGCCAGTGTCTCTCCTGGGGCACTTCGTTGACGAGGGCAGACAAGCTGCCTGTCAAGTTTATACGAAGTTTTGATTCAGTATCAAGATCCTGTAGTGGTTGTTTTTTGGCGGAGCCCCCTCTTCAAGGAGGCGGGAGCCCCCAGGGTTACCCATTTGTCCGTCCGACCGACCGACCGTCTGACCGTGATGAAGCCTGACACGTCAGCCAACGGTCTCGTAACTAACTCGCTTCCGTTGCCACATGTTCCTCCGTCGCGATCACTCTCCGCCATTTTTCAGCGTCGCATGCGACGCTGCATAGAACTTGTTATTAAAACTCACCCAGTCCTGTGTTCTTCTTCGATGCTGCAGCAATTGCTGTACCATCTAGGTACCCACCCTAAAGGGGGGCCTGTGTTTCGCCGTCTTTCCCAACAACTGGAAAACTCTGCTGCAGAAGGACAAGCGCCGGCAGCCGTGTGGAGCAGTTTGGTGAGTTTAGGGTTTAGAAACTGTGTGGAGCAGTTGGTTGACTTTAGGGCTTCGAAACTGTGTGGAGCAGTTGGTTGACTTTAGGGCTTAGAAACTGTGTGGAGCAGTTGGGTGACTTTAGGGTTTTTAAACTGTGTGGAGCAGAAGCACCGGCAGCGGTGTGGAGCAGTTTGGTAAGTCAGGGTTGGTGAGTCGGGCATCTGATGCTCATCCAATCATCCTGGTAATATATGAGAATCTACCTTGATCAGTGCTTTTTCTTGTTACACTTCCTGTCACAGTTGTGCAAGTCCCTAAAGCCTATTTGGCTCCAGCAGTTTGGTGAGTCGGGGTTGGTGAGTCGGGCACCTGATGCTCATCTGATCATGGTATCACCTGGGGGTGGGGGGACCTGGGGGTGTCACCTGGGGGTGGGGGGAAGCTAGTACCCACAAAGCCAGGTGTCCCATGGGGGTGGGGGGAAGCTAGTACCCACAAAGCCAGGTGTCCCATGGGGGTGGGGGGAAGCTAGTACCCACAAAGCCAGTCCCCACAAGCCAGATCTCCTCAGGTTTAGGGTTTTGGGGTTTAGGCTTTACGTAATATTGGTTAATCCGGGTCAGTAAGTTCGTGTTTGGTGAATCGGGGTCAGTAAGTTCGTGTTTGGTGAATCGGGGTCAGTAAGTTCGTGTTTGGTGAATCGGGGTCAGTAAGTTCGTGTTTGGTGAATCGGGGTCAGTACGTTCGTGTTTGGTGAATCGGGGTCAGTAAGTTCGTGTTTGGTGAATCGGGGTCAGTAAGTTCGTGTTTGGTGAATCCGGGTCAGTATGTTCGTGTTTGGTGAATCGGGGTCAGTAAGTTCGTGTTTGGTGAATCGGGGTCAGCAAGTTCGTGTTTGGTGAATCCGGGTCAGTAAGTCCGTGTTTGGTGAATCGGGGTCAGTAAGTTCGTGTTTGGTGAATCGGGGTCAGTAAGTTCGTGTTTGGTGAATCGGGGTCAGTAAATTCGTGTTTGGTGAATCGGGGTCAGTGTGTTTGTGTTTGGTGAATTGGTGAGTTCTGATTTGGTAAGTTGGTGAGTTTAGGGTTTACAAGCTGTGTGGCTGAGTTTGGTGAGTTTAGGGTTTACAAGCTGTGTGGCTGAGTTTGGTGAGTTTAGGGTTTACAAGCTGTGTGGCTGAGTTTGGTGAGTTCAGGGTTTACAAGCTGTGTGGCTGAGTTTGGTGAGTTTAGGGTTTACAAGCTGTGTGGCTGAGTTTGGTGAGTTTAGGGTTTACAAGCTGTGTGGCTTAGTTTGGTGAGTTTATTGGCCAACGCTAAATCTAGTTTGTTTGCTCTGCTGGGGCATAAGAATGTCCAAGATGTATCATTTCGTGTCTGCTTGATTTGCACTGGCTTGATTTGCATTGACCAATATGAAGTAAATATAGTTTTTTTGCTCTGCTGGGACATGAGTATGTCCAGGATGTATCATTTCGTGTCTGCATCTCAACTCACTTTGGAGTTTGTAGAACACAGAAGTTCCCCCCCCCCCCCCCCCCCCCCCCCCCCCCTCCCCCAACACACACACACCACACCACACCACTCCTACCTCACCCCCATCCCCACCCCCACTCCACCCCCAGACCAAACCCCAAACCCAAACCCCAAACCCCAACCCCAAACTTCAACCCCAACCTCAACCCCAACCATCACCCCCCAACCCCAACCCGGACCCCAACCCCAACCCCAACCCCAACCCCAACCCCAACACAACACAACACAACCCACTCCACCCCACCCCACCCCCACCCAGAGGATGTTTGCCCCCACCCAATCCGACCCCCAACCCCCCAAACCCAAACCAAACCAATGCCCAACCCCCATCCCACCCCACCCCACCCAGAGGAAGTTTGCCCCCACCTAACCCACCCCCCCACCCTTCCAACCCTAACCAAACCTACCCCCAACCCCCACGCCACCCCACCCAGAGAATGTTTGCCCCCCCCCCAACCCACCCCCCCAACCCCCAAAACCAAACTAAACCTACCCCCACCCCACCCAGAGAATGTTTGCCCCCCCCCCCAACCCCCCAAACCAAACCAAACCTACCCCCACCCCACCCAGAGGATGTTTGCCCCGCCAGATGCAACAAGCAGCACAGCTGAATCATTTGTCTTGGTCAGCAACATGTTGGCAGCAGCGCCAACAATGAACCCCCCTGACGTCATCAAGCTTGCATCGCTGTACAAGAGCAGCTCACCGCCTCTAATC
Organism: Chlamydomonas sp. ICE-L; assembly: GCA_013435795.1. Lineage (NCBI taxonomy): Eukaryota > Viridiplantae > Chlorophyta > Chlorophyceae > Chlamydomonadales > Chlamydomonadaceae > Chlamydomonas > Chlamydomonas sp. ICE-L. The sequence goes on along the minus strand of JACBWV010000394.1, from coordinate 2,095,634 downwards.
CATCCCATACAACATCCAAAGCTGTTGCAAGGTCTCGTCAGCAGTGAGTCGTGCCTCCCATTTTATTTTTATTTTTATTTTTACACCTCTCACTATAATCACTATGATGTATACCACTATATATACTAGTACTCCCCCCCCCCCCCCCCCCCCCCCCCCCCCCCCCCCATCCCCCCCCCCCCCCCCCCCCCACACACACACTAATCCATCCCATACAACATCCAAAGCTGTTGCAAGGTCTCGTCAGCAGTGAGTCGTGCCTCCCACTTTTATTTTTATTTGTATCTCTCACTTTAATCACTATGATGTATCACACTATTTATACTACTATCCCCCCCACCCACCCACCCACCCTCAAATACATCCCATACAGCATTCCAAGCTGTTGCAAGGTCTCGTCAGCAGTGATTTTTGTTTCCCACTATGATTATTATTATTTGTACTAGTACAGAAGCCTGTGTGGCCGGTGGCCACACCTACTCTCACCTACTCTCACACCTACTCACACCTACTCACACCTACTCTCACTCTCAAGACCCCCCCCCCCCCCCCAATCATAGTACGGTGCCCGTTTGGCCTTTGGCCACACCTATATGGGGATGGTTACATAATGGTTTACACTTGAAGCCCCCCCCTCATTCACACACAACCACCACCAAACCATTAACCGCCCCCTCCCCCCTCCCCTCCCGTTGGCCACACCTGTTTTGGGCTGGGTTGCAAAGAGGTTTTCTCTGCAGTGCATGCAACTTAAAACATTGACGGAAGCATATCCCTTGTACACGGGACGAAGAGCATCGACAACGTTTGCGCATCATCCGACTCCGCTAAAAGCATCGGACCTGCTTCCCTGCCACCTCAGCTGTGATCGATAGTCGACCCCACTGAAAAAGCTGAACCTGCGCAATCGCAACTGTACATAACTAAAGCTTCTTCTTAGCGAGCATGTATTCAGTTCGGCCGAAGAACAATCCTGTTCACCGCAACTGCTCCCGAAGTCAACTCGATCTGAGACTTGGAAACATCGCTAGGTTCATCCATTCAACTTTGCCGCATGCTCGCTATAGCACAATTCACAGCAACGACATATTTCTCGTTGCAGTGGGAAGATGTTGCAGTCAAGTTGCTGATTTTAGATGCTCAGTCAAGTTAGGGCGAGAATGCTCAGCGAGATTTTTCATTCGGTCAATTTTGATGCGTAATTGCTATGGCACAATGCGGAGCGACATGTTTCTCAATGCAGTGGGAAGAATTTGCAGTCAAGTTTGTGACATGGGATGGATGCGATTCGGACATTTCTGACAGGTCGTCTGACTCACCACGTCACCTCCCGTTGTGCCCAGCGACAGGTCTCTTGACGCAAGGGAAAGGTCTTGCAGAGATGCAGGGGGAAAAGCTTGTAGGAAGACGAACTGCAGTGCTACCGAAATCTGGTGGATGAAATCAGGCGGGAAAAGGAGAAATCGGGCGGGATGCGCAACAGATAGAATACGCAGGAGGCGAAGGTTGCATGAAGCAGAATTCGCAGGAGGCCAAATCAGGCAGAAGTTGAAGCAGGAGGGATCAAAAGCAGGAATTGGCTGGGCGGAAATTGGCTGGGCGGGAAGTCGGTTAAGTCGGTTACGCGATGACACCACGACCACGACCGCGACCACGACCACGACCGCCATGATTTCTTTATATATATAGATACCTCTCACTACAATCACTATGATGTATACCACTATATATATACTACTACCCCCACCCACCCACCCACCCACCCTCCAATCCATCCCTTACAACATCCCAAGCTGCTGCAAGGTCTCGTCAGTAGTGAGCTGTGCCTCCCACTTTTGTTTTGTTTTTACACCTGTCACTATAATCACTATGATGTATACCACTATATATGCTACTACCCCCCCCCACGCCCCCCCCCCCCACACACACCCTAAAATCTATCCCATCCAGCATTCCAAGCTGTTGCAAGGTCTCGTCAGCAGTGAGTCGTGTCTCCACCCTCCTGCCATGACCCCCCTATGTCATGATGCCCTTATGATTGTCATGCATGCTTTTTGTTTGCGCCAGCACTTGAATGCCTGTTTAAGGCGTCACGATTGTCACGAATGCCCTATGTCATGAATTCCCTTGTCACGATTGTCACAAACGCCCTATATCATGAATTTCCTCATCAAACTGCTAGTAGCCCCCTCACCCTCGCCCTCAATTCCCCCTCTACTCTCCATTCCCCTCCTACCCTATCTCAATCTTGCATCCCTGCTCCTCCCCACACTCACCCTCGCCCCTCCCCCCCCCACCCCTCACCCGCAATTCCCCCCCTGCCTCCAACCTCTCGAACCTCGCCCCTCCCCCCCCCCCACCCCTCACGCCGCAATTCCTCCCCCGTTACCCTCACCCTCGTCCCCCCCCCCCCCCCCCCCCCCCCCCCCCCTGCCCTTGCCCCTCACCCTCGCCCTCGATTCCCCCTCTACTCTCCATTCCCCTCCTACCCTATCTATAATCCCGCATCCCTGCTCCCTCCCCTACACGCATCCCGCCCCTCCCCCCTGACCCTCGCTCCTACCCACCCCCTCACCCTCACCCTCACCACCTCACTTCACCCCTCACCCCTCACCCCTCACCCCTCACCCCTCACCTCAACCCCCTCACCCCTCACCCCTCACCCCTCACACCCTCACACCCTCACCCTCCATCTCCTCGATCCCCCCCCTACCCTATGCCCCTCATCCCCGCCCCTCCCCCCTCACCCTCAATTCCCCCCCTCACCCACACCCTCTATCCCCCCCCTACCCTCGCCTATGACCTCTCACCCTCAATTCCCCCTCCACCCTCGCCCTGCCCCCCAGACGTATTTTCTGGTGGTCCCAAGAAATCTGGCATGAACAAACAAGCTCAAGAAGCCGGCATAGACTTGTTGGCCCATGCGACGTCGATGTACGATGGAAGTGAAGAGGATCTCGGAGTGGTCAACGCTCGCTATGAGGCTACCAAGGAGGCGCTGAAGGCCGCGTTACAGCTAGGTGAACACGCGCAGGGGAAGCTGAGCACCGAGGATGCAAGATCGGCGTACCAGGTGTGCTGAGGTATTTATTATTATTTTATGGTATTAATTTATTATTTTATTAGAGACATTTCTTGGCCACACTTTGTATTTGTTTTGGAAATAACAGCGACCCAAAAGCACACGCGCAGGATAAGCTGAGCGCCGAGAATGCAAACTCAGCATACCAGGTGTGCTTGTATTTATTATTGTTTAATGTCATTATTTTATAAGAGACATTTCTTGATCATCCCTTGTACTTGTTTTGGAAATAGCAGCGGCCCAAGGGTAAGCTGAGCGCCAAGGATGTGTGCTGATCCATCCGTCCATCCATCCATCCATCCATCCATCCATCCATCCATCCATCCATCCATCCATCCATCCATCCATCCATCCATCCATCCATCCATCCATCCATCCATCCATCCATCCATCCATCCGTCCGTCCGTCCGTCCGTCCGTCCGTCCGTCCGTCCGTCCGTCCGTCCGTCCGTCCGTCCGTCCGTCCGTCCGTCCGTCCGTCCGTCCGTCCGTCCGTCCGTCCGTCCGTCCGTCCGTCCGTCCGTCCGTCCGTCCGTCCGTCCGTCCGTCCGTCCGTCCGTCCGTCCGTCCGTCCGTCCGTCCGTCCGTCCGTCCGTCCGTCCGTCCGTCAGTCCGTCAGTCCGTCAGTCCGTCAGTCCGTCCGTCCGTCCGTCCGTCCGTCCGTCCGTCCGTCCGTCCGTCCGTCCGTCCGTCCGTCCGTCCGTCCGTCCGTCCGTCCGTCGTCCGTCCGTCCGTCCGTCCGTCCGTCCGTCCGTCCGTCCGTCCGTCCGTCCGTCCGTCCGTCCGTCCGTCCGTCCGTCCGTCCGTCCGTCCGTCCGTCCGTCCCGTCCATCCATCCATCCACCCACCCACCCACCCACCCACCCATCCAATTACTGTACGTGGATGACGACTTAGGTAGAAAACCACCACCACCACACACACACACACACACACACACACACACACACACGGCTTGTTTTTCTACTAAGTGGGTGGTTATGGTAGAATAGCTGTATGTGGATGACGACAAAGGTAGACAACCTAAATGGATGCTTGTTGGAGGGTATGGTGCAAACCATTGTTTTGGCTAATAAATCACTAAAAAACTACATAATACTTCTCAATAATCCCACGTTTTGGCTTCAAGGGGGTGGGAGCCCCCAGGGTTACCCATTTGTCCGTCCGTCTGACCGAGACGAAGCCTGACACGTCAGCTAACAGTCTCGTAACTAACACACTTCCGTTGCCATCTGTTGCTCCGTCTTGCCACCTGTTGCTCCGTCGTGAACACTTTCCGCCAATTTTTACACTGCATTGAATTGTTCTTATAATATTCACTTGACATGGTCACATTTACTTTGTTCACTTTTCTTCTAATGTTTAACTAGGGGTATCATCTTCTGCCAAAATTTGGGCCTAGCCAATCAATACATTCGGAGTATAGGACGTATATGACATGGATATTTGCGATTTTGTGTGTGTGTGTGTGTGGTGGTGGTGGTGGTCGTGGTGGAGAGGGGGGGTGGGGGGCGGGGGGGTCAGCCCTCCTCAGCTTTTTGCTATCTTTTTACACAGACCTCCAAATGAAATTCTGAGACCACCATTGAGTTTGAGTTGACAAGGGTACTTTACAGGCACCACTGAAGACGGGAGTGGGTGGGTATGTGTGGGTTATGTGGGTGGGTATGTGTGGGTTATGTGGGTGGGTATGGGTGGGTGAGTAGGGATGGGTAGGTACGGGTGGGTGATTGGGTGGTATGGATGGGTGAATGGGTGAGTATGGGTGGTATGAATGGGTGAATGGGGGGTATGGGTGGTATGGATGGGTATGGGTGGGTGAATGGGTGAGTATTTTGACTATCGCACAATCCCTTTTTGGGAATTCCGAAAATGCTATTGTGTGCGCCATATTGTTAACCCCCCCAATCCATATCTAAGTTCAAAATAAAAATGGTGTCTCTATTTAATTGGTGTGGGTGGGTAGGGGGGTGGGGGTGGGGGGCAGCCCTTCTCAGGTTTTTGAGGCTACCCGTTAGCAGGGCTTTTTTTCAAACCTGGAAATGGGTTTTATCTAGCTTTACAATTGAAAATTGAAAAATTAGAAAATTAGAACATCCAAGTAAGTCACACTGCCGGGGACAGTTGACCCTACTAAGGACGTGGTTTTATCGACACCGGTTCGTAAGCTCACCTTGCTCGAGGTTGGCAACGAGGCTAGAACCAGTCACGTTTCATACGGTTGACGGCCACCGTGAGAACCGAAACGCTCCCGACGGGGTTCGAACCTGGCATCTCCTTCGGTCAAGGTCGGATACTCAACCATTGAGCCACTCCGAGTCCGGATCGGGGATTTATCTAGGTTTATGGTTTTAGGCCTCCTCCAGCGTCAGTGTTATAGTGTTTTTTATAGCTTTTTGAAGTTTTATAGCCTTTTAGGGACATTTAGGGCAAAAACATGTGTAGCGATATTTTTTCCGAACAGGGCCAAAACTAGCGATTGCTATAGCGATTGCTATAGCGATTGCAGTAAAAAAAGCCTTGCATGAGCAGGGGGTCGCTAAAAAGTTGTTCAAGTTGCTATTGTACCGCATGTCAGAATCGGGGCCTAAAGGGGTTGTAAGCCCCGAAACCAGCAAAAAGGTCGTAAAATGTATCTGGGTGGGGTAGATATCGACCCTTCTGAAATGGGGGGGGGGGGGGGGGGGGGGGGGGGGGGGTCCGACGACTTTCAAAATTTCCTCTGGTGAAAACTGTTCTGAGGCCAAAACTTCCTCAGGGCTGGGTCTCTGATATAATGAAGCAGACGTATGAAACAAGCTCGACGAGATCTTTCTGAATCCGCGCTTATTTCCGACAACGAGTAAATCTGGAGGCGAGGTCCTCTAGATCCAGGTCGAGGCACCTTGGTGACCTGGCAGATCCTCGTTCATGGGTCGAGCCGGTTTCGGAAATATCCTCGCAACTTCCTCACCAGACGGAATGTGACGAAGTTAAGCATACCCATGAAACTGTTTTGACGAGAGCATTCCAAATCCGCGCTTGTTTTCGAGAATGAGTAAATTTGCCGAGGTGGTGCTCGAGTAGTGACCTCCACAGGTTCATAGTACACCAAGTGTGAAAGTTGGGCCAAACCAGAAACTCAGTATTTCCTCCCCAAACTTCTTGAGTATATGGAGGGTACTTAGGCATGTAACTTATAAGCTTAATACCACCTTCAAATTGTGAAACACCAAAACCTACTGGCTCAGCTTAGAATCAGGGCTAGGAAAGGGTGCTTGCTTGATAATGTTGTCAAACTTTGCTCAAATCCAAATGCGAGACCACAAATGGATAGAGCTCGTCGAGGTGATCACTATAGACCCTACTTTGACCCCCTAATTATAATTCCTGAAGGAGATATGGGTCTTTGGGGGGGGGGGGGGGGGGGGGGGCAGTAAGGCAGATTTAAACAACTTCCGACATAGGTATATGAAAAAAACTTCCTCACGACCCCCCGTGCATGAGCACCTTTTTTTGTTTTCATTCTTAGTTCAACTAATGTTTTCTACCCTCAACACATCTCATCACAGTGCGGATGATGATCAACCAGTGTGGGTACGGGACGGGACGGGAGCAAGTTGTATAAGAACAAGGGCTATTCTATTTAGGTGTATGGGGGGAGGGGAGAGGGGGTGGGGTGGGGGTGGAGGGGCTAGGACACTGTGCGGATCATCAGCAAGAAAACATCATATGGCTCAATAATCCTACTTTTCTTAGAATATTCACTTTGTGTGTTCATTCCGAACGTTAACTTTTAGGGAGAGGCAAAGACCGATAGATCTATATATATATATTCGCGAAGCCGATAGATCCATCGATATCCCTTGTCCGAGGGCCCCCCCGGTCCTGATATATCTATTTAAATCTATAGGGGCAATATGAGCCGTCCACTGTTCCTCAAACTTGCTATTCGCTTTCTTCACACTGTTCCAAATGAAAACGGCAAATAGCCTTCTGAATGAACTAAGTTATACTAAGTTATAAGAGCGATTGGAAGTCGCCTGCAGCCGTCTTGGCCATTCTTGAGAAAGCCCCACCGGCTTCTAACTGGAGGGCAAACTTCGATGGGCGGATTGAAGAAGGTGGTCCTTGCCTGTTGTTTTGTCGCGCTTGTGACATTGGCGACAGTCCCAACAACATTAGCAGCTCGACGTACGCGCACATAAAGGCATGCAATCAAGACGTCAGTGGAGAAGGTGTGTGTGTGTGTGTGTGGGGGGGGGGGGGGGCTGCCACTGCCACTGCCCCTCGTAAGAGGGGTAGGGGCAGGCCCCCTAACAGTCCTGAAGAACGGTGCTCCTATCCTGCTAGCCAGTAGGGCTTTAGCCTATAGGGGATGATTCAGGGCGACTGCACAATGTGTCCATGTAACCCTACTAGTCAACTACCCTAGTGAAGCAATCGCGGCCTGATGATGAATTGATGATGATGATGAACTGTTCAGCAACCAGTTGCAGCTTCTAGGCAGCTCCCTGTGCACTAGCTTGCATTAGTTAGGGCTGAATAGCCAGCCAGAGGAGCTACCTAGAAGCTGCACAAATTAGACAGTTTAAAGACTTTTCTAGGACCTGATGTATGCTGAACTGCTTATGGTGATGAACTGATGATGGGGGTAGGGGCAGGGGGTAGGTGGGGCTAGGCCTGGGTTGGTTTGGAGGCTATATCGTTTTGACTGTTTAGAATGTGACCGCACCGGCAGCGAGCTTCACAAGTGATTACTGAACTAAAAATAAATCCTGTATTTGTTTTGAAGGCACAAGGCACCTTCATATGATGCAGACTACATATAAAATAAATCCCAGATTCTTCAGAGGCCTCCTTGAGGTACTGATGTACAAGATATAGATATATATTGCCATATATAGATCTATATAGATCTATATGTTGGGGCAATATATATATGCATTTGCCGCCCGGTTGCCGCCCCCTATTAACTCGTATTCAAATGTTTATTTAAATGTTCAAATGGTCTTAAACTATTTGTTGATTCCTTTATCTACCATCTATGTACGGAACCTATGCTCTCTAAAATATACTTGATGTTAATTTTCTGTATCCATTTCTCCTAGCATTCTCTCCATGTCGACCAGGTCCCCTAGTGAGTCCCAACACATGCACACACACGCACATTCTTTCCCCCCCCACACTCCCTTTCCCTTAACCCTTCCCCCCCCCCCCCCCCCCCCCCCCTCCGCCCCCACACCCCACACCCACCCACCCACCCCACCCCACCCCACCCCACACCCTTGCCCCCCACCACCTTGCAGGTGGTATCAATACCCGTTGCCTCATTAGGGCTCCTGAATACCATGCGGGGACACCTAAGTGCTCGGGAATACTACCACGAGGCCTCAGCAAGTACAGCGACTCCTGCCTACATTCGTCTGGCAACAGCCATTGCTCATCATCAACCAGACCTGATTCATGTGGTAAGCATCGCATTGCATGCTTGGAGGGGGACCCCTTGGAAAGGGGCCAAGGGGGAGGGGGGAGGGGGGGGATTGTGTGTGTGGGGGGGGGAGGTATTGCGTTGTTGGATGTGGTGGTGGAAGTGATTGTGGTGACGAGGAGCATTGCATGATTGGAGGGGAACTCAGGTGAAGCATGCACTGAACAGCTGACCTAGCCTAGACCAGGGGAAAGGGAAAGGGTGTGTGTGTGTGTGTGTGTGGTGGGGGTGGGGGGGTGGGGTGGGGTGTGTGTGTGGGGGGGGGGTATTGTGTTGTTACTGTTGTTGGTTGTGGTGATGGTGGTGGTGAGGAGCATTGCATGATTAGAAAGCCCTGCTGTTCCTTCCGCAACCAACGTTTGGGGCATGTGCAGAACCTACAATTAATGATCCAGGATTCGCTTGCAGATAGGCTGCATTACATGTTATATGTATAACCACTGCTTCTGACGTTAAACATTTATGAATATTTGTAGGTACTTCTTGACTCTATATATTTTGTCCTCAATATCTCAATACATTGTTTGGTGCTGGTGCTGGTGGTGGGTGAGGGGGGTGGGGTGGGTGGGTGGGTGGGTGGGGGGGGACTTGTGATGGGTGAGTTGGTCGGCCCCCCTATGGGGAACAGACCTATGCAATATTTACGCGAAATCGTGTAGTTGGTGCTGTTTTGTCAAATCTTCAAATTTCCCAAGAACGCCGGTCAAATCAGCCGGTCAACTGAGTACTCTGAAATCTAAGCGAGTTGTGCTCGATTCCATCGCATTGCTGGCGACTTTAAACTTCTTGATTTCGATGAACAATTGCTATGCCGCAAGGTTGCAGCGTAATATTGAAAAGCAAGTTGAATGGTCGCTAGTCCAATACGCAACTTTGCGACTTAACAACTTCTCGCGAATTGTTTGCCCACCCGTGTACATTGCATGGTAGTCTGTTCTGTCATGCGTTGAATTCGCAAAGCAAGTTGAATAGTCGTAACACCAGTACATGCAAAGCCTCGCACGTCCAATAGTCGCAAAGCAGTTTGAATAGTCTGACAGCAAGTTCAATATCCGCAAAGCAACTCCAATGGTGAAGAGCAACTTCGCATCTCAACTTCCTTGGGGGTTGCTGAACCTGCGGAATGGTGCACTTTGGGAACAAGCCTGCTGTCGAAAGCTTGCCCCGGAGAGCACTTATTCGCGTACGGATCTCAGGGTTGCGGACTGTAACACGCAAACCATGTTCCACATCCATCAGAAACAGCCCCAGAAAGAAGGCATCCGCCTCAACTGCATTCACAAACCTGCTACAATAAATGACATATACATGACGGCTCTCCTACAGTTCTCCAAGTTGTACAAGTACAAGCATGCCATTGGTGGTAGGGCCGATGATCATAACACCACGAGCCCACAGGTAGTCCGCCATCACGTACGCTAGGATGCCTGGATGGTGGTGGTGGTGGTGGTGAAGGTGGTGGTGGTGGCGGGGATGCCAAGCCCAGACATAAACATAACATGACAATCTACGTTAAATCTTTCAAACAATCAAGTTGTTGGCAATTGCAATCAGCGAAGGTATCTCGCTGCATGTCGTTTCAACTTGGCATACCCACATGGACAACTTTGTCATATTTTTCAACATTCAACAAGAAATGTAAGCATTTTAGGCAACTGAACTACAAACCCAGAAGCCATGGAGTACCATACCCCACACCCGGGGCCGACCTCCAGGGGACCCGCCAGGGCCCCCTACTATTTATGGTGATGGTGGGTGGGAACGGTGATGGTGGCGCCTCCGCTGCTCCTTATGCTGATTGTTCCCAACACTGATGCATCAACAGGTTATCGAGATGTTTGAATGCACGCTGAGGGCGCTCGGCAGCCAGAGAGTTGAATTTTCCCGCCTGGTGTTGGATGCCACAATCACTGTGATGCGCGACTGTCATGCTGTCGATCAGTGCATGGCTATGGTCAACAAGTGGGCAAAGGAGGCGGACCCATCCCTGGTGAGTGGTGGTGGTGGTGGTGACGGTGGAGGTGGTGGCTGTGGTGGTGGTGGTGAACAAGTGGGCAAAGGAGGCGGATCCGTCCCTGGTGAGTGGTGACAGTGGTGGTGGTGGTGGTGGATGCCACAATCACACTGATGCGCGACTGCCATCTGTCGATCAATGCATGGCCATGGTCAACAAGTGGGCAAAGGAGGCTGACCCATCCCTGGTGAGATCTACTCCTTTATTTTCCCTCACACTCACTGTCTCCCCCCATCCACCCCCAGCACTCACTGTCACCCCCCCCCCACCACCAGATTGTTTTTGTTTTACGGGGCGGATCTGATAAAAAAGAAAGTGCCAAGACAGGAAAAAGATAGGAGAAAACTAGAACGGCTAAGGGACAGACACCACCAGGGCGACTAAAGGGACAAAGGAGGACAGTAACAACGTCTTATTATAACTAACTAACATACGTCTTATTATAACTAAAACATATTATTATAATTATTGGTCGTTGGCCCCAGGGCAAGTAAACAGGCTGGCCCCCTCAACCTCAAGCCTCATAATAAGTCGTACTATTCAAGTTTATGTGTCTCAACATCTGGAGGCAAACAGGCAGGCATTCATTGCCATTTATGTGTACAATCAGGGATATTGTTTTCAAATCAAAAAGAGGAAATCTTATTCCTTTTCTTTTTTTTCTCTTTATTTCCCACCCAAAACAGAATCCACGTTCCAATTTTTTGTCGATTTGGGTAATGTTTAGTAAATTTCATTAAAAAAACACTTTTTTCAGTTTCTTATTCCGGCAATTTAGGCAAAAATGGGGTCTCGTATTCCGATCGGAAAATATTCCGGAAAAAATATCCCTGTGTACACTGTGGTGCCTCGCATTGACGCAACTACGCATCCTTGCTTTTCGTTGCCCACTCTGTAACAAACAAGTTTTTTGTGCCCATGCCTCCAACATTTTTTTCCCCAACTGATCCGTACTGATGCACGATTAATAGCAAGTAAAAAGTTCAACTTCAAATGCTTAACCTTGACCGCTTCACTTCACCACGTCCCTACCATTCTGACTACGTATTCCCCCCCCCCCCCCCCCTCCCCCCCCCCACCCCCCCACCCCCCCCCCCACACACACACCACCACCAGTCACTGCCCCCCCCCCACCACCACCCACCACCCACCCACCACCACTGTTTTGGCTACTGATGCAAAATTGCAGATCAGATACGTCATCTTCACGGTCCTGTCCTCTTGTCAGCCTCCGTACTCGCCTGAATTCGCACGTTGGTTGTTGCACCACATGATCAGCAGCGGTGTCCGTCGAGGGCGAGATGGACACAGAGGGAGCCGCAATGGAGCACTTCTTCAGAATTATGCTAATGCGTGGGCGAGCATGCCTGAGTACAACCAGTTGAATCCCAAAGAGATTGCATTCCTACAAGAGGTGGCCAAATAAAATAGGAGCGCTTCTCCAGAATCATGCTAATGCATGGGCGAGCATGCCTGAGTACAACCAGTTGAATCCCAAAGAGATTGCATTCCTACAAGAGGTGGCCAAATTAAATACAGCATTGCGAATCTTGGAGTTCATGCATGGATTCCTTTCCAACGGGGACCTACCAGGGTTGTTCAGGACGCTGCATCCTCCGTCGCAGACGCAACGTCGAAGAGTCCGTTGAGTGGGGACGTTCTGTTGACCAGGAGGAAGGGTCCGTTGCGTCGCAGGACGCAGGCTAAACGATTGGTTGCATCTCAGGCAGCAGAGCTGAGGGTCCTCCTGAAGAACCCTGGTACCCCAATAGGCTAACTTGGACTTGCCCGACCATGACAGGAATGGCTTAAAAAAAAAAACACCTGATGAACTGAACACCGAACAATCGTTTTTCCAACAGGGCCCCTGGGTCCGTGCTACACTGATAGGAGGAAAACTATGCTATACATCCCGCGTGCGTGCAACATGAACAAGTTCTATGCAGCGTCGCATGGGACGCCAAAAAATGGCGGAGAGTGATCGCAACGGAGTGACAGGGGGCAACGGAAACAGTTAGTTACGAGACCGTTGGCTGACGTGTCAGGCTTTGTCTCGGTCAGATAGATGGTCGGTCGGTCGGATGGACAGACGGACAAATGAGGAACCCTGGGGGCTCCAGCCCCCCAGAAGGGGGGGCTACGCCAAAAAAACAGGTAGCATCCATTGTTCCGTCTTAGACCACAACTAGGGGTCTACAATAATAAGTTATATTTAAGTACCGGCATATCATACGATGCTGACCAGCGGAGGGTATGATATCATACAAATTGCATCATATGATATGCCGGTCCCAAAATATTACTAATTATTTTACATAATTACATATTGTACATAAATGGTAACTTTAGCCTAGTCAGACTGCCAGCAACATATGATATCATATGATGACATGATGTCATGTTGCCATCCCCTATTAATATTTGATCATTTCATTAAACTAGTGGTAACCCCCCTCCCCTATTCATTCTCCATGGGCCCTAAGTAAGTAGGGTCGTTCAACTCGTACCGGTTTGCGGAGAATGCATCAAATTCCCACACATTAAATAGGTTTGCTTATAATTAGGGGGTCATTGTAAGGTGTATAGCATCGTATCTACCCAAACAGTGAAGGAGAAGAAGGACGGCGGTATCTCTCTAGTCATCTTCACTGTGAGCTCTGACAGGGAAGCTTCCCTTATTGTGAAGAATCGGAAGGCGCTCAAGGGAGCTGGTTTCTGTTTGAACGATCAGCTGTCTCAGGAGGAGCTGCAGCGCAAGAAGAAACTCTTGCCTCACTACAACATTGAGAAGGACAAACAGATTGCTGATGGCAATAATGGGTCTCGCACTCAACAGGTGTGGTTCCTTAGGGATCGCATGTTTGTCGAGAAAAAGGAGTTTCAACTGCCCACTAACACGCATCATGATTAGGAAACAAGCGGGGGTATGCTTAGGGTACTTAGTGTGAACATCAATGGTAATGCACATGTTAAAGTGCATGATAGCAACTTCAAAGCTGTCATCAACAAGTATGATATTATCTGTTTGTCTGAGACGGGGCCGGAAACCATAGGTGACCTCCCTGGTTTCAAAATAATTCACATGCCAAGAGATGATAACAGCAGAAATGCAGGAGTTGCTGTGTTGATCAAAATCTCTATAGCTGATGTATGCAATGTGACGCGCATGCATCCCCAATAAGGTATTATGTGGTTAAGTGTAACAATTAAGGGGCACGAAAAGGTGTTCCTTGCATGTTATTTACCACATCAATACTCTAATAGGCATCTCAATTATAATTTCAAGGTAGTCGACCATTTCAACTGTCTCAACTCTGATATAGAGAAGTTTACCTCTTCAGGTAAAATCATCATATGTGGTGATTTGAATAGTAGGACAGGCTCTACAGATGATATGCTTAACATTCAGTGGGATTCCCTCACACATGTAGGAAACTTAATTGATGACCTTGATATAAAGGTACCCATGAGGGTATCTTGCAACAAAGTAACTAACACAATGGGTAAACACCTTCTGAATGTCTGCAAGGATAATTATATTGTGATTTTGAATGGTCGTCTTCAAGGAGAAAAACATCCAATTAAGGGAGGGAGTTTTACCTTTGAAGCCAGAGGTCGTAAGGGGAACAGCCTCATTGATTATTTCATAGCGTCGCCCAAACTTGCTTTTGAAAATGATGGACCCCCCCGGAAGGGGAACTCCCTCAGAGTCTCATTCCCAGTGTGTGTGCGTGACTTGCCAGACCACGGATGTGTAGCATTAAGAATACACATCCCTAAGGCTGTCAAGAAGAATCAGCACTCAACAAATAGTTTGAAATATAATTTCAGACCCGAAATTATGGAAACTTTCACTGGTATCCTTAATTTAGAGGAAATGCGCAGCAAATTGGAATGCATTGGGAAGGTCAACGTAGGCACTGTGGAATCCTATGAACTTTTCAATTAGGTGATAACCAAATCTCTTCAGGAAGTACATAAGAGACATGGAAAGGTGATTGCTCAACAAGCTGGTCTACCTAGGAATGGACCGACAAACTCTTGGTATAATGCGGATTGTAGGAATCTGAGGAAACAATGGAAAGATCTCCAGAGAGAAACTGGTATTGATGGCCATGCTACGAAAGTTCCCCTACGAAAGTTCCCCTCATTTCTCGCAACTCCATACTCCCCATCCCTCGCAGTGAACGCTGGAACGCAGTGGACCTGGCCTGGACCCCTCATCATTGTACCGCGGCGCTGTCAGTCCGTACTGGTTTTCAGGCTCATTAAACGCCGGCCACCAGACCTTATCTCCCTCATTTCTCGCAACTCCATACTCCCCATCCCTCGCAGTGAACGCTGGAACGCAGTGGACCTGGCCTGGACCCCTCATCATTGTACCACGGCGCTGTCAGTCCGTACTGGTTTTCAGGCTCATTAAACGCCGGCCACCAGACCTTATCTCCCTCATTTCTCGCAACTCCATACCCCCCATCCCTCGCAGTGAACGCTGGAACGCAGTGGACCTGGCCTGGACCCCTCATCATTGTACCGCGGCGCTGTCAGTCTACACAATTATTCGCACATCAATCCCCTCACACCCTCTTCAGGATTTGCGAAATTTCCGCAATCACGCCTAAAGACGTGATTACCGTGGAGCTCGTACCTCGCTCCCGTTGAATTGATTTTTCTGCCCTACTCCTGTACCCCCTTTTCCCGGCACCTCCTATTTAGACCTTCTAAGGTATGCTTTGGTATGCGTCCTCCTGTGGTCAAAGTTTCTTTTCAACTTCTTCTTTTCTCCACCCTTATTCCTTGCCCACAGCCTAACACTCCACCTACACACACTTTCCCCCTCTATCACACCTCTTCAACCTCACACAGCCAAACACTCCCCCCCCCCCCCCCCCCCCCCCCCCCCCCCCCCAACACACACACACACCTTTTTACCACCATACCCACAATCTTAGTCCCCAACCACACCGCCCATAAACCCACACTCACCCCCCTATCACAGCACGATCTTTCTACAAACCACCACCAACCTTCACATTGCACCCCTCACCCCCACCCCACCACCACAATATTGGCTAGGGCGTGCAAGTCGCCTAGACCGGTCTGGGCCAGTAAATCACCCCCTCCAAACACACACACTCACACCTTCCCTCTTCACCACCTAACCCACACTCACCACCGGCCACCACACTCAAAACCGCACACTCTCCCCCCTACCACCACAACACACCCCTCCTTACAACTTACCACCCACCCATACCTCCACAACACACCCCTCACCCCCATACCACCACCACCACCCTGGTCTGGGCGTGAAATTCGCCTAGATAGACCGGTCTGGGCGTGAAAATCGCCCAGACCACAGTTCCACGGGAGATTGCTCTTTTCCTATCTTGCCGAGGTTTACCTTAGCGGTTAGGGGGCGGCGTTAAATCGCAGGACACGCAGGCTGAGTTACAAACGTGGTGTGTTCTACATCCCTTGTGATCTACAGTACCCTTGCTGTATCGACCCTACTTGCGAGAGTAGGAAGGGGGTGGTGAGGTTCGATTCCTCAGTATTTTGGCGTCCTGGCCCTATGCAAACCTTGTAGGGAAGTACTGTCGGATTTCTGCCCTCGGGTGGTTATCTAGTTATGTCTCCTTGATTCCGCCTCTAACGACCATGGCAGGGAGCTTGTCTGCCGTGGTCAACAGGGGTAGTGGTGAATGTTTGTTTGGTCGTGGGTTGGTATCTCTCACCAACCCTTAGTGCGCCTACTTTGCATATCGTAGGAGTGGCACCACCATTCGAACTGAATCCTCCGTGTCGCTGGTTTGTGTCGGGAGACCCACCTCCTGGGGTGAAAATCCTTTCACAACTAAAAAAAAAAAAAAAAAAAAAAATCTAACTAGAAGATTAAGTAGAGAAGCTAAGGACCAGAATGCAAAGTCCCTGATTGATAAGTTAAAGAAGAGTCCACGTTTGTCCTTTTTTTTTTTTTTTTTTTTTACAAAGGGGGGAACCAGGAAAAGGCGCAACTGATAAAACCTAGCCCTTTGTGACCAAGGAGAAAAGACCAAAGAAAAAGACAAGAACGGCTAAGGGACAGCTAAGGGACGGCAACATCTGGACGAAGTACAAGGGAAGTAGTAGCAAATGTCCCCTCATGAATGTGGAGGAATGGGCTAAACACTTCGCAAGCACCTTCCAATCCAATGAGCATACATGTTCAGATAGAAGTAACCAATGTCCCAGAAATAGACATCGCAGCTGCAAGTGTGTTGAATACCACCATCTCTGAGACTGAAGTCTATACGGAGCTTACAAAACTTCAACGGAACAAAGCCGTCGGAGTAGATGGTATACCTACTGAGTTCTATATTCCTATAAGATCAAATAGTAAAGGGAGATTCCCCTTCTTCCCCCCAACTCAAAACATATTAGTCCCTATAATCACGAAACTATTCAATCGCATCCTAAGTGATGACTATCCTAGTCAATGTGCAGATAGTGCCATTACCCCTATTCTTAAATTCAAAGGATCCCTCACTGAGTATAATAACTACAGAGGAATTGCGGTTGGATCAGTCCTACCTAAAGTTTTCTCTATGGTTTTGAATACGAGGGGGACTAATTGGGCCGAAACCAATGACAAATGTGCTGTCGGCCAATTTGGTATTAGACCTAATAGGAGCACTGTAAATGCAGCTTTTATAATGCGCCACACGGTGGAGCTTTACCATTCAAAATAAAACGGTATTTTGTGCTTTCATTGACTTCAGAAAGCCTTATGAAAATTGAAAATTAGAACATCCAAGTAAGTCACACTGCCGGGGACAGTTGACCCTACTAAGGACGTGGTTTTATCGACACCAGTTCGTAAGCTCACCTTGCTCGAGGTTGGCAACGTCGCTAGAACCAGTCACGTTTCATATGGTTGACCGTGAGAACCGAGACGCTCCCAATGGGGTTCGAACCCGGCATCTCCTTCGATCAAGGTTGGATACTGTACCATTGAGCCACTCCGAGTCCGGATCGGGGATAAGCCTTATGACAGTGCTCTAGTGCACCTTTAAGGTTTTCCTTGCTGGTCAGTGGATCTTGTGGGGGTTCTACCCTTTCACCGTCCATGACGTTTTCTAAGGAGTTTGATTTGCTTCTTTAGAGTTCTTTTTTAGTTACCTTGTTAGTGTTAGCTTTGGCCCTGTCCTGTTTTTTGTTGCATGCCACGCTCTGGTCGTCTTTGCAAAGCTTGCTGATCTGCATGGGTGACCTAGCGACATGTTACTAGGCTGCTGAGAGTCTGTGCTGGTTTGCTAAAGGAGTGATGCCCTGATGCACTGGCCTATTACAGGAGTGATGCCCTGCAGTGTTTTTTATCTTTTATCAGCAAGACCTTCGGATGTATGCCTTTCCTTCTTTTTCTGTGTTGCTCTTGGAGGTTACAGTGGTGTTTTGTTGGTTGGGGAGGAACAGTGTTGCTTGGAGATGGGGGTGGTGCTCGGAAGGCCCTTTGTCCTTTGTCCTCCTAGTAATTAGTTTGTGTCCCTCGTTCTTTTGTCCCTTAGTCTTTTCGTCTTTTGTCTTTGGATCTTTTGTCTTTGCGGACTTTTGATCCATGTCCTCTAGTCTTCTTCTTTGTTTTTTCTTCCTTGGTCACATAGGGCTAGGTTTTATCAGATGTTCCCCTTCCTGGTACCTCCCTATGTAAAAAAAAAAAAAAAAAAAAAAAAACAGAAACATCCTTTGGAGCTGCCTTGAACAGATGGGTATTCACGGCAACTACCTAAATACGCTGAGAAACATGTGTAAACAAGTCCGCATGAGAGTACGTGTAGGCAATCGTATTAGCTCTGCCTTCTTAGCTGAGGCAGGCGTTAAACAAGGAGATAATCTTTCCCCGCTTTTATTTGATCTCTTTATTGACCAACTGGAGAAGTTCTTTACCAATAAATGTGGAGAAGAGGAAGGTAACAGAATTGCTGATAACATTTGCAGAGTAATCTTGTATGCCGATGATCTAGCTATCATGAGCGAGTCACAGTCAGGCTTACAGGTTATGCTCAATTGTTTGGAAGAATTCTGTCAAGCTTACAAGATGGAAGTGAACATATCTAAATCTGAAGTTGTTGTTTTTAATAGCGACCTTATATAGGAAGAATGACCTATAAATGGCAGTTCAAAGGCCAAGACCTTTCCATTCAGGAGGAGTTTGTGTATTTAGGGATTCTCTTCAAGGGGAAACACGGCAGGAATGGTGGCACACACAATGCCGGCGAGAGACAACGTGGTGCATGCCTTTCCTTCTTTTTCTGTGTTGCTCTTGAAGGCTACAGTGGTGTTTCGTTGGTTGGGGAGGAACAGTGTTGCTTGGAGGTGGGGGTGGTGCTCGGAAGGCCCTTAGTCCTTTGTCCTCCTAGTAATTAGTTTATGTCCCTCGTTCTTTTGTCCCCTAGTCTTTTCGTCTTTTGTCTTCGGATCATTTGTCTTAGCGGACTTTTGGTCCATGTCCTCTAGTCTTCTTCTTTGGTTTTTCTTCCTTGGTCACATAGGGCTAGGTTTTATCAGAAGTTCCCTTTCTTGGTTCCTCCCTATGTAAAAAAAAAAAAAAACAGGGCTACACATGCGCTCTGGAAACGGTACAACGAGATGGATCTCGCAAATGCCAATATCCTGAGCTACCTTTATGGCACACTTATACAACCTATCCTTCATTACCGGTGTGAAGTGTGGGCTCCAGACCGTCTTGGTAATATTAATACTTCTTACGGTCTCGAAGGAAAATGTGAAACTATTCAGAATAAGTTTATGAAAAGGGCTCCTGGCGTTAGAAAGAACACCTCTACCGACTTGGTCCTCAATGAACTCGATAGGTCACTTACATGGGCTCAATGGTTGAGACAATGTATTGGCTTTTGGAATACAATCGTTGACCGTAAGGATGATGATTTTGTGAAAAAAACCAACATGTACAACAGGAATGAAGACAGAGTTGAATTTTTACCTGCCCAGACCAGTCTTTTAGGTTTTCGCTTTGCTTCCAGTTGTCTTTCTTCTTTTCTGGTTGCCTCCCTGCTTTTGGCTTGTTTTTGCAGTTTCTCCCTTAGTTTGCTTCCCCTAGTTCAGTTTCCACCCTTAGTTGCCTCCTTAGTTTCCTCCTCAGTTGCCTCCTTAGTCCCCCCCCCCCCCCCCCCCCCCCCCCTCTCCCCCTTTTTTCTCTTAGTTTCTTGCATAGTTTTCCTTTTAGTCCTCCTTAGTTTGCATCTCCTCTTTCAGTCTTCTGATCTGGTGACTGTTAGAGGTTGCAATGTTTTGGCCCCCCCCTTCATAGGTCTTTTTTCTTAGTAGTCCTAGCCCCTTCTCTTGGGCTTCCTGTTTTTGGCTTCTTCCTTGCCTCTCTGGTTTGTTTGTCTTCTGTTCCCGTCCTCCTTTGTCCCTTACGTCGCCCAGGTGGTGTCCGTCCCTTAGCTGTCCCTTAGCCGTTCTTGACTTTTTCTTTGGTCTTTTCTCCTTGGTCACAAAGGGCTAGGTTTTATCAGCTGCGCCTTTTCCTGGTTCCCCCCTTTGTAAAAAAAAAAAAAAAAAAAGAGACAGTATCAAGATCTAGATCTTGATCTGGATCTTAGCGCAGATCTGGATCTTAGCGCAGATCTGACCTAGATCTAGCCCCAGATCTGGAACGTTGTCGTGTGCTGTGTCCAAATCTGGAACTGATCCTGATCTGGGGCAGGGTCTTGAACTTGGGCTTGGGCTGGATCTAGGTCAGGGGCAAGATCGGGGCCTAGAGCTGGGGCTTGGGCTGGACCTAGGTCAGGGTCTAGAACAGGGTCTAGAGCTCGGGAATGGGTTGGGTCTGGGTCAGGGTCTAGAGCAAGGTCTAGATCCGGGTAATGGGCTGGTTCTGGGTCAGGGTCTAGATCAGGGTCTAGAACTAGGGCTTGGGCTGGGTCTGGGATTGGGTCTGGGATTGTAGGGAGCGCTGGGGCCATGGGGATTGTCATTTCCATGGTGCGGGTATCAGGCTCCTGGTCACCGGGAGTGACCCCAATCATGGTGCAAAAGATGGGGGGGGTGGCCCATAAGCTAGCAAAGGAAGCCACTGAGAGAGAGCAATCTAGGCCAAGCCACCAATCTTGACAGAAGGCGCCATTATCAAGGTGTCGAAGATCCGTCTGGGTGCGCATCCAGTCCCTGGCGATGGCTTGGTGAAGGTGGCCAAGGGCAAGGCAGATAGCCTTGTGGTGAAGGGGCTCAGAATGGTCCAGTCTGTCAGCCCGGGACGAACGGACCTGCCATATCGCGCCCAAGGGGTGAAAGTCCTTTCACAACTAAAAAAAAAAAAAAAAAAAACACGCACACGCACACGCACACGCACACGCACATTCACACGCAGTCACGCACATGCTCGGCCCTGGGGTGGGGTCCGTGGGCTTATTATAGGAACTGACTCACAGAATCACTGAATCACTGAATCAATGTCTCACTGACTGATTGACTGATTAACTGATTGACTCACTGCCTCACTGACTGATTGACTCACTAACTCACTGACGCACTGACGCAATGACACATTGACACACTGAACCACTGATTCACTGACTCACAAACTCACTGACTCATTGCCTCACTAACACACAGACTCACTGACTCACTGACTCACAGACTTACTTACTCACAGACTTACTGAATCACTGACTGATTGAGTCACTCTCCCACTGGCTCACTGACTCACTGGATCACTGAATCACTGTCTCACTGACACACTGACTCAATCAATGACCTTTGCGTGCATGCCTTTCCTTCTTTTTCTGTGTTGCTCTTGGAGGTTACAGTGGTGTTTTGTTGGTTGGGGAGGAACAGTGTTGCTTGGAGGTGGGGGTGGTGCTCGGAAGGCCCTTTGTCCTTTGTCCTCCTAGTAACTAGTTTGTGTTCCTCGTTCTTTTGTCCCCTAGTCTTTTCGTCTTTTGTCTTAGCAGTTTTTTGGTCCATGTCCTCTAGTCTTCTTCTTTGGTTTTTCTTCCTTGGTCACATAGGGCTAGGTTTTATCAGATGTTCCCTTTCCTGGTTCCTCCCTATGTAAAAAAAAAAAAAAAAAAAAATGACTCATTGTCTCACTGACTCACTGATTGATTGACTCACTGACTCATTGGGTCACTGACTCACTGACTGATTGACTCATTGACTCACTGACTCAATGACTCAATGACACATTGACACGCTGACTCACTGATTCACTGACTCACTAACTCACCGACTCACTAACTTACAGGCTCACAGACTCACTTACTCACAGACTCGCCGAATCACTGACTGATTGAGTCACTCACTCACTGACTCACTGAATCATTGTCTCACTTACTCACTGACTCATTGTCTCACTGACTCACTGATTGATTGACTCACTGACTCATTGAGTCACTGACTCACTAACTGATTGACTCACTGACTCATTGACTCACTGACTCAATGGCTCAATGACACACTAACACACTGAATCACTGACTCATTGACGCACTGACTGACTGACTCACTAACTCACAGACTCACAGACTCACTGGCTCACTGAATAATTTAAGCACTGTCTCACATACTCACTGACTGATTGTCTCACAGACTCACTGACTGATTGTCTCACGGACTCACTGATGATTGATTGACTCACTAAGGCATTGAGTCACTGACTCACTTACTGATTGACTCACTGACTCCCTGACTCACTGACTCAATGACACACTAACACACTGAGTCACTGACTCACTAACTCACTGACTTGCTGACTGCCCCTCCACACTACAGCTCTACATACACTACAGCTAACACCAGTCAAGCGAAGAATCACTTCCCCTAAACTCTGGTAACCAGCCTTAGTAGATACCTGCCCTCTTGTTATCTTTTTTAGATACCTATGCCTCTCTTTCTTATAACTAACCGAACCCCCAAGCCCATCTTCCGTCCCATCTCTCTCCGCCTACTGCACAAATCAAAATCATGGAAAGAGTTCAACACGGTCGGCCGACAGGATTGGCGTGGGTTACACCCCTCCTGGGCAGGCACCAGGACATAATATTGGGTTGTGACTTCCCAAGGCCTCAATAGTTTTATCCCAGAATTTTTTTTTTTTTTTTTACATAGGGAGGAACCAGGAAAGGGAACATCTGATAAAACCTAGCCCTATGTGACCGAGGAAGAAAAACCAAAGAAGAAGATTAGAGGACATGGACCAAAAGTCCGCTAAGACAAAAGATCCGAAGACAAAAGACGAAAAGACTAGGGGACAAAAGAACGAGGGACACAAACTAATTACTAGGAGGACAAAGGACAAAGGGCCTTCAGAGCACCACCCCCACCTCCAAGCAACACTGTTCCTCCCCAACCAATAAAACACCACTGTAACCTCCAAGAGCAACACAGAAAAAGAAGGAAAGGCATGCACCCGAAGGTCTTGCTGATAAAAGATTAAAACACTGCAGGGCATCACTCCTGTAACAGGCCAGTGCATCAGGGCATCACTCCTTTAGCAAACCAACACATACTCTCAGCAGCCTAGTAACATGTCGCTAGGCCACCCATGCAGATCAGCAAGCTCTGCAAGGACGACCAGAGCGCGGCATGCAACAAAAAACAGGACAGGGCCAAAGCTAACACTAACAAGGTAACTAAAAAAAAATCGAAAGAAGCAAATCAAACTCCTTAGAAAACGTCCTGGACGGTGAAAGGGTAGAACCCCCACAAGATCCACTGACCAGCAAGGAAAAACCTTAAAGGCGCACTAAAGCAGCTAGCAAATAAACCGGTAGCCTGTGCATCAGGGCATCACTCCATTAGCATGTCAGCGCAGTCTATCAGCAGCCTAGTATCAAGCCACTAGGCTGTGCATGTGGTTAGATAATAATTATTCTGGGCTATGGCCAAGAGGAAAATAGAAGAGAAAGAGTTTGGACAGAATTCAACACCGTCGAATGACAGGATTATTTAGCGTGGGTTACACATCTGCTGGGCAGGCACCAGGACATAATCTTGGGTTATGACTTCCCAAGGCCTCAATGTTTTTTTTTTTTTTTTTTTTTTTCTTTTACCATAGGGAGGAGGAACCAGGACACTAGGGAAACCCATCATGATTAAAAAATCATCCGCCCCCCTATTGTGACCAAGAATTACACACCTTTAATCCACCTCCACACCATAAAGAAGACTTTCCCCACCCCCTTTTTTAGTTTTCATTCCCTACCAGGAAGACTAGAGGTTTGATCTCAGACTGGCTACCAGGCTGTGTTCTTTAACAATAATTTATGATCTGGGCTAGGGACAACGAGGAAAGAGCAAGAGATAAGAGTTTGCGCAGAATTCCGACATGTAGAATGAAGGATGATTTAGCGCTTTTTTTTTTTGCGCCCCGGTGGTTTACAATGTGTTGCTGCCCACTTTTCCCCGGCACCCAGGACATTAATCTTGGTGTTTGACCTCCCAACTCTTCGCGCCCTTTCCCTCCAAATGGTTTGATCTCAGACTGTGCATGTGGTTAACTAATTTTATTATTACTCCGCCTCTTAGGGACAAGAGTGCGAAGGTGCCCCCGGTCCTGGTATTGTTCAACCCAGGAAACTGGGGCGTCCAGACGGGGGAGGAAAGCGAAAAAGACTAGCCTTTTTGCCTTCTTTCATTTCATACACAAGATCCCACCGACGATAGAGTTTCCGGAAAGAGCCGTACCCACACCCCTCAGCTACGGCATGACCGGTTGGATTAACCCTCTTCCGCTGCCCGTTCACCCACACCCCACCGCCCACAAACCAATCATGCGTTCCTTAGCTGTCAACTTAGATAGGTTATTCCCCCCCATTCTGTCGACGCTTTGCACCAAACCCCCCAGACCTACCGACCCACCCACCCCCCACCCCCCACCCCCACCACCCCCCCCCCCCCCCCCACTCCCCCCCCCCAATAACACGCACCACACCCCCGCCCCCCCCACACCCCCCCCAACCCCAAACCCTCCTCGCACGTACCAAACTTCACAACCCAAAGACACTCATTTAGATCTGCGAACACTTGCGCAAGCGATGCAGTGCCGCCCCCCCTTCTAAAACAATCGCGTCGAATCACTGACACCAAACACCCACTACCTGATTGATTAATCCTGCCTCACAGAGCCCCCCCACCCTTGTCTTAACATGTACTGAGGTACAACATATTCAATTCGTTCGATAGTACACATGCTTTACTGGGGCTGAATTGTCATGCTTTAAGGCAATTGCCGGCGATTTGAGTGTGGCGGCATGGAGAGGGCACGGATTCAAATATGCTTCCGCAGGGTCGTGCGCAGGTTGAAGTCGAGTGTTCTTGAATAGTCCCTGCTCGGTCCTTAACCTCCCCCTGCACTTTTACTCCCAGCACGTTGAACTCTCGAGGTACGACGTCGACCTACCTTACTGTTTGTCAATTAAATCGCTCTGCTTCCGCCCGCATGCTGCCTCAAGCTTAGACCTCTGTGGCCTGCTGAACTTCTCGATGACTTCGCCTGCTCTCACACCCAACCCCTGCTCCCGCATGCTTGTAACGCCAACCATGGATGTTTGGCGACAAAGGCCTGCCTGCCTCTGCTCTGCCTTATTGCACCCCTCGCCTGTTAACTAGGTTACCTGCTCCCCTGATTCCGCCAATTGAGCACGACTCTAAGACCCGGCTGTATCCCGCATTTTGAAGACAAGGTCGAGAACAAACACGACGACCAGTCTCCCTCGGAAAGGTACACCCAGTTCTGGCAATAGTGTTAATCGAACCAACACTATTTCCCCCCTCCCGTGCACTGCTAGCATCGGCAATACTCTGTCTTGTCCTTATGCTTATACCCATACTGTAATGCTTTTACGCTGCCCACATTTCTTTTTGCTCTGTAGGTTGCCCACACACATAGTCTGTCTTTGTAAGCTGCCACCCACTTTGTCGGGTTTACCTGTGAACTACATTTGTCTGTAACCCCGACCCTGACAACCATCTACCCCTGTTCGCCTATGCTGCCCCACAAAACCGTGTCTTGTTGCCCCTGCTTACCCAACTTGTCTCTGTCCCGTTATGCTCTGACACCATCTTGGCATTTGTATCTGCCAGCCATGATCTTGAACCCCTTGACGGAACCAATGGTTCATTGTACTGACCCTGCCCCCCCCCCTGCCAATGTGTACCGTAATACCTGCACCCAGCTATCGTGTTATTGCCCTACACCCATCTTGTGTACTCTGTACGCCCTTGACCACACCATCTTGCTATTGCTACGTTGACCCCACCCCCTATGTCTTGCACCCCTGCCCGCACCATCTTTTTTTTTTTTTTTTTTTTTAAAAAGGGGGCCCGGCGGGAACCAGGAATGCGACAAAGGCGAAACTGACCCATAATACATAGCCCTCGTTTGTTCCCGCCCCCCAAGGAGAAAAGACCAAAGAAAACATCAGATCGTTCTTGTATGCGCACCCACCTTGGGTCACCGTATCGCTGTTCTCACACATACCGTACATGTATGGCGCACCACTATGTCTTTGTATGCTGCACACATGTGTCTCTTGCTACGCCCCCCCCTACCACCCCATTTCCCGTCTCCCTGGACAGTGACTCCATATGTTCTCCCGCTCACCCCTGACTGCCGAAATCTCCGTCTCGATGTATGCCACAGGGTGTCTTATATGCTGCCCCCCCCATCCCACACTATCTTGTATCCTATAATCGTAATTGCTACCACGGTTTTTTTTTTTAATGATCTTTGTCTTCTACTCCTTTTTGCTTGACTAGCATTATCGTTTCGATTGTTATTTCACATTTCCCCAGCTTGCTGCACCACCCCGCGCCCGTTTGCGCAAGCACACTAAAACCTCTTCCTAACTCACACCTGCCTTCTCATGCTGCTACCAGCTCCGGCCGAGGCAGAGACTTTTCTCCACCCAAAATATTGACCCGGCCCATGGTTTGGACAAGGAGCAAGTCATCAGCATGCGGGGCATCGAGTACGAGGGATCCCAAGATCAACCGATACCCAAAGCCTCTGACCCCTGCATGACACTGACCTGTGCTAATCACTCATCATATAATAGTAGCTATAGCTAGAC